>WEIV01021306.1:135758-179119 GCA_013390005.1 Calyptomena viridis
TTTTAGCCAGAGTCAAACCATGACATACCCAATACATAATAAATAAAGATACTACTTGCACTTTTTTCTTTAAATCGATGAGGCACCATCTATAAAGAGGTAGAAACAAGTACAGCAGGCATCATACAGATATCTATAATGTGTAATCCCTTTCCTTAGAAAGCTCAAGGGCTTAATTTATAAAATATGAATATATTAAATATATAATTCTCAAATATAATTTCTTTCCCCCCAAAATCAAACCATTTTAATTTACATAAATAAAAAGTTTACCAGTGTGAGGATGAAGATGCAAATAAATTCAAATCTAGAAAGCAGGCTATGTCTCTACAATATATACTAGCTTTGAAGGCTAACCCTGATATCCCAAAAATTTCTACCCAAGCATAGGTTTGTGAAAACTTTTACAAGAGAATACTTATTTTTGAGCAATGAGGTTCCATTTCCATCTGGCAGACTCTATTTTCTGTGACTAACGATTTAATTCAATCACAAAGATTCATTCAGCAGTACTAAATATTATAACACTGATGGCAGTACAAGCTGTTAAGAAACACTTTAATGTGACAGCTAGAAGTTTTAAGCCCATCATCAAAAATTTGATTGCATAACATAGTTACAGGAACTGGTTGCAGGTTAAACTAACTCTCACTTGATGACTCATATTATTGACTCATTTTAATTATTTTAATGACTCATTGTGATGATTTCAGCAACATAAATTCAGTTTGTTTTGTCAGCAACATACAGATATCAGCTCCACACTCCAGAGATAATCAAATAACATAAGCAGTATAAATTGAATAGAAACCCTTTTTTCAAAGTATTAGCATTGATGTCAAACACGTAAACCCATTTTTGTTTACAATATTCCTAATTTGCTTGTGGCATTCTTCCCTGATGCAGTCGGGCCACTGTCAGCTTCTCACCACCCGGCTGCTCCCTGCGACAGCGGTCGCCAGTCAGGTGGGGAACTGCCCCGATGCTGAATAGGCAGGACAGCACCTTAGGACAGACATGAGTCTTTACACGTCTGCCCTACGCCAGACTAAGTCCCGATTGATGGAAACACGTCATCAATGGGCGAAGGAATCGAGGAGCCCTTCCTGGGGTGTCACAGTCCAAGTTTATTCAGGACTCTGGGGAGGCAGACCCACAGAGCCCTTTCTATCCTCAGGGGAGACAGCCCCGAAAAAGGCAGTTGTTACAATGTCTCACCTGGTGATAACTGAAGGGAGACAAACCCAGAAAGGTGCAGAACAAGGGTGTGCAGCAGTATTTAACAGGTGGAGGAAATGGGAGGAGATAAGGATGGACCAATAAACAACCAGGAAAGGAGGGGTCAGGGAAGGATTGGCATAACAAGGTAACCAATGAAAACAGGGGGAGGAGTTGGGAAAGTCACATGGGCCAATGGGTTGTTGAATATTAGGGGAATTCCCAGGAGGGGCCTAATGATTGACAGGGAAGGGACTAGAACAAAAGGAGTGGTTTGGAGGATTGACAGGGAAGGGTCTGGAATAAGGGGTGGAGTTAGGGAGGGGTTTGAGAAATTTACATAATAAGGGGTGTATATATTCAACAGAACAAACCATTACAGAATAGGGATGGAACAAACCACTTGAAATTTAAAAAACACACCATCACACTTCCCAGAAGAAAGTGGCTGTTCACTTGTTGAATGGTGTTTCTGTTGTCCTTGAGTGATGAGGGCAAAGCTCTGAAAGGTCTAAGCCAATTCTGTTTAGCTACTGTGACCCTAAGCATGTAATTTCAAAACATTTGTTACAGCTGACATATTCAGATCTGTACATGTTTGCCTACCTGAACACAATAATTGTCCTCTCCCTTTGTGAGAGGGGTGGTGGGGCAAAGTGGAAGAAATCACCACCCATCTCCTTTCCTCTTCAGGCTCTCCATGGAAGCTGCCAATCAAACACCTGTTTTTCTTGAACCACCTGAGCCTGGAGCACCCAGTTTCCCTAAGGGGTCAATAAAATCCCAAACCAGTCTGTATCACCATTCCCTAATGAAGCTGAAAACTGTTAAGATGGAAAATATTTCAGTCACATACCAGTTTTCTGTGGGTCACTGAGTGGCTGAGCAGGAGGATACCAAATTCATTCTCTGAGTGGTGCATCCCCAGTAATGGGAGTGTCAGAGAAGAGATGATTTTCATACCTAAGGCATAAAGAAGCATTTCCTAAAGCACATGCAGGCTACCAGGCAACTTGGGTATCTATACATAGATTCAGCCGTTACTACTAATAAGCTAGAAAATTACCAAGAAATCAGGAACCAAATTAAAACCATGAACTGCTTAGCTTAGCAGCAAACAAGAACTAACCCATAAACCAATCCTCTTAAATTTTCAGTTCCCAAAGTCTCAGTTAAGCTCACCTTTACACTGACCCTCAAAAAAGTATTCTAGTAAAGCATCCTGACATGTACCATGCAACTGTCATCCACTTCACTGAAATCACAAAAAAATGACACTTTGCTGGTGACAAGCCTATTGTTTTTATTATTCTAGTCTTAACATGCAAAATCTTGATCATAACAAAGTAGCATTTTGTTTCCAGTAATGATAAATAAAACTGTGATCTTTAAAATAAATAAAGGGTTTTTTTTCACAGCTTTTAACAGTCTTAGAGTACCTATGTTGTTAAAGTAAAATACTTATATTTTTCAAATTCTTATTTTGAAAAGATCAACCAAATTTTATTATGAGGAATACATTTACATTTTTTCTTTCTGTTTCCTATTAACTTTTTTCCATCTCAGGTAAGAAAATATTTAACAGCAAAGTAGACTCCCTGATTATCTAGCTGACTATTCAAGTACTGACTTTTTAATCTGATTTGTTTTCCTTCATATGGAACCTTTTCACATAGCAGTTTTATCCAGATCTCAGGATAACATGTCTAAAGAGCATCCTCTTGGAAATACTCTCCTCCTTTCTGTGGTAGACGCCAGCAGATGAACAGAAATTAAAAATCTTCAGAGTGCAGCACAGTGCAAACTATCATGCAAAACACTGTGTTGGGAAGACAGTTATGGCAAAATAGGTCAAAATGTGTGACATATTTTCACTGTTGAAACCACATCCCATTGATTTTAAAGTAAGCCCTAGTCTGATGAAAAGTTACTGAAAATAAATGTAACAATTGAATGTGGCTCTGAAATTTAGTGAACAAGGCAGGGTTTTCTAGGCCTGAGTTTTCTAAAATGGTTGTACCCCTAGGCAGTCATCTTATAAGTCATGCCAATTTCACCTTAATACCAATTTAATCACATGATCTATTAATTGTAGTTTGATCAGTCCACCCATATGCCTGACCCCAACTGCCCCATATATCAAGGAGGCCTCTTCTTATAGACAGGTACCAAGCTGAAATTTACTGTGCTGCAGGAGATTAATTTATTATTTTAACTTTGGAACAATTCCGCATTAGCAGACATATTTGGGCTGTCTGTAGTGCAGGGTTTTCTACCATTATGGCTAAAGTAGCCACTACAGGATGAGATCCTAGTAGTTGTGAAGATGGCAATATTAGCAACAGCAGAAACAAAAAAAATCATAGAACCATAGAGTATTCTGTGTTGGAAGGGGTCATTGAAATCTAGCTCCTGGCCCTGCACAGGGCAGCACCATGGATCACTTCATGTGCTTGAGAGCGTTGTCCAAACACTTGAACTCAGACAGGTATAGTGCCATAACCACTACTCTGTGGAGCCCCTTCTGGTGCCCAAGCACCCTCTGGATGAAGAATTTTTTCCTAATATCTAGCCTAAATCTCCCCTGACACTGCTTCATGCCATTTGCTTGAGTCCTACCCAAGGGAATCCTTCCTACCCAGAAATCCTTCCTGGCAAAACCAAAAAGGAAAAAAACCCAAACCAACGGAAAAAAAGGCAAAACCAAAACAAACAAAAAAAACCAAACCAAACCAAACAAAAAAAAACAGAAACAAAAAAACCCAAACAAACAAAGCAACCCACACAAAACCAAAACAAACCACACTAGGAAGATAGAACATTTCACCTTTGCCTACTTTTACAAAACTGGTCTCCAAGGGATAGATACTAATTTATTGATATACTATCGATTGGTTAATCTTCTATGAAGGTTTTTTTCTTTTATCACTGGGATGCATGGATTGTACCTGGACCTATATGTACATACTCTATTGATTTGTTAGTTGGATCAGTATGTGTCATATCATCACTATTTTGATTTATACTTTTACAGGCAGCAGAGTGGCACAAAAGCCAAAGGCTCTGTCACAAAATTATATTCTGAAGCTTCTTTTCCCTGTTTTAAATTACTGTAAATTGAAAAAAGCACCATCATCTAATGAGGATTAATCAACTATTGTGAATACATGGGAAGTACTCTCCAGAGACAGACTACTTTTTCCATCTTTTTCCATACTTGCAGTCACAAACAAACTGGCAAATCACACATAATTTAGGATGAACCCACATCTTCCAGGAACCAAATGCAGTATAAAGGATTTCATGACTGACTTTAAAATTCATTGCCACTAACTACTCTTGGCCAACAATTTCTTGATGATCTGATGGCTCTGGCTTTTTTATTATTTTTCCTTGATAAATTGCAATATGCATTTTCCTGTGCTTTTCTGTTCATGAAACAGATGTCCAGAAGTATTTACATACATACTTTCTGATCTCAGACATTATGGAATCTTCACAGACCCATAACTTACAGAAATTCAAGTTATTTCTTGTACCTAGGTCAAAACTTTTGTTTTCCAATCTTTATCTTCTTCTGTTGTCATATCAAATCAACAATACTAAATGGTTCCTAGCATCAATCAAATAAACAAAGTGGCCTAGTCCTATTATAAAAACTATCCTAGCAGCAACTCCTAGCTTCACTGACAAGGACAATACAAAGACATCCTCCCAGGAAAGTTCTAAAAGAAAGTGCACAATCATAGCTAGAAGTCCAACCAGTTTCTTTTGAACTGTTCAACTGGACTCACTTTTCTCCTCTTTGGTACAAGGCTCCAGATCAAGAGAAGTATTTCTAAGGCTAAGCAAAAAAGAAAACACCCTATTCTACTCCAGTTTTTGCAACAACAAAAGCATAATAAACCATCATCATTTGGTCTTTCTGATCTGGTACTATGATTAGTCTTCTGGATAGGGAACTACTAATAATAATGTGGATTTTGTTTTTCTAATAGACATTTGTGTTCAGGCAGATAAGTTTTCTGAAGGATTTATCATTTTCAGAACCTCTTGCACTGTATATTTTTACCGTTGTATGAGTATGGGGTAAAAAACTGATAAAAGATAGTTAAACTTCAAAAAATAGAGCTTTAATTTACTTTGAACGAGAAGTCTGGGTAAGTGAGCATCCAAACCACTATTTCTCACCAACTTTAAAAATCGTCTTCTGAAACGAAAGAATTGTTTCTGTTTTGCAAGGTCATTAGTTGAGTTAGTGTGAACAAGACCAGTCCAGCAGCAAAAGACTTCAGGAAGGAAGCACTTTCTACCTTACAAAATACAAAGGAGGAGCAACTCAGACCTGTCCTGTAATTTTACAGCTAACTGTTCTTGTGTAAGACAACAGTTTGGGGACAAGAAATCAGCACAATTGAATGGAGAGGAGAGGAAAGGAAACAATATTAGGAACCCTAAACTTTCACAACTTCATCAGTCAAAGAGAACTGTAAAGTCTTTAAAGTCAGACACATTAATGCGCATTAGTGCCAACAAAATATTCAAGCCTTGAAAGCACAAAATCTGAAAATTCACAGTCCTGCTGCCTGCATTGGAGCTACTCTTGCCCTCTACAATCACCAAATGCTTCAGCTCAATGGAGCCCTTCAGGAACAAAGTTCTAGTATAAGTTTTAAAACTTCTATAATATGAAGTTTGAACTAAAAAAATATAAATGCCTTTAAAGTGGTGTCATCAGGTAGAGTTGTGAACAAGCCTTTTGGAAAGGCCACCATCAGTTATAAACTATCATATGAGGAATATGTCCCAACAGAGTTGATTAAGTCCACTCCACATTTGTAATGGTCAAAAACCATAAAGATGTGGGAAATTTGTTGATCACTTAATTTTTCAAGTGTCAAGGCAGAATAGTGACATAATTTTTGACACAGAGGATGGACTGTCTAAGAGGAAATGGATCCCTTCAAGCCTTTGAGGCCAAGAGCCAACTGCATTATGCAGGGCATGAGCCACACTTGAGGATCATGTGAAGGCAACCAGCAAAACTGTTATACCTGCTCCCTAACTAGATAGCAACTTCCAGAATTCAGAAATTCCTTTTTTTTTATTTTTCCTGCTGCACTAAAGTATGTTTTTGCATTGAAAACAAGGAGCAGGGCAGGCTATGGACTCTTTTTGGAAGAGACTGGGTTGGCTTGAAAAAACTGGAGGAGTTCAGATATTTGGCTACATCCTGACTTATACACAATAACAAGAAAAAAAATTAAAAAATGTCATCAGCTTGGAAACAATTTCTTGTAGATCTTAGAGCAGTCAGGCCAGGTAATAATTACATTTTTGTTATTAAGGCAGAATGTAACCTCCAAATATCTCTGACCTATGTATTATATATCCCAAATAAGAAATTTTGCAATTTCTCATTACCTTCTTTGCTTGTCAAAGAAGATTTAAATATTGAATTGAATATAGTAGTTTTAGAACAAGGGTACACTTACCTACAGTAAATAGATTTCTGCACCATCAATCCAAATAACACAAAGGACAGCAATTAAAACCTTGTTCTGTTTCCTGTTCATTTTTAATGTTAAAAGGGACAGTTTTTGCTACGGTGCCTTCTCTGGTGGCTTCTCCTCAGACCCTGCTTTAGCCCAGGCTCGCTCGCAGCCACCTTTGAGGGCCTCATGGCAGATGTCTGGGCACCAGAGCACCAAACGTCTCTCCACTTTAGCGCTCGGGCACTCCGGCGACTCTGGAGCCACTAGTTAGGTGGTAACGCCCTGCCACACACCTCGCAAGAGGCTTCTTGAGTGTGGTCAGTTCGCCCTTTACCTAAACAGCACTCCAGGATGAAGGACCTGTAACCACTGCTTGCTAAAGGAAGCAGAAAATGTCTCTCTGAGTAGGTAGAACAGAGTTCAGTTTATTGGGGGTTTGGTCCCAATGGGAGCCTACTGCAGAGAGCACCCAGGACCCTCGGGCTCAGCCTTTTCTAGGGGGTGTAATTGATGGGAGGGGAAAGGTAGAGGACCAACTAGGGACAAGGGAAGGTGGGATCTGGAGGTAACAGACAGGGGCAGAAGCCAGAGGCCTTCTACTCAACCCTATCCAGGACCGAGTAAGTTTAGATTGATAGGGAAAGGACTAGAAGAAAGGGGGGAGCTGGGATACAAATATGGAATAAGGGAGGAGGGGTCCGAGGAGGGGATACAACTGAGGGCAGGGATAACATTGTCAGGAGTAACCAAATGGGAAAAGGGGGGAGGGAGACTAGAACAGTCTATTTACAGAGAGTATATATGAAAGTTAACAAAACTATATATCAAACCCTTATAAATGTATAAATCCATAAAAGCACCGTCACAAGTTTTTCCTATTACAAAAAAAATGGTTTTTGTATATTTCTCTTCTATCAGTATTTTAAATATCTTCAAAGTAACAAATTTAAGAACATCCTTATGATAAATCATTAAATACCCCCCCATGTGAAAAGAAACATTTTCAATGGGTCAACTTAGACAGTTCGGCCACTAATTTAAAGTGTATAATTCTTTTAGTCAACAGTCAGAGAACTCAGAAGCTTATATCAACCAAGATAACAACGAGAAACTACCTAGATTATTATGATTTATAAGATATATAAAAAAATTGAAATGGCGAAGAATTTCCTAGGAATGGATGTCTTCTCAATCAAGTGCAAGAACTCAGAGCTCAGCAGGAATCAGTCCTAAAGCTGTTTTGATCATTCATACTTTACTATTTTTTTTCTCTAAATCATAAGCTCATTTGATTGTTTTTATTTCATTTACATAAAACCAGCCAATACTTCTGAAGAATTCCCCTGTCCCAATTTAATTCTAGCAATTTTGGCTCACAATGTCAATAAATATTCAAATTCCCTTAGAAGAAAAGTTAAAGGTGCTTCGAAGAGGGTTGGTTTCAACAGTACCAAAAAAAGTATTGTAAGTAGAAAAGTAATTTTAATTCAATCCAGAATATGCAGCTGAGTTTTAACCTGATCTGCCTGTTACTATTACAGCTGAAATTTTAATGTTTTGAACTAACAGAGATTTAATTCTAGTCTTTGTATAAAGATGTCTTAAAATCACTACTTAAAGGTGAGAAACAAACACACACACTTCTGAAACACCATCTGCAGTGCCCAGAAGGTAATAGGTTGCCTACTGCTGTTCTGTCAGACCATTCATAAATCATAAGGCTCAAGCGTCACATCTGAACTGTGTTTCTGGAAGAGCTTTAACAGTCCCACAGAAGATGCTCTATCACTGCAAGTAAACAGGCAACCAGCTAAGGAAGGACATAAAACATTTAATCAAACAGCAGTATAGGCTGTATTTCAGATCTCACATAACTACAGTTACTTTGATTTGTATTGTTTTTTTAAAAAAAGTTTGGCTGACTCAGAGGAAATGTTTTGCTTTGTGTTATATGGTAGAGGCAACCTAGAAAAGACAGAGCTTGTTTATTTCAAGTTACAATAAAGTTTAGGTTTATAATACTGGGAACAGAGTATAAAAATTTGAGCATTCTTACAGATATCAGCAAGTCCTTGAGATTTTAATAGTCTCTGGCACATATTGATTTCTCAAGTTTTTTTTATTTGCATAAACTGGTATACTGCCTAGATAGAAATACACCCCAAAATAGAAAAGCCTATTCAAATGCCTTCTCCTAATTGGGCTCCTTGTGGTCTGGAAACAATTTTAGTAGAATCTTCAGAGAAACCAGAAGATCACTAGCTTGTCTTTTAACAGGGTGGCTGGTGTTTCGGTCATTGATTGTGTGATTGTCTTTCCTTGAAAATTTATGGAAAATGGTCATGTGCAATGGAAACTTCATGGCTTTCTCAGGTGATGATCTGAGAACTTTTGACTTACACTGGTTTCACTTGATAAACATAAACTCATCTTGTTGTTGCCTAGAGACTTCCAGAATCAGTTATTTGAAAGTCCTGAACATACCACCAATGCACAACTGTTCTAGGTGCCCCAGGATTGGCTCTGAACTAAAAACAAGACATTTGATAAGCATATGAATGCAGTAATTTTCACACTGAAAATCATCTGAAAAAAGCCATAAGAGCAATAGATCAGAAGAAAAAAAAACAACAATGCTTTATTTTAATTTACTATTTAAACAGATTCTTTTTTTATCCTTTTTTTTTTTTTTAAAGGGATAAAAAAGAGAGAAAAAAATTCTCTCTTTAAAATGCTTGGTACTGAATTGTCTCCAGATAAAGTGTGGCACATCACTGGGTGCCTGAGAAAAATTACATACTTTAGGTATACAGTTTCCAGGTCTATTATTTGTAGGTGCTTTCATACTTTGAAAACACTGGAGAAGTTGGTTTTGTGCCCAGAGTATCACTACAACACAAGCAATAAGATAATTAATGTACTTTTGCAGCAGCAATTTGGAGGGTACTTCAGGTGGAGAGGGTTGATTGGTTTTGTTTAACTTACTTTAGACAGAATCACAAGTACTTACCTGGTGAAACACTTGTAAAAAAACCGGAGCAACCAATAATAATTCTTGAATTGTCGCATGTCAAATAATTAAACTCCTGTAAATCTCCACCTCCTCAAGCTAAGGAATGACCACATGATCCAGATGAAAGCCCTTAGCTCAGGTCCTCTGCTATGGTTAGTTTTCATGATGGCCACTAACAAAAGAGAAGCAAAGAAAGTTAAGTATGAACACTGTCTGTGCCCAGTATCCAGCACTCCAAGGTTTAGAGGATTCCTGAGCCAGCAATTATATTGACACCCTTATGTACAGACACATCTTATTGCAGTAGGCAGCTCAATTTTACAAAACTTTACGTAAAGAAACATACAATCTTTTGCTTTACACTTACTGTCTACTAAATCTACTTGGTTGTCCCTCTTTATGTATCAAGAAAACCAGTGAATAATTGCCTGTATACAATTCTATGGCAGCCTTAGAGACAGGTTTGTCCCACCCACAGGCACATCACATCGACACGCAATTGGGCACTAAGGTCACCCACCTGGCTGGTAACAGTGGTTCGTAAAGCAAGGAGCATTGCAATTACCCTCATCTGACAGGCCTGACTAGTGTTTCAGGCACAGCAAATGGATTGCTGAAAATAGCATTCTCCCACTATGAAAGGATAAAGAAATTATTTAAAACAACCATCCATGTTCTAAAAACCAATTTCAGATGTCCCAGACACCCATGTGTGATTCTTTGAAAGACACTAAAACACTGCGATGCACATAACTGGCTGCTTCGATGCAACTGTTATACAAAAATAAGCAACAGAAGTTGCTGTCTTTGGAAATGGATATCACGGCCCTGGGTGTTGCAGCAGTGTGTATGGTTGTGCTGCAACAGAGCAACAGGATGCTCTGCCCATCCCAGTTGGGCTGCTCACCTAACCTCTGCATGAGCTGCCTCAGCATCATCACAGGGAGCACTGTGGGCAGTATGACATTTCTGCTTGCTCTGGTCCCTCCCAGAACCAGAGACATCCTTTCTCCAAGTTCTTGTCACTGCTTCTGTTAATGATGAAATTGCCTCACACTCTCCCACCTCCCTGTCTTCAAGACTTACTTTGCTGATCTTTCTTAGCAAAAAAGCCCTTACTCTGCCTTTGAAGGTTCTCTGAATATACTATCTGCAGTGTTCCTTGCTTAACACGTTGCTTCCACCATGGGCAATCCTAAGCATGAGTGTCAGAAATGGACAAACATAGGAAGTCTAAGAGATGCCCTGAAAATGATCAAAATGAACCAAACCTCAATCATATGAAAGATTGCAAAAGGTATCTGAAAACAAGAGGAAAACCTGGTGCTGTGATAACAGCATACAAAATAACTATCATAGAAATAACCATTGCTCCAGATCATGTAGTCAAGAAATTTCTCTGCTCCTTCACTGTTAATAGAGGACAAAGTAGACTTCTAAAGCTGTTTTCATCTCAAGTGCAATTCAAGTATGGATAACATACTGCTATGAAAAGCTGTGAAGATCAAGAAATTAGCAAAGTATGAAGAGTGAGTGGTCACTTCTGTAGATGACAGGAACATCCACAGTATCATAACTAATCACAACTAACTCAGTGCAAGAGACATTAAACTACAGCTTTCAGGATTTAAGCCAATTTCAAATGATTGCAATTCAGAATAAGCCTTCAAATGTCTGTGCATAAGCAAAGGCCACATAATCCCATTTTCGTCTGACGTATATGACACTAATCATTGCTGGAGACATGGTATGGGATTAGGTGGGGTTTGGACCTAATCCAAGATGGTATTTCCTATATGCCAGCTCAATTCTACTTTTAGCTTTTCTACTAACCCCCTTCAGGGTGCCCAGAAGCAGAGCAACTGTTGCCAGCATTTGTCTTAGCTTGTAATCTTGAGACTAAAATGCTCTCAAAGATACATGAAGAACCAGTGTGTCATATAAGGATCAGGAAAAGAATCCTTCCCCCCAACGAAGAAATGTTATCAAAATATCTCCCAGTTTTCATAATTTTAAACACTACAAAGCGAGAAGCAAGTATTCAGGGAAAGTAGAGAATGTATCAAAACTTTCAGAATTTCAAAGGTGCTGTCTAAACTATAATTATCTATTTAATCATTGTTTTGGAAATCTGATTTTTCAACCTAGATTTGGATGGAAAGGGCAAAGAACTCTAGCCAACCTTTGCAGCATCAAGAAGGCTGTTTTCAAATATATCATGATTTGAGAAACCTGGTAAAATCCAAGACTAGCTTTTCCAAGCATTCCAGTATTATGGGTCAGATCCCTAAGCATCACTTCATATACTTAAAGTCATAATACTTTTAAATTTTTTAATAAATAAATTTCAATCTACTAATCTTCTAAAATTAAAACATTTAGTCAAGCTAATTTTCTGAGTTTATTAATACACATAAAGCATTAAATTCCACAGTTCAAGTTTTTTTGAGTAAAAAGGTAATTACAAGATTACAATGACTGAGTTCTTAGTTCTAATGGCACTACAGAACAGTCAGCATACCAGCACTTTATTTCCTCTCCTCTGATCAAGCTGTGAAAAAAAATGAGAAAACAGGGCAAAGTCCTGATATCAAATAAAAACCTGCTATTTGATCTCCTGCAGCCAGACTTTCATCTCAGGAATTGTTATAACATGGCCAAGAATTATACCCAGCTATTGTTCAACTAATCCAACAACATTCCCTTGATAGAAAATCCCTGAGATTCAGTATAAATCAACACCCAGAATTATGAAAGGATTCCTGGAAAACCTCTAAGTCATCAACTCTGTTAGAAATAAGGAATGTGATAAAAGAAAACAAAAGTATAAGCAAGCACTCACAATATTGTACTTTTCTTCCTAGAACTTTCCTTTATCAGTCCAGATTAAACAATTCACATGATATCTTTTTTCCTCTTTTGCACGCCTTATGCATGAGCACATATTGCATCTGTGTTCTCTTCCAAATTCCTTGCTGCCTTGCTGAAGCCTTATCTTCACATTTTTGATGTTTCCTGATTCCTAGTATAGTTCATACATCTGTTTTTCCAGAGTAACAGATGTTGTTGCTCAACGAAGACAACTGTATGTTTAGGCTATGAAGTTCAGAAAAAGCATTTAGAGCTAGTTTCTGCTTTTCCTCAGTAGATACTTCAAAAATATAGATTTTGCAATAAAGTGTATTTCCAGTGTGTGTGCCCAGGGTTTACAAAGCAAACCAAACTGCAGTGGACCTAGATCATTCTTCCTGCTTAAGGGGGAAAAAGGCAGCATCTTTCTCATACGTAAAAAACCTCAACGCTTTAGCCCTCAGGTGGCTATTAATTGCCTGTAATTAAATCCACTAAAATTACTTGATTTTGAACAAGATAAATGTATGATGTATGAGTACATACTAATTGCATTAATGTGATTCTGCTCTATTCCCTTGTGTTCTGGTTTTGGGCCTTGTTGCTCACTAACATAGTGCACCACTTATAAAAAAAATACCTCCAAACTGAGACAGAGAAAATGGACTTCGTCTGACATGTAGCAACCCAGCCAAAAGTGCTCAGAGATTATCATTCTGCTCACAACTGTTACGTCCCCCCAGTGACTGATATTTTCATATATTAAATTAGTGTTTTCCTTTCCTGAGCTTGTAATTAAACTAATCCATGTCTTTGATGAAACCATAGCTGTGTCCTATCAGTTCTTGCAGTATACCTTGAAAGTTACGTGGCTCCATAGAAGAGTTCCTAGGTTCCGCTGAAGTGACACAACCATGCCAGAAGTTGATATGGGCATTGCTACTCAAACAGTAAACCAGTGATGTCTGAGGGCCAGTTGCTTTCCTGCCACATTTAAAAATATGCATCTGATGTGTAACATGTCTGAGGAAGCACATGCATCTCTATTCCTATGAGAATCCAATACCTTCTCTGTTACTGGCTGACATGTTTCGAATCAGGAGGACTATAGTCTTTTGGTTTTCTTTTTTAACTTTCCTTCCTTTAGTTTTAAATGTGAAAAGTATAGCTGCTTTGTGTATATACTTGTAACCATACATATAAAATATATAAATCTGCATCAAACTCACAGAACCAGTAAGTGCTGATTGGAAGCCACTTCTGGATGTCATTAGCCCAGCCCTCTGATTAGTGGTCCATCTCCAGCACTAGAGCAGGTCAGCCATGGCCTTGTCCAGCAGAGTTCTGAAAGCTTCCAAGAGCACCTGTAACTTCTTTTCCAGTAATCTGAGGCTGTCACCAAGTCCCCCCTTAGCCCGCTCTCAAGTACTCATATGCTGCTGTCAACAACCCCTCCCTGTCAATGTCCATTAGCATCCTTAGCCTCTCCTTTCAGGTCCACTATCTCTATCTTGGTAGCTCTCTGCTAAGCCTTTTTTCAGTCCAACATCCTCTTTAAACCAGGGGACCCAGAGGAGGACACACTCACACACACTTTATTCCTGCAGCTTCAGCAGGAATAATACTGTCCTGCCGGTCATGCTTCTTCCAAGGTAGCACAATGTTGTAATGTGTAATTAATATTTATTCCTATATTGTGTATTTCTGTATTATATATTTCTGTTACCCCCTGAAGTTGGAATATGCTGTTAACCCCCCTGCCCTACTCCTAATAGTTTGTCCCCTCCCTTCTCACTGGCTAAACCCCCCTATAAGTCTGGTCACAGGAAGTAGTTTTGGCTTTCCTTGATTGCTTTCTTTAAGCTTTGAACCCTCTGGTGGCACGTTGCCACCAGAGCGAAATAAACTTAAAATATTCTCAACCAAGAAGAGCTGCCTGCATCTTCCTTATCCTCCATTTACTGGCTTAACCCTTGAGGGCATAACAAGGGGCTACACAGACCTTGTAGCCTTTAAGCACCTCTGAGCTGGACCTCCTACAACACGGAGGCCTTTCGCCTGGAGGTGCCCCCTCCTATCGTGTACTCTGCAGCAGTTACCAAGCCCGGGCTGAAGAAGGAGCTGGGACTTGCCGAGGGGGCAGCGATAGCCCAGTATGGGTTTTGTCTTACTAATGAAGAGACACCACTGTTGACTCATGTTCATCCCCATTTCTGCTGTAACACCTAATCCTTATCATGGGAGCTGCTGTTCATGTGGTCAGGTCACAGACTGTGCTAATGCATAGAGTCACACCTCGAGGCGAGCAGAGCTTTTCAAATGTCCTTGCTGAAAATCTTTTTTGGATTTTTTAGCCACGCCTCAGTTATTGCAAGATCCACTCTAATTCATTGTCATCCAAAAATCTGCTGAGAGTATGCTCTGCCTTATCATGGAAAGCACATACTCCATTTTATTGCCAGGAAACAGGAGTGAGGCAGCCTAAAGCTCCCCTGACCCTTTATTTTACTTTTCCCACTCACCTTCTGTACTCTGTTGCTTTCAGTAGTGGCTCTCCCTCTTCTTTCACAAGCCTGGCGAAGGAAACAAAAAGAAAAGTTCCATACTTAGTATTTTCTGCATCCTCATTCCCTCAGTTGTCTCCCATCTTTCCCCCAAAGGCTTCTCTGTGAGAAAACTTGTAAAATGCCTTCTTTATGACCCTTACTATTCTCAGCTCCTGCTGGGCTTTGGCCTTCACAATTTCATATCTGCATGTCCAAGCAATGCTTTCGCACTACACCTCTGCAACCTGTCATTGTTTCCCCTTTTTATGTGCTCCTCTTCTCCACTTTCATTCATCCAAAAGCTTTTTCCTTGGCCAAATAGGCATTTTGCCAGAATTATTCATGTTCCTTTAAAATGAGGTGACTTACTTCTGAGCTTTCAGGCCATTTTCTTTGAAAATCAGCTGCTCTCTTGGACATCATAGCAGCTCCTCAGATGATGTTTGCCTGGCTATTCCCTAAACAAGCCAAAGTTTGCATTTGCATAAGGTATATTGGGAGGACAGGCAGATTGCCCATGCCTTTGTGGTATCTTTACATGACATTAAATTTCCTGAGTTGTGTTGACAGAGAAGTTCCTAGCATACCACCATTGCACTCCATTTGCTGCTTTATGTGTGTATCTTCCCTTTTACGTATTTTCCTTCTGCAATAAAAATCCCATATCTCCTTCCCTCTTCCTTTTTGTTTTTCCTCCAATAAACTAGAAATTTTTTTGTCCTGTAGACTTGACTATTCACACAATATTGTGTGGAACTACCCTCAAGTTCTACAGAAGAGTAGAATAAACTGCTCTTTATGTAAACATTCCCTCAATGGTACCAGCTCTTGAGGACAAAATACTGAGAAATCTACTACTTGAAGGGATGCAGTATTTCTTATAGTGACTGCAGCATTTCCTGATATTCGGTAGCATAGGATGCTGAACTTCAGGGAATCCTGGACAACTAGGCTTGATGTCAGTGAGCATAAGGGGCACAACTGCCCACACCACAATGCACTGCACACTGTGTACATATCTGGTCCCATGGGTTCATTCTGTAACATGGTGCAGAGTCTGCCCCTACAAGTACCCTAAGCACAGGACATCAGTAAGAGACTGCTTGCTTTTCCTGGTGTGCTTTCAGACATTGAAAGACTTCACTCTGTGTCCTACCACACTGCATACAAAACAGAATAATAACAGACTATGTAATAATATGGTCTACAGACACAGGCCAGCTGTCTCTTAAGTAGAGACATTAAAATAATATAAAAAATAGAAATACAGTAAAATTATCTTTAAGACTGCCTTAGAAATAAATATCTGTGATCCCATAACTTAATTATTTAATTTTCTTAGAACTTTGCTCCTTACCATTAGAATTTGCATGCACTTGGAAAAAAAAAAATGTTTGCCCATTTGGGTTTGCTCAACAGCTACAATAAGAACTTCCTGAATTTCTGTACTACTTCTGTGGAAAAGATGTCACAGCACTCAACTGAAAATAAAAATATTTATAGATGATTGTGGATGTTTTTCCTTTATAGAAAGTTGCTGATTTTCTCATTATCATATTTTGAAGGCTGCAAGCCATTTTGTAAAAGTATTCCCCCCATCCATGTCATCTCTAACTCATTCTGCCAAGTATCCACTTCCAAGAATACTGTTCTGACTTATCCTCACCATTCTCCCTCATTTACTATTAAGGCTAATTTATCTTATGTGTTAGTTTCTGCAGATTTGCTGCAGCACTGCTTTTTTACTACCCCTATTTGGGTAAAATTCCTTCTGATTTTGTCTATCCCTCACAGTTTCAAGAAGAGATAAAGGGCCTGAGAAAACTACAAAAGAATGATCAAAAATATATGCAGGTATCATTTTGACAGAAGGAAAGGTAGCTCCAATTACTGGATATTGCTATTTCTAATCAGCTCAGCGCAGAAACAGTTCACACAATTTCCCAAAGTCAGATTGTAACTAACTAATCCATACTCATTTGTGGGAACTATTGTTATTCTAGGAGAGAATTATTTTTATGACATAGCCATATTCAAAACATATATATGATGCACTTAAATGTTACTTACTAATCTGCAATTGAATCTATTACATTTAAGAAAAAACCTAAGTGTCAGACAGTAAATGCATATAAATTCATTATGCCCTCCTCTGAAATTACGTCCTCACACTTGTAGAAGTGTAAAAGCTGCACCTTTCAACCTGAAAATGGTAACAAAATGGAAACAACAATACTGCCCTCCACTTACATACTCTCATTGCTCTCAGTGCAGTCCAGCACACACTTCCAATATAACAGAATGCTATCTTAGCCAAAAATTTTCATAAATATGAGTCTGGGCTATGAAGCCCTTCACAGCTAGGATGTACTTGCCTCTAATGAGATAGAACTATCAAAGCTGAAGGTTTCTTGAGACAGTTTACATTTTATGATGACATTCCCTTGAATATTAAATGTAGCAACCTTTCTTGTTTGTAGGCCTAGAGCTCTCCTCTGGGAATGGAAACATTAGCTACTGATGAAAATATCCATGAACTCTTTGTCATGCTGTTTTTACAGAAGGAAATTCCATCTATATCATGATCGGGAACTGACAAGTAAACTAATCTTTGCTCTTATGTATTAGTCATATTTTCCCTTATGTTCTTTGTAGAGCAACTGGCACATGCATATTTAATTTAATTCTGTATAAATATTCAACGGGGCCTTTATTATACCACCTTGATAGCTCATTTGCGTTAGTAGCAATTAGCCTTGGAGCCAGAAAAACAATCAATTTTTTACACTTAATACAACAGCATGTGATGTTTATCAGCACTCAGCCTCACAGAAGCATAGGTCGATTTAAGAGTAACTAATCCTAAATCTGCATGTCTTAAGGAATTGGCCAATGACAGCTAAGATCTCCACTTTTTTGTTCACTTTCAGTTACAGTATTCATTGATTTATTTGCAGATTTTACTCATTATTGTGCACAAGCATTACTCAAAGAAGCTTTCGAGCAATGATGCACTTGAATTCTCCAGTTTGCACGTCAGATGATCTTCTGTACATTGTTAAGTGATCAGCTGTGGAGAGTAGAGTCTGGATATATCCTGCATACGACAGTGATCACGTAATATTCAGAAAAACTTTGTGACATAACACAAATAAACCACTCTAACATGCTTATTGCCCTCAGAACAGTGCCTGCAGCTTTCTGAAGGGATTTGTGTTTCCAGCTCTGAGACTGCAGAGAGAACTTCTCACTCATCATCATCAACAGGACGTATTTCTGCATCACTAAGAACATTACATTTGCCATTAAAGATGCAGGGCAGGCACTTTTATTGCATGTAGCTGCAGAGTTTTCCTAGGAAGTGATAGAAGCTTCCCACCTAATTTGCCACCTCTTTGACGGATATGCTCTAGTCCTTCAAAATGCAATAGCTAACAGGGATGGGAGAGTCATGACCATGCAACTGCATTAATTGGATGTTGGATGGGCCACAGAGAAGCTGCCTAGGAGCTCTGTGCACTAACATGAAACCCCTGGCTCTACTCCTGCTTTCTGTTGCCAGTGTTACATCATTGCACTACGACAGTCAGACCAGAAGTAGAGGACAAATAAGTTGGTCTTTTCCACCTGTACTCTTCATATGCAGGATTTTCAGGAAAATTATGCTGCACATTATTCTATTTCTGATGATCAAAACATATGCTTTCAAGGCAGCCTACAATCAGATATAGGTCAGAAACACAGTGGGATGAGGGAAGAAAAAACTTCTTACATAAGCTGCAGCATCACTTTCTGTAATACCAATTGACTTTGCCCTACAAGCCAATAATAGTGAGGTCAGAGTTATCAAAATGGGTTCAACCATCCAAGGAATGTGTCTGGGCAGCCTATTTCCCTGATTACCCATTCTGCTCCTTGATGTCTCTCTTACGTGGGAAGATGCTCTAGCTGTTTAACTTCATCTCACTGGAATGTGTTTTGCAAATGTTTTAATAAGTTATTGCCCTACTTGTCTATGCAATGCAGTTCTCCAAATACCTCATCTGCGCTCCTCTCAGCTGTTTAAGCTGCAAATTCCATAATGCCTATGATGTTTAGGAAAAAGGGAAGTTTATATCTTGCTAAATAGGGCTGTTGCTACCCCAGTGACAAACGCTCTGGATGGAATAATATCTGAGACAATTTTTTTTTTTCTAAAAAGCATATTTATTTTTCATTATTCCTAGGAACCTCTCAGGCTGCGCTGGATGTTTTCCACCTCCCACAGCATGAGTGTCACAGGAGACCTGTTTGCAGATCTCTCCACACGTGGTAGCTACAGCAGCTGAAAAGATGCTCACAGAGAAGGAGCACACTACCTGCTGCTTAACTGCTCCTTCCCAGCATTGACATAGTGTTCCACTATGACCCAAATACTAAGATGTGGGAAACTCTGCCATTCTTTGGCTGTCAAGGAGACCATCATCTCCGCTTAAATGAATCCTGATATTACCTATACCATCAAAATGCTTAGCTAATTATTTCACTTAACAAAACCAGATTAGAGAAAAATAAAAAGGCTAAAATTAGCCTCAAACATAATTAGGGGGAAGAAAACTCAAAACCCAAACAACAAACCCGACATATCATGCCCATCACATTTCAAGAAGGTCAGCATAAAGAGACTGATAAATCATCTTGTCATCACATCTAACAGGGCTTAGAGAGAATCATTTCCTGGGAGGTTTGTCAAGCACCATCTCTGTGCACTGGCCCCTAGGTCACCTTTTGTCAGCATTTAACTTGCTCAACACACAGTTCTGGTTACTACTGTTGAATACAATAGAGATTAATTTAACAAATATTCCAATTTCTAATATTTTTAAATAAATACTTGAGTATTATGTCTACACATCCAACACAATGAGAGCACCTTCAGCCATTTTTTCCCCAGCAACCCAGCACTTAACCAAAGCAAATCTGCCACTAGAGATGGCTTCATACCCACCTCTAGGACTGGCCATCTGCTTTAGGATTTCTAGTCACAGAGCTGGAGACTGGACAAACACCAAGTAGCATGTGCACAGATACAGCAGAGACAAAAACTGGACCACATGTTCCATCCTGAGAGATAGGAAGTCTGTCCCCTTGGAGGTGCATCTGGTTAGAGCAATCTGGTTGGCTGGTAGATTTTTGGGAAGGTACTTTAGATCCCCCCCAGACAGAAAAAAACCCAAGGCAACTCAAAACACAAACTTCTCATATACATCTAGAGGTCAAAGGATCTTCAGGAAGGAAAGCTGCTTGCTTTCTTCCCATTGTACTGCAGACACAGGGTCAATAAACCATTTCTGAGTGCAACATACTTTCCAGAGCCCTCTCTCAAGTACACTGAGCCAGCAACCAGCAAAATGAAAACACAAGCTGGAAACTAAGCCATGTGCATTAGATTTTCAAGTCAGGCCCCCTTTTTTTTCTTTGTGTTCTTATTTTTAGAATATAAAATTAATCACTACAACAAATAGCTTGGAATTAGTGGGAGTCTTCACACCAAGATCAGGCACCCTTGTGGAAGACAGACTCATGAATTAAGTATTTTCATTTAGGCAGCTTGTATTTAATTCCATCCTAAAGGAGAAAAAATACAATGGCCCATAGAGTACCAAACTAAGGCCAAATTAAGCGACCTAATCAGTTTTCTGACTTGAACACTATAAAATTAAACATAAATACATGAATATGAAAACACTCACTAGAACAGCAGCAGTAGACATTATACCTAGCTTTTCTGGCAGATGGAAGAATTGCTCATGCTGTCTGAATACACTTATTCTAAAGCCTTCTCTTAACATTGTAGAAATAAATCAGTCTAAATAAAAACTAGTTGTTTTCTTTCTAATATAAGAACTTTCTTTGAATTACTTAAAAGGAATTAATATTTATCCATAATTGAAACTTTCTCACCACAGAAATTACTTTAAGAACATACTTGCTAGCTAATGTTCATAGCTCAATCGGTGTTTTTGTTTAAGGCACCTCATCTAATTAGCTTGTAGTGGAACACCACTCTGAAGGGCCAGCTAACAAAATAGTTATCTAGCTTTTTAAGCTCATTATAATCAATGTACACTTGCTTAGCCTCAGAGTATAATGCCAAGACTTTAACGTTACTGTTCCATTTTTCCCAAGATAAATTATCATCAACTTTCTGCACTCTCCCCCTTTTTTTCCATCCTTTCAATACCTTTCCTCAAGTATCGGATGTGCAGGCTGATTTTTAAGAACACATTTGGCGCAAATCTGTGAAAAAAATGTTAAAGGAGATTAGATATTTTTTTTTTTTAAATTTGAAACCCCAAACATTAAATCAGGTAGAATAGATAAAAAACTTTAATAAAATTCCAAAAGGCAGCCTTTCTCATTAAGTGTATTTTTATTTTGGCACATTTATTTCTTTGTAGATGGTTGTTGGCTCCTTTTATTATTTTAAAGATGTTGGGGAAAGGCTGCTACATCAATTTTCTGACCAAGCTGCATGATTTTGCAACATCTCCCATGGTGTGTTTAATATCTAGGACTGCTTGAATTCTTGCAGAACACTCCATATCAGTTAACAGGCTACCTTATCCGTGGCATTGCAGATGGTAGAGGAGCCGAAGGTTCATCTCAGCGAGACACTAATAGAAACCATTCTTGCTAAAGATAAGGCTTCTCATGAATAATGAAAAAAAAAAATCAAAGGCAATTTAATCCGTTGTCTTTTGGCTTATATTTCCTGTCACAGATGACTTTTTTCTAATTTGGAAAAAGTGTTTCAAAGCAACAGCAGGTCTTTTTATTAGTTTCATAACTTCATGGGAATTTCCCACTATTGTGGTTGTGATATTCAGAACTATAAAAAAAAAAATCCACTTTCCTCACAGAGACCCATCCAGTTACCACGGCTTTCCCTCTAGATTCAATTTATAGGTGATGTTTTGCTGTTGCCTGGACTTTTCCTTTAAATAGCACTGCTCTGCCATCAGGAGACATTACATTCATTTCATTTGGCATCACTGGGCCTCAAAGGAAGAGAGATGCTTTCCTCCAGCAGGACAGAAGATCTAGCATTTTTAATTCACTTTCTTGTGTGTTTTGAAGTCCCTTAATCCTCTCTTTGCCTGTCTCTGAAGATAATCTCATAAGAAAATGAAGGTATCTTATTCATAAACACTGTTATCAGAAAGCACCACCTTTCTCTCTGCATACATCATGCTACTGCCACAGTGTCAGCTGGTGGTAACCTAAATAACCAAGAACTGGTTTATTTTTTTACTTTTTAATCATTGTATGTTTTGACACTTCAGTGTTAAGTGAACTGCAGTGTCAGATGAACTTCAGATGGCTAGATTTCTAACATAGTTATTCTGGGGTTTTTTTTAAGCAAATCAGAAAAATGCAAAAAAAGTTGAGAGTACAGATCCTAGTCCTCTGAAGGCTTTGGACATCATCTTCCCCCATTGCTTTGAGATGAGGAAAGTGAGTACCTGGAATCATGTATCTAAGCCTCAGCTTCTCTGCAAAGCCCTGTATTTCATGCTCAAACTGTGACTCATTACAAATATTAGACTACAAGCTATCCTTCATCTGAAGTCACCGAGGCGTTTCTCTGTAGTAGGTGTCTGTACTAAGCAACACTACAGCAAAGCGTAAACAGGGACAATGGTACAAGAAATTAAGGGTAAAAGCATAAGGCAAGCGCCTATTTGATTTTTTCGCACAAACCAGTCAGGATAACTTTGATTTTCACTAAGCCACCAGCTTGGGAAGTTTGTCTTGCTTGTCTCGGCCTTTATTTTCAGCATGTACAACAGAGCCTTGAGCATTTCTTCAGGGTCTCTAACCAAATCTGTATTTGGAAAGTACTCAAACCCCTGAGATGGTCAGAGACTTCCATTTATTGTTTTAATATATCTTCATATAACGCATGAGGGAATCATTCTGCTCTGGAGACACAGTCCCACATAGGATCAGATGTCTTTATTAAGTGCTCCATATATTTGTATCATGTATGTGAACAGCGAGAATTATGGGAGCCTCTCCATGCTAGAAAACTAGAGATACTGGGAAAACCAGGACTCATTGGAATATTTGGCAAAGCACATCGGAGCCTTCAGAAAGCATCTATAGTATTTATCACAAACAAAAAGCAGCACAGCTTGCACTGAGCCACGCTACAGCTGTGCACCTGGCTGATATTATCAGGACACCATCTTGCTGTCCGTGTAGGAACACATCCCAGCAGACATTGCTCTGCAGACATCACCAGGTCCCTAGAGCCTCAATGGCTTCCCTCAAGGTCCCAGACACCACTGGCCTCACTCCTCCTGGTGGTCTCTATCCAGACACCTTAGGCTGGGGCAAAATAAACAAAAATTTCCTTCTTCCTTCGAAGTTGAGAACTATTGCTCTCACAAAAGTATCTAACCTGAAAACTTTCAGGGTTATTCTAGAATCTGTATCACATTACTAATGTCCACCCCAAACCTAAATAGCATCATTTCCACAGTGATATTCCTTACAATACTGCAGCTCTTTCAAGCAGCTAATGCCACAAATAATGAATGTTCACTTTTACCCTGAAAACAGCAAGTTTTTCTCTTGACTCTTTATAGTATCTTCCTGAAATGCAAGCAGCCATTTCCTCCTTAAAATTGCCATCAGAGGCACCCAAAGTGTGAAGTCTCCAGGTCAGAAGTAAATCATCAGCAGATGAGCTTTAGCTGCCTGGCAGGGCACTGCTCCTTCTCTTCTTTCACAGTTCAGGATTTTGGGGTAGCAAATGATACCGTCTCCTTATGGCAAAGAAATCTATATATTCTCCCACAGAATCAAAAAATAGAGATGACAAATCAGGGGAGAAGGAAAAGAACAAGGGTTAAGAAACTGGAAAAAATATTTCAAATTGGAGATTAGGAAAAGTATGTTGAGCAGATGCAGACTGTAAGGCTTAGTTTATACAAAACAGGGACCTGGAAAAGCAATTCAGTTGAGATCCTTATTTCCACCTACCAAAAAAGTGATACAGAGAAGTGAGCGGAATTGTGAACAATGGCTATTACAAAGTGAAACTGCAGTAGAGTAAAATATTGTTATTTATCCTTAAGAAAGTATCCTCTAGTCCAATAGTCAGCAAGTTACTTTATCCATTTTCTGCAGTACTCCCTTTGTGATTTGTTCCAAAATTCATTTTTCTCAAAAATGTGTGCGTTTTGCTTCTTCCAAAGCAGAAGTGTACCCTGTATAGCCCTGTGCTATATTTTTTCAATAGAATGTATGTTCAGCCACATATCAAAATTAGAACTTAATGGAGAGAGAGGAAACAGAGGCTAAACTAATGCCTTGCAGGAAATTACTCTTTTTTGATGTCCATCTTCAACACATGCAATTTTTAAAAGCAGGCCTAGAGGAAACTGTTGTAATGAAAGGACTTATCTCAAGTCAGACAGAAACAGACAACAGGAATTACCAGTTTTATATTAAGCACATCCAAAACATCACATAGCTATCCACATAGCAATACTGTGTCACTGTTTTCATGCTACATAACCTATAGAGAAACACACGTTAGAAGCAGAGCTCATGCATACTGCCTTAGTCACAAGGATGAAACACAGAAGAAAGAAAGCAAGGAATTCCATTATAGGGGTTACCACAGTTATTGTCTACTTTTACTGATCAACAAAAACAACCAAAACACTGTCTCGAACCCTCAAAATAACTGTCTAACTACCCTGTATACATAATTGC
The DNA here is from genome assembly GCA_013390005.1 of Calyptomena viridis. NCBI lineage: Eukaryota > Metazoa > Chordata > Aves > Passeriformes > Eurylaimidae > Calyptomena > Calyptomena viridis. The sequence continues at coordinate 160,649 of WEIV01021306.1, forward strand.
ATGCCGTTCTGTAAAAGAGAACCTTATTTTTTAACTCTGGTTTTAAAATAAGCAAGCACCTAATTTTATATATTTAAGAATAGACTTTAACATCACTTATGTAATAAAAATGCATGAGTGTAACAGCATGCTTTTTTTCCTTTTCATTGAAGTAACCCACAGATTTTGTGCTATAAAAAGACTCTCAGATTCGAGACGCATTTAAAATAGTAACTTACCACAATCCATTTTATGCCTTCAAAAATTTAATAATAGACCTCGCCCTGCACTGGAATTTCACTTTTTTCCACAGCTAAAAATGTTTTTAAATGAAAATAACTGCTAAATCAACTCCTTCAACTTCCATATTATAATCACATGCTTGTTTAAAAAGGAATAACTAAGCATGCAGAAATGGAAGTGCTACTATTGCTCTGTCATTTATCTAATAGCTGTGTTCATAGACTTAAAAAAAGATTCTCTCGGAAAGAACTCAAAGAAGGTTATGCAACAGTAACAGACACTGTCTTGTAGAAACTATTCATCCATTGTAAGAAGCTAAAAACGTGGAGACTGTACTTTCTGGAAGTGTATTAAAGATATATAAACGCCACGAACTGCAAGTCACTGGCACTCTGAGTATTTGTGATTGGGAAGTGTCAGAGCTGGCAGAAGAGTAGACTAAATTTCTGAGTAGGATCATGAATCCCTACCTCTTGCAACATCAGTTTGTAAAAAGGGGGTGAGTTTCAGTGTTTTGGGCTTAGTTGCTTTGAGAATAACATGTGCAGAACTGCTTCACCACCAATCCTGCAGAGGACACACTTAGCACTCAGCTAGAGGATTAAACTTCAAGAACAGTTTCAAAAATTACTTTTTGCTCTTCTGGCCGAGGAGCTAAAACAGTTTGGACCGCCTGGGTGCCAAGTCCTGGGATTTATGTTAAGAGGAAACACGGGAAGCTTCTGGCACAGCTGCTTCAACCCCCCACTGACATCTCTTCCTCACATCTACCTCCAGGTGTCAACACAGCACAGAAGCCTGAGCCAGTGAAAGAAAAGGCCCAAGATCAATCAACATCCTAAAGAACCTGCCTGTGACCTTGCATCACACGTACGATCACAGGCCAGTGCCAGAGTCAGAGCTTTGGTCTCCCTGAAGTCCACTGCTCCTCAGCACATACTCCAACAACTGCTCCTTCCTTTGCTCCATAGTTACTGAAGAGGAGAAGGTATGGCCATAAAGGAAAATAACATCCAGCCTCCAGCAAAGCAATTCAGTTTCTGAAGAAAATGACAGAAAAAAAATAAAAATCCCACCAACTCAGAGAAATAATTAAACAAGTTAAACATAATAAATTTAGAGATACTGAAAACAAAGGGCAGGTCAAGAGTACGTATGGAAGATGATAGAAAACAAAAAATACTAGCAAAGATGGTTATTATGGACTCTTAAGAATACTCTTCTCACACTGTTCAACGCATAAAGTTCAGCAAAAGAGAAATGTAATCATTAGCACAATATAGCAGGTTTGTCATTTTTCAAATCTCATCCTTTAAATTAGGTTTCCAAGAACATCTACTGGGCAATGACTGAACAACCTCATCATTAGACTTCCTTCTCATATTACTTTATGCTTAAAAGTACAAGACATACTTTACAGATTTCTTTTCCTTGCAATAAAAATACTCAGTACTATAATTTTGTTCCTTTTATCAATATTGAGGATGCTTGAACAAAAATTTCTAAAGTTAGAAAAAAATCAAATTATGCACTGAACACCTGAATAGCTTTATGATTTCATCTTCTATAACTGTCACAGGAAGCAAGGAGAGAATAGACAATGCCATTTCAAACGATTTTTTTCTCAAAATCTGATTGACAGTGAAATTACAGCAGAACTACCTAAGCTAGGTTGAGATTCAATGATTTCCCAAGGTGTTTCTGCAGTATAAACTGATATGTAGCCCTGTTGTTTAAAAGAAAAGATGCAAGTCAACAGATGTGTTACTTTCGGTTGTTTGAGGAACACAAATAAGCCATTTTCTGACAGGAAAAGAAACACAAGATAAAAAAAAATAAGTTGGTAGAAAAGTTTATTTTAAACTTTTTTTAATAGGTACAGAAAAATATAATTTTAACCTCTCCTCCTCCTCATAGTTTCTTATTGTACCCACTGTAACCATACTTGGTTAGAAGAACGTTTCATAGGTAGAAGAGATACTGGTGCTACTGATGCCTACTAAACAGCTGTTCCATTGCATAGAAAGTGTTGCAGTTTTGATACTTAATTCTTGCAGTTAAAAAGAAAAAACAAACAAACAAAAAACAAACCAAACCCCAAACACTATGTCCAAGAGCTATTTTCAGAGTTCAGAGAACACGCATGGAATGTTCTGCTTAATCAATGGCCTAGTAGGTAGACAGTGAGGCATCTTCCATTAACAGATGACCCCCTTCATGCCAGACTACAATGTGGCATTTTCTGCTTACAGTAGTTTCCTGAAGGTTAGATGTACTTCTATGGGACATATCAAGTTCCTAAGAGTTGAGATTTTCCAAAAACAAACTACAGACAAACCAACCGGATCCAACAGCAGGGCCCTAAAGCTTGTGCACAATTTTTGTCACCAGTGAATAGGTTAAGTTACCTACATGTAATGGAAAATATGATTCATCTATAGAGTGACACAAATGTAATTTGCTTCATTTAACCATACAGAGATACAGGAAATGGACTTGAGTAGTCAACAGTAAGCTCCTCTTTCTCAACTCACTAAAGAGCTGGGAAGAGGACAAGTGAGACTAAAAAGGCAGAAGAAAGATTATCACTGACAGTCCAAAGGCACCACATAGGAATCATGGCTCATTCTAAGCTTCCTATGCAGTATTGAGTTGTAAACGTAACAAAAGTTCTCAAGATGATTGCTAGGTGGCCATATGAATGGAAAGTCTGAAAGTTCAAGATGATACTTGTACATTAGCAAAGTAGTAATTTGGCACACAGAGGAGCACCAAGATAGGTTTTTTCTTCTTTTTTTTCCACTCACATTATGGAAGTCTAGCATAAAGCTGAAAATCGCAAAAGATCCCCATAGATAGAAATCAAAACCTACAAAAGTCCACTGAAAATAAGTTACTGTTTTTCAGATAAACCATTGTAGAAAATTGATTCTATTTGTGTGTGTATTAGGTCTCACTCAAAGAAAAATTCTAACAGGGTATGAGATTTGATGCACAGCAAAGTACAACTGCATGACTTGTACTAATAGAGGAAACTGGTCTAGAGAATAAGAACTGGCCCATGCAGATTTCCAACATACAGTCTCCACAGGTACCTGAGAATCACAAGTGTCAAATGGGGCATAGATGCAAGGCTGTGATTTTTACTTCAGGCACCATATGCCTTTGTACACATCACTGTACTTCCTCGCTTACATAATGAAGAGAGCACAGTATCTGAAGACATAAACCGCTGCGCTATGAAACACAAGCCCAAGCATCTCAAATTGGTCACCCTTGTTGCCAGGTACCAAAAATAAGTGTGTTATCTGCAGACACTCAGGTCTTACGTAAGAGGCACATAGCAAGCATTCTCCTCAGAAATTGTCATCATAAAAAGGACAAGAATGTAATCATATGTTCAAGGCAAGGTTTTAATGCATAACTGAGAACAGATGTGGAAACATAAGCGCAAAAAAAAGAGCGCCTAATTAGCTAATTGAAAAGTGCATCCTCAGGCATATGAAATCTGAGTTTGACAAGCAGTCATAACCTGACATTTCTCAATTTTTCAGTGCTTAAAAACTTAGGCATTGCAAAAATGGAGGCATAGGACATCACAGTATATACACACACACACTCTGCAATAACATATAGAATTATAGAATATTTTGGGTTGGAAGGGACCTTTCCAAGGCCATCTAGTCCAACCCTCCTGCAATAAGAAAAGCGACATCTTCAACGAGATCAGGTTGCTCAGAGCCCCATCAGTCTGACTTTGAATGCCTCCAGGGATGGGGTACCCACCACCTCTCTGCACAACTTGCCCCAGTGTTCTACCACCCTCATCATAAAAACCTTCTTCTTTATATAATTTAAATCTACTCTCTTTTAGTTTAAAACCATTACCATTTGTTCTATCCTATACATAGGTACAAAAGAACTGGTATTCTGGACTAGCCATAAATCAGGAACACCACTGTATATGTATTTACACTTCACTGTTAATTTGGAAATTTCTTTCAAACGCTACAATCTAGTGTTAGAATGCCAACAAAAGCATATTTAACTGCACACATCATATCTGTGGCCAATTATTTGTGCTTACAAAAATTCACTTATATGTAAGAGCTAAACACAAGGAATAGAAATACGATGAGTATTGCAAGGTCTAAAATTAAAAGAGGATATTTTACTGCTTAGCTGTTTTGTTGATTAAATGCTTTTGGAGACTTAAATCTCTGAAAAATTATTTCAGTCCAATTCAAAAGAACTTATTATACACCAAAAAGGCCATTTCCAGCTTACAAACAGTTGATTTTAGTCAGTTGATCCCAAACGAAACTAAATACCTTTTTTTGGTATATAGTTGCACAAAATAAAACTCTCTTCTGAAGCTTAAAATGTTATCAATTTTCTACAAAATTATCATCTACTTTGCTAAGTTCAGTATTCATCATAACCTTTTTCTGCTATTTCTATCATTGTGCTAAAAATACACCCCACCATTCACAAGGGACATGGTAGTCAATTAATGCTGACCAGCGCTCCACAAGAGGCATAGCTCACAGATCTCCTCATTAGCACTTTGATTATATTAGACATTAAGTGCTAACATTTCAACTGCTTAAATAATACAGACTCAGAGAGAAGCACTGGTAAAACTGACTGCTACTCCTTAAGTACCCTATATATTTACACTATGGTTTTTTGTTTTTCCATGATAATTAATACATAAATACGTCCTTGATAACGACTATAAGCTCGTAATTGTTAAACTCCAACATGAATTTTTTTGGTTATACATAGGACCTATCTTTGTACGTCATCTAAAAGTAAAAATGAGGCACTACTTTATAGATTTTTCTGCACCTCTAATACTCCCAGCACAGGTAAACAGGACCAAAACATAGCAGCTTTGGTTGCAAGTATCAGCATTTGCTAAAGGTGTGTACACAAGCATGTATCCACGTGCTCAGAACAGATAGCTCTCACGTACAGATCTGTGTCAGAAACGTGTTGTTAATCTACATGAGTGTGGTGAAAAAGGTTCTCCATTAACATCCTTTTATAAACAGTACAAATTCTTGACTAGAATATAAGATACCAGGAATGATCATCCCACTGCAGAAAAAACTTGCTCCTTACTCAGCAATTTTGCCTAAAACATAAAATATACCGTGAAAAAAAATCACTTATTAAGAAAGTCCCAAGACAAACAGGTGAAGGGCAAATTTAAGTCTGAGAAGCAAAACTTAGGGAAAAGCAAGCAAACTTGCCACCCACAATTAATTTCTGAGAATTGAGCCAAAAATATGGAGCAACTATTCAGCAGTGCAGTGAAATACCATTAAATCATGGTACTTAACGAATTCAGTGGGTAGGGTTGGGACCACAGTGGATCGATCGCCTGGTCCAACCAGCCTGATCAAGCAGGGTTGCCCTAGAGCACATGGCACAGGATTGTGCCCAGACAGTTCCTACGTACCTCCAGTGAGGGAGATTCCACAGCCTCTCTGGGCAATCTGTTCCAGTGCATAGTAATTTGCACAGTAAAGTTTTCCCTCATATTCAGGTAGAACTTCCTGTGCATCAGTTTCTTCTTATACAGAATAATTATCTAATATATAGAACAAAAGTCTAGTGTGTTTGCTGGGAGCAGCCATAGAAATAACAATTTGGCAGATTCCACATTTCTTGCAATTTAAAAAACAAGAACATTTTACAGTGGAAGCATGCTAATACCTAGCATTTACCTAAAAGAATTAGATTTTGAGGGGAGAATTCAAAAAATTACTCAGACTACACCATCAGTTTCAACCCAGGCTTCAAAAGAAAGGACTAAATTGAATGTTTGCCAAAGTAGTTGTAAACTGAACACCTTTATTAAAAATGCCACAGCAATTCAGCCCAAGCAGGGAGTTGGACAAGACAACCTTGGGGGATCCCACGCAACCTCAACCGTTCCCCACGTCTGATGCTGCTTGAGTGCATCAACATTGAACTCAATTCTTAGCCACTATTTGGAGTCTGGGGACTAGACTTTCCCATGCTTCTCAGTATTTTATGTGGTTGTTGTTAATATGACTGTGTGTTAATACAGTGAGTGCTAAAGGAAGTAACTGTTTATTCTTCATCATTTATCATCACTGGTTTAGGACTGCAAAATTGCTTGTAAAGTGAGCTAAAGACATCAGTGACCTTAAAACGCAGCACTGAGATAGCTCACTGAAGTTTAAAAGGCAAATGTAGCTTGAAAAGGCAATAGAGTTCTTGTATGGAGAATGCTCTGTTTCTAGAATTATTAATTTGGCACTAAGAAATAATTCTCTGCATTACAATTTATTAATGAAAAAATTAAAGGAATGAAAAAGCACTCCAAAGTACTAATCAATTCTCGCCATAACTGCTTACAGAAAATCTGGCTTCTATATAAAACTACACAAAACAAAAAAGGACGCAATATTAGATCATGAAGAAAACTAGCACTGTAAAAAGGCACATAATAACTTTGCAGAGGGCAAACTTCCCAGTCCTAATATGCAACATATGTAACAAGTATTTTTAGAGAAAAGTGTATACTCAAGTCTAAACTGGTCCAACTCATAGATCATCTTAAGATTCAAATGAAACACAGCTGAATTTTAAACAGCACAAGCTCCTGACCTGAGACCTTTTGCAGAGCAGTGCAAAAATTGATGTGGTTCTCAGAGTATGCAAATGGATATAAGCCTTTCAAGAACACTGGAAAAAATCCCTTTTAAATTATCACATCCTTTTTGTGTTAAGTCTGCAGGACAACATTTGCTTTCTATCAACTTTCTCTACCATTCACTTTCCTTTTTGCAACTGAAAAAAAGCTGCCTTTGTCTAAAGCCAGGCTTATGGAATAAACGTGTATTAGCAGTAAGACGAGGCTTTTCTTGTAATTGCTAAGTTTCCAACGTACAGCTCCAACAAAGAATTGGGGACATCCAAGATCATCAAATTTATTCTCCAACTTCTCCCCCCCATCCCTTTTGAACATGCTCCTCATCCAAATTATATAGATATCCACAAAGTTCTATTATGGAGCAAGATGAAGCACATAGGTGGTGCATAACAAACATAGTTTCAAGAACTAGTAAGGCTGTGACATACAAAAAATATGTAAACTACATTTTTCTCAATGACTGTTCAGAATCATTACTGAATACATTAGGAGTTTGTTTGACAGAATTTCCATCTTGAATATACATAAAGATTATAAAATGAAACACATGACAAATATTCCTAAAACCCAAAGCCATTGCTGTTTATTTATACTTTAAAAATATGATGTCATGTAACAATAACAGATACATCCTGGTATTCTTTTAAGTGGCAGATATCAGCAGGGAAGGACTTTTTCTTCCCTCAGTTTTACATTACAGCACTTAATTTTAATCAATTTATGTAAGTGCCTCACAGATTTACTTTCATATATTGTTCATATGTTTCTGAGTTACATACACGTCAGTCATGCCTTTGCCTATCTTAAACTAGAAATCAAGCCAACTTTCATAGTGTCATAAATCATTACTGCTACTGTCCATATATAAGCTTAAATATACATACTTTCAATCTAAGCAACAATAGACAGACTAGAAAGTTTAGATTTTTTTTATAGACATAGATAAAAGAATTTCTGACTTTTTTTTAAATTCTCAGCATGGAGTTCTGTACTCACCTCACTCTAGCACTCAAGACACCACCTTAGAACCTGCAAGGAACAAACCTGACAGTATGTCATCAACATAGAGCACCAAGATACAGGCCTTAGTACTCCACGAGTATCAGAAAAACACTTAATTTTTGTACACACTAAAAGAAGTGTTGCTTGAATGTACTCTGTCAGGTAGGGCCATGATCAAATTAGCAGTTATCCAACTTGGATAACAGCAGTTATCCTGGCAAACACTACATCCATGGAGAAAATTCTATGGGTCACTTAACTCATCTTTGAAGAAGCCTATTCAATAGAGTGGGGTCTTATAGTGCTGAATTATCCATTGCTACACAGACCCATTGCTGCTACTCAAGGAATAACTGTCCTCCCAGAAATGGAACTCTGTGCCTCTCAGCAAAAGCCTCATGGCTTCCAGGAAATAATTAGTCCCTGAAGGACAAATAATATCAGTAGGGATATTCTCTGAGGATGGGAAAGTTTTGTCAATGGAGGTAAAAGGTATCAAGGCTTCTAAACACTTGGCATATTAGAAGAACTGAGTTATGCTATCTATATAACTTTTTAAACCGCTTCTTACTCAGCTGACTAATGGATCAAGACTGCACCAATTTAGCTGAAGGTCAAAAATTCAATGATTAAAAATACACTGCATCACAGGTTGTTGGTTTGGTTCTGGGGGTGGTTTTTATGCCTTAAACTTGTCCTGTAGATCTATGTTATTTACATACCTGACACTGGGCAGTACTCAACTATGGTAGTAGTATTCTTGAAGAATAAGGCACATTTCTGAGAACTAAATTAAAAAAGTCAGTACATCTACTAATATATTTAACAATCAGGTAAGAAAACAACTTGACAAAGTGATATTCTATTTTCCACAGATCAATTGTCTTAGATTTATTTAATCAAAGGTATGATACAGTTACAAGCCCATGCATTTCATAAAAATCTGAACTTAAAATTGTCATGGAACAAAATTTTAAATAAAGTATATACAGAAGTTTCTGGGTATTTTAGGGGACTGTTTAGTCTAAAGAATTATATGCAACATACGGGCAGAAGCAAACATTTTCATGTGATCACTTCTCTCTTTTCCACAACGCATCTGAAGATAAATCACAGGTGAATAACCCTGTGGATTAAGTCCTAAGCATAAGCTCACAGTTGAACCCATAATTTTACTTTCCATCAGCTACACATTTATAGTACATCCTTTTTATATTGTTAATAAAAATAAAATAAGACATTTAAAAAATGTAGCCAGTATAACTATTTTTAAAATGTTTTTTATCCATTTAATATGCTGCCAAAATTAAGATTTCTGTCTACTTATTTTTTATCATTAGAAGGTAATACTTGCAATTCCCAAATAATGTTGAAAATTGCTGCCTCTCATATAAAATTTGGGTATTTCTCTGTAATGAAACTGCTGGAGAAATCATAGAGAAACTGCAGCAGACTAACATGAAATAAATAATAGAGAGAGTGTTTAGAAGGCACACAAATACTTCAAACACATACGGTTTCAAATCTTTATTGTTTTAAAATTCTACATGTCTTTTACAATTACAATAATTTGTTACTTAAATGACTCTTGTATGGTTAATGTACAATGAGTTTTTTCCTGAAACTCGACCATGAAATACAATTTCATCAATATGATTTTTCTAAATAGATTAATACAAGATTTCTGTTTTGTTGAGAAGAACAAGTGCTTCACTTTCAACAAACGGCACAGGTGTCTTCCCTTCAGAATCTGTGTGATCAATCCATCGAAAGTGCTTTTGAAGATTGCAGATCTAACTGTGACTGATTTTCAAAATCAGTCTATCAAATTACAAGAGTTTTTTAACATTAAAGAGCAATTTCATGTAATGAAACAAGCTGCAGTAGTTATTTTTATTCATCTACTGAGGCAAACTCATGTTGAAGAAAAATTATATGATTATCTGCATGCAATGAACACTCCTCTTTAAATAGTTGATGAATTTTACACATATAAAGAATCTGTTAAAGAGTGCAAGTACTTTGATAATGATTTCACAAAAGGACATATGCTGGTAATAATGGTAACTAACATTTAACATCTAAATACAAGCTAATGTATATTTAACAGGCAATTAACATGGCTAACAAACCATGTTTCATGTGGTTGCCCTTCAAGAAAATGAACTCATTTGGTCCACACTCTTAAAGTTATCTGGATAAAAAAATCGAAGCAGTTAGGGCCACAGTTTTTGATGAATTTCTTGTTTCTAAAATGTCACCTGTTAAAAAGTAAAAGCAGTACATCAATGACGTATCTTGTCACATGACCTCAGTATAAAAAGATGGCCTGGTATTTGGAGCGATGAACGAGCACTGAAGGACAAGTCAAAAAAAGAACGGAGACAGAATGAACTAAAATTTTGTGTTATACTTTCTTGTTCCATGGTACTGCTTTCACTCTGTAGAATTTTGTACCCAAAGGAACTTTAAATCTGTTTTGTGCCTACAAGAAAAAAAAGATCAAATTAGCAGTGTGGGATTACTCCTCTGATTTTTATATTTTTAAGCAGAAATTGATTCCCACCTCTCAATACTTGCAAGAACCTTACAAGTCTGGCAAGGTTCTGGTTAGTGTGAATGCAAACACCTAATCCACTGCTCACTGAACCCTTCTCTCGTTCCCCTTCTCTTGCTATTCACTGACTCAAAAGAAGCGCAGGAATAGCAGAACTTATGACAATTTTCATTTAACTTGTTATGCAGAGATTACTTCTCACAATACATCAGAAAACTGATTTTCTTCTCTATTACTTGTAGATGATTTTCCATTACCATTTCCTCACCTTTTTTGCCTGGCAATATTCCTTTTCCATCACTTTTCCTAGCACCCAAGGTCTCCTAGATGCACCCGATGCTAAAGAAAAAAATGTATTTATTATTTTAGAAAAGCAACTGCAGATAACATGGTATTACATTAGATTTTCATTAAAAGCAGAAAGGCTTAAAATTCGTTAAAATTTACAAAAAATGAACAAACATTAAGTTCAGCTATTAAGACAGCTCACTGGCATTTCCAAAAAGCTCCTTAATTTTTCAGTTCAAATTTTGCTTTAAAAGCTAATATTAGAGGAGGCAATAGCATATCAAAAGTGAAATTCATTCAATGATTGAAAATTATTCTCACCAACCAAGCTTGATGGTTTGGTCTGACTGAAGATGGGAATTTCTTGTAATATTTCAAAGGACAAATTCTTATACATTCAGCTATTACTGCCCTTACTGAAACATTTGATTATTTTTTTATATTAGTGATGGAAGTTAGTTACTCATAAATAATAGTTTTAAAGCCCTATTAGTCTTCCAGTTCTGGTTGCAGACTTCTAAGGGCACCCGATGCTGTTTGGAAAGGAGAAAAGTGAACAACCTCAATAAGAAATCGACAGATCTAATGAGCAACAGAGGACTTTCTGCTTACATCCATTTCTGCAACTGTAAGGAAAACTATGTGTCTTGTATTCCAAGAAATTACATCCATTTTACTAGTTTTGTTCTTTTCTATCACTAATCATAGCATAAAGAAACAAACTAGATGAACGGAACAGATCACATATGCTACACCTAACAATGAAATCAATGCTTTTCTAAGTGTGACTATTTTTGAGATACTGTATCCAGTATCTGTATCTGTATCAGTATACTGTATCCAGATACTGTATACTGTATCCAGGGGTTGTTGACTCCCTCAACAACCATAGCTTGAAATTTGATTAGCTTTCAAGACTAAACTGGCTGTTAGTAGTGGAGCAGATTCTGTTCTACTTCACAGTCCTACAATTAGTACAAAGAACTGACAGGCTTCATTGATCTATCAGAGACAGCAAGAAAGATCCAGAGTTTTTTTCTTTACGTTTGCAGCTGAAAATTTCCATATCCCAAAGGGACAACACCAAAACAATGTGGTCCTTAATCAATTTCAGTACTGTCATATCATTTTTAGCCATCTTAACGCAGGCAGAGACATCCTATGATAGCCTAGATCCCCGATACTTAATGCTGTAGGTGGATTTACACAGAATTAACAACTTGACCTTTTGTACCAACGTTGTGTATCATTTTGTATCATACACAATATTGGTATATTTTGGCATCCCTTAAAACACTAATTTACAGTACCTAGGTCCACATCAATTTTAACCTATCACAAATACTACTAGAGTTCTGGATTTAATTTTTTCCACTTCCTTGATGCACGAATAGAATCAAGACATGGTTTCCTGAGGCACTGAGACAGAGACAAATGTGTTCCTGAAGAAAACAGTAAGTCTTCACGTTTTATTTACGTGCAGTTCTCTCAAATTTGAGACTAACTCTGTTAACAAGAGGAAAGGAATGAAGCCAGCTAAGTCTGTTTGGAAATAGGACAGTGAATTATGCACTCGCAGTAACACGGCTTGTACCTTATGTATGTAACTCAACAGTATGAAAATCTACCATATTTCACACAGCTATATACGCACTACTAATGCCATAGTTCAGAATATATTACGTCTGTAACTAAGACAGGCATTTTCCCCTTATGCTTCACAGATGACACATGGCACAGATCCTTCAGCAGACTCAGAATCTAGTTGGGGCTTGGTAGTCTTCTGGAGACCACACAATTACTTAACATCTATCACCTTTCATCATAACTGAAGTCTACTGTGAGTCTGCTCATTGAAGATAAGTTGACAGCTTGGGACATGCACTAACATGTAGAAACTTTCCCAGATAAATTAGAATGAATACAAAATATTTTTTGCTGTGTATTCTTAAACATTTCTGAAATGCTGGGAGCACGGGTGGGTTTGCAAAAAATACTACACGTGATAGCTTAAAGACATTTACATTGACCTATTTCATGTAGCTTATAGTTTAGTGCAAAGCAATTTAGAAAGATTTCAATTTAGCCATGTTTACACAGCTGCCAAAAACAGTCAAAAAAACCCCAGGAAGATTAAGGGAGGAAAAAAGTAAACATGCCATCAACAAACAAAAAAAAGTGTTCTCTGGAAACTTATTAGCCCAACTAAATACCATTTAACTTTGGTGGAAAAGCTATCAGCAAAAATATTGCTTGCAAATCCCCATATACAGTTGTCTACATTTTGTTACTTATTATTCATACTACTGAATAGTTAAAGCAGTCTGATAAGAATGTTAACATACTCTGTGAGTGTACAGAATTGGCATTTTCTCCCCCTCTTTTTTTTAACATCTTACTTTGAAGATGCAGATATTTTTTTCCTATTTTTCCAAGATACTAACATCTATTTAAATTTGTGATTAAAAATGTTCTGCCTTAAAAAATATTTTGCATTAGAACAAATAGCAAAAGCTACAGAGATAGCTGACAACTATCTATACTATATGCTTCTCATATTTATCAGATATATATTTATAAAGTCACTTCCTAAGTGTTAGAAAGCTAAGAGTGTAGGAGGAGTTAATAATTGGAAAAAAAATCTGACACTTACCACACTCACCTGGTTTGAGATCCAGTGCAGCAAGGGACTCTGAGTGCAAGAAATACAAGGTTGGACTAACAGTAAATAACACGTAGTTGTCATGCCTTTCATCCAAGATAATGAGAACCAAATCGCCGACCTGAAAACTTAGGGAGGAAAAAAAAAATCAAAAAAATCACAGAACTTAAATTAAAAAAGCACAGAAGGTTAAAACTAATTATACTACATTTTTCCCCATGTATTGCACAAACTGAGACTTAGTTGAACGGTAGTACAGACATTTGTACTTACCACACCAACTCATATGTATTTTATATCTTCTGAAGTCAACAAAACCAGGCTACCTTATAAAAAGTGGTCTTGAAATGTTCTACATCCTTCAGCTTAAATTATTTTTTTCAAAAGAACTGTCAGTTTTGCTTTAGAACAGTACCTAACAAAATACTAATGTTTCACTTTTGTATTATTTTTATTCACCAAAACTTAAGGTAACTATCACTGTAGCAGCGTTTACAAACATTATTTTGATGTCTTAAACATTGTGAAACAATTTGAACACAAAAATACAGCAAAACATTTATGTCGCTTTCAATCTTAATTTTAAGCACACAAGACAAGGAAGGGAAGAAGTGTTCATCTTTAATCAAAGGGTTAAAGTCAAAAGAAACACCGTGGTGACTTTATACAAAAAAAATCCTAAAAATCTGGTTCTTCCTGGCACCAGGGAACACAAGAAGCCACCAAGTTCTCATGCCAAGTCTCAGTAACAGAATTCAAAGAACTTTTTTGTCTCCACACTTCTGTTCCACAGTGCAAATATGTTGCAGTAAATTTACCCATTAATGAAATAAATTCTAAAATACTATAAAGTAAGCATTAGGTCATGAAGGGGACTCTAAAACTAAATATTACTACTCCTCTGGGAACAGGGAAGGAAGTGGCAAAGAAAGTGGAAAACTCTTCTCCATCAAAGGAGACTACAGATACATAGTCAGAGACAGATGAGTAAATAAATCTAGAGAAATTCAGCTCATCTTTAAAGTTCACTTTCAGAGGAAATAAACAATACTCCAAGCTTTTCTGTCTGGACTTATTATGAAGACAGACTATATTGACTTAAAGATATCTCTGTTGGACAGATGAATTTTTTCATAACATTTTCCTCACAAAAGACTACCAAGAGAGTTGCCAAAATATTCAGATGCTCAAGGGAAAAACCAATTCTTCACATACTGACCTTATTACAATTAAAATGCAAGTTAGTGTAATTCTGAAAACATTAATGGAATAATCTGTATAGGTTTTCATTTCAAAAATATCTTTTTATGATACTCAAGTAATTTATAAGTGATATTAATTAAGAAGTTGTCTGTAGCTTTCATATTTTGCAAGAAAACTTCCTTCTCAGCAACAATTCTTCATGCAGCTGCTAACAGATTGATAATACCTAACAAAATGTTTGAGTTAATTTCATTTCATTCTGTCAGGGTAAGCCAAGAATTTTGAAGACTTAAGGAAAGCAAAACTCCTCTTGAAATATAGTGAAGCACTATGCATATTCAGGGTGGGCAGATTTCCTTCTACTTTTTCTTAGCATGATTTCAAGGTTACAGATAAACAAGAAGTAATCTAAAAGAAAACTCAGAGGATTCTAGAAATCCCATGCAGTATCAGTCATATTAACTGTGTAAAGAAAGGGACAGAATTCAAGAAAGTTGCTAACACAATTCAGAAAGGCTGGGGTTTTGTTTACAAAACAGTTTTATGAAACTTGATTTATGCTTAACTGGAATGGTTTGATAGCTGACAGCTGAACTCTAGAGAATATCTATGTATCTTTTCACCACAAAGCAAGAACAGAAGAATTGTGACATTCTTTCACTATACACTTATTTTATTGAAAGCACATCCATCTGTTGATAAGAAAATTAACATGTACTTACTCTCTAATTGCTATTTTTTCAGAATGTCTTGAGGATACTGATGACATGCTTTGGGACATCTATAAGAAACAGAAAAGCTATAAAGTAATGGCAAGCTATGATGAAATGTACATTACAGGTAAGAATATGGTAAGATAATTTTTGCTCAAACAGATCTGTCTTTCAGATTTCATATTCACTCAAAAAACCCAGCATACTTTTGTCATCCTGTTCCGTAGTGGACTTGGTTGCTGTGATTTGGTTTTGGCTTTCATTAACCTGCTTTTCTTTTAATAGCTACCTTTGATTATGCAATTTCTTGCACAATTGACTTCTCCCTGATTATTTAAAACTGAGAAGGGCTTTCCAGATCAGTGCCAGTGAAGATTTATTCTGAGCATACACAAGACCTATTATATAGGTCTTGTGCATTCTAACATAGAAGCCACTGGCACTAGTAAAGGCTGATGGTAGAAACACTGGAGGTTAAACATATTTATTAATTAAATTCTGTATGTTGAGCTCAATATGGTCTCTCAATTTTTCTAAACATTACCACAAAATCTGAAGTTTATTACAATAAGACAGAGCAGCACTCCCTGGAATAAATATGGAGTCAAATTTACTAAGCCAAACCAAAGGCTCAATTACGCGAGGTTTCGAACATTAAGAACTATCTACAACATGTACGATATTTGTCATAAAAGATGCCTAAATTAATACCGCCACACAGACCAACTCCAAAAGGATAAACTAGACCTAAAAATTACTATCAGTGTACATAAATTTTCTACAGTAACTATGATAACAAGAAAAGAAAACAGGTAATGCTACTTTCTATCTCTGAGGAATACCTGGCCTTATGCAGGCAAGTAGCTACAGAAGCTGATCTGATGTAAATGTACCCATTTCATTACCCTCTGGTAGCTTCCTTACTAAAGACAATTCACGCTCGCTCCATAGAAACTATCTCGAGGATCTGCAGATTTTCCATACATTCCTACTTCCTGGACCATTTATACAAGCTATTCAAACCTAGATTGCTCAGACTTCAAATTTAGCACATGATTTTTCAGCTGTAACTCCAATATTGTTCCCTACACCATACCTCCTATTGTCAATCTTGCCCCGTCTTCCCCAGAGGCAGTACCAGCCTGTCTTCATATGAGCTTGAAGCATATTCACAATTAATTTTCTACATTCTTCAAAGAATGAGCCCAATTTGAATGCACTACAATACAAAAACCTCTCAAATTCTGATGAGTCTTTAAGCAGTTTTCTTTAGAGAATCCAACTTCAGACTTTTTTTTTTTGTTAGAGGCCACATTTCTTTGTCTTACTCACATCGTACTTTTCTTTCTTGAAGTTGCAGCTAGCATAAACATTGTCAAGTTTGCTTAGACTGTTCACAAAAGCTTGAGTGTTCTCTTCCGATATTAAGACCAGAGATTCTTACTATTTTTAAAAACTAGAATAAGTGTTAAATTAAAATGCGCTACCTTAATTTATATATTTTTTCCTTAATTTCTAACTTTAAGAGAAACAGAACAAATTAGAATGTTGAGAATAATTGCATTAAAGTTTAGTAAACAATGTTTTATGACTACAGCTCTAATAGCCTCTAGACAGAAAAAATGGTGCCCTTTCCTAGTAATTCATATAAAATAACAAAAATTGGTAGTAATATTCAGAGTACTAAAAGAGGTTTCTTTTTATTTTTCATTCCTTGCAAAGGTAACCCACAAGTCCTGCTGCAAAAAACTGATCTGCAATGATTTTCTTTTATTGTGCAGAACCCCTTGTAAGTTCTTTATCTGAAGTAGCTTAATAGAAATAAACATTGATATTTAAGTGTTGATGTATATTTCAGTTTTATAAGTGCATTGCGAAGCAGGGGGAAGAAGGATGAAAAATAAAAAATTTATCTATAAAAATACAGATTTTAACTGAGGAATAGAAAAGTTTCTAAGTTCCTATGTCCAGTTAGAAATCATATTTGAATATTTTAGAGACCAATGAATGGCAACTTTCTTCTACATAGCCTGGTATTAACCATAACAACAAAATGAATTTTTTATTTGTCCATCACGTTTTCTTCAATTTTAATTTTTCTCCAAGATGACGAGGAAATCTACAGTTTTAGACATATGTCCATGCATTTTGAGTTTTATTATAAAAAACTACACTGAAATAACTTTTGTGCACTTCACTAACATTTGGAATAAAAAAATTCTTTTAAGAAAATGGTTTTAGATGTCTTGCAATACTTTCTTACACCCTGAACAAGCAGAACAGGTTCTAAGGGACCCAACTCAGAAAGACGCCCTCCTTGATCTGCTACTTGTCAACAGAGCACATCTCATGTGTGAAGTGGAGATTGGTGGCCATCTGAGCCACAGTGACCACAAAGTGCTTGATCCTAAAATCTCCATTAATGGGAGGAAAAGTGCCAGCAAAACATCAGCTCTGGACACGAAGAGGGCAGACTTCAGACTGCTCAGAAAATTAGTAAGGTCCCCTGGGAAAATGTTTCTGCAGGTGCTCGGGTCCATCAGCACTGGTCACTTTTCAAATATCAACTCAGAGGCAGGCAATTCCCAAGTTTTCAAAGTCAAGCAGACTAGGTCAGCTCGGAAATAAGGCAAAAAAGGAAGGTGTATGCCCAGTGGAACCAAGGTGAAGTGACATGGGAAGAACTCAAGGATGCTGCTTGCTGCCGTAGGGAGAAAACTTGTGTGGCCAAAGTTCAGCTGGAGTTGAAGCCAGAGAGAAATATGAGGGACAATAAAAAGAGCTTTTCAAATATATTAATGGTAATAGGCAGTACAGAAATACCATTAGCCCAATACAGAATGAAGATGGTCACCTCACAAACAGGGACAGAGCCAAGGCAGAAGGTGCTTTACACTTTCTTTGTCTCTGTCTTCAACACGGGTGATGGACCAAGGGGGTCTTAGTGCCCTGAGCTGGAGGACAATGACTGCAAAAATTATCAACTCCCAAGCAAAAATGAAATTGTGCAGGATCTGCTGCTCAAGCTGGATCCCTCAATCTGTGAGGCCTCATGGGCCTCACAAAACCTCTCTCAATGATTTCTAAGCAGTCTCAAAGCCGATGAACATTGTCATGATTTTCAAGAAAGGCA
>WEIV01021307.1:0-10788 GCA_013390005.1 Calyptomena viridis
CCGGACACCGACCCCCAGCACCGGCACCCCCGGCACCGGACACCGACCACCAAGCCCCGGCACCGGCACTCCCGGTACCCCCAGTACCGAGTCCCGGCACCGGTACGCCCGGTAACCCCAGTGCCGGGCACTGAACATTGACCACCGGCACCCCCGGTACCGAGCAGTGACCACCGGCACCAACACCCCCAGCACCGGCACGCCCGGGACTCCCAGCAGCCGTGCCCTAGCTCTCAGGGAACACCACCGCCACCAGGCACCCCCCAGCAGGGACCCCCTTTCCCCTGCAGCCAGACCCCAGCGCCCCTCGATCCAGCCCCGAGGTGCCCGGGGACGGGGCGACACAGGACAGGGAGAGCCCTCGGGGCGTCCCCACACACGGGGCTCGTTGGGGCAGTGTCTGGCCTCGGACAGTGGTTCAGGGCTCTGGGAGTCCCACAGAGGGTGAAGTAACCATATCCTCACAGCCATGTGCCATCCAGGCGCACTCCGGTGGGCTCCTGCACAATGGGAAGGTGACAGGGACCAGAGGAGACCGAGTCACCAGAGACCCCCACTGCCTCCTCTCAAAATTACAAAATCATAGCCCCTCGGAGAGTGCCCTGCCTGCAGCTCCATTAACGTATCTTCTGTTTTTCTCTTCCCTCGTTTGCTGTTCCAGGACATTTCCATAGAAACAGCATCCCGGCTCCTTGGCAGTTCAGTTTCCAATAACTACAAACTGCATTAGCACCAGGACATCGGTGCCTGGCCGTGCTGCACGTTGGCCACTGGCCACCAGCACGGCCCGGCTGGCCCTCGCTGCCATCGAGACTCAGTCCTGGCATAAACAGCAGGGACATACTCCCATCTCTGCCAGCCCCCAGCTGCTCCTCTGCTGACCCCAAAACTGGGCTGCATCCTCTGCCTCGGAGCCTTTCACTCTGTGCTGGTGCTCAGTGGCTCTGGAGTCAGGAATAGTGTTCCCAATGGCTCCCCTCCACTGCCCAGGCTCACTGGAGAACAGGAGGAAGCTCTGAGCTTGGGCTTAATTAGAATTCAGTCCCTTCTGTACTTTACAGGGACCAGGAAGAGACCTGGGCCACATCCATTGTAGAGGAAAACCTATTTCCGTGTACTCTGTTTGCTTTTCACTGTTTATTTGCTTGTTAAATACCCATTAACAGAGGTAGTGGGAACACAAATGTTACTGAGCTGCAGCAACAGGGCTGACTTGCTTGGGGGTATGTGAACCCTGATCCCTATGGATCCCAGAAAGATTCTGGGACCTGTGGGAATCCAGCCTGGGCAGTTCTGGGTGCTGTAGGTGGGGTCACAGATCCCCTCTGCAGTCACTGAGCGTTGATGCAACTCAGGATTCTGATCCCAGCCCAGGGAATCACCCTGGCCTAAGGCTGGGTCCCCTGTGACTGACACAGAATTTGCTATGCCATGTTGGGGGCTGTCTCTCTGGTTTGTCTGTATGGCTGCAGCTCTGCTCCTCATGGACACAGCCTGTGGACCCCCGGGGCAGTGAGCCCTGTGCCACCCTCACCAGCTGCACCAGCACTTCCCCTCTGCCCAGCAGCCTGTGCCAGGGGTCTGTCCATGAAGAGTCCTTTGACAAAAGGGGAGCAGGAAGAGAAGGACCAAAGGCACAGGAGGTTCAGGCTTTTCAGGTCTGACCTGAGACACACAGCCCAGTCAGAAGGTGGGTTCAGCGTGGCCCTGACCAGAGGCTCCAGCCGTGTTTGTAGCTCTGCCACCCTACCTCTCATTTATTGGTGACCGAAGGCCCTACAGTCTGAACAGGCAATGAAGATACACTGATAAACACCCATAATGGTGGTATCCTGGCCTCATCAAACACTGTGTGGGAGCACCATGAGATATCAGCAGTGACTGCAATTACCAGGTGTGAGAAACAGAGCCCACTCCTCTGTTTCTTTTTAGAAGGAATTTATTTGGGGACAAAGTCAGCAAAGCAAAGCGGTGCTGGGTGTCTAACAGAGTTAGAACACACTTTGCTCAGGGAATTTTTGTTTTTTATACAGTCTAGGGTTTACATATTCATACAAATTTAACATATTCATTAGCTCATTTTAATTTTCCACGCCTTTTTAGAGCATGCTCAGTTTCTTTAGGTGGGCCTTTTAATTTCCTTTATCAGGTAAAAACATTTTAGGGTAGTCCTTGAATTTGTTCATCTTCACAACTCAGCTGGGCTCACATCCTTGGGAGTCACCTGTTATCTGTTCCAACTTCTTCTCTTCTTAGTTGGGCTCATACTCCTGGAGTCTATTATCTTTTTCAACTCCATTTCTTCTTAGCTGGTCTCGTTCTTCTTGGGTTTTGGATTGGTTATCTAAACTCACACTCTCAATTCCTTTGGGGCCCTTTTTACTTTCAAACTATATTCTTATAACAAAAAGAGGGACATGTCTAAAAGAAAACATTCATGTGTCTTAACAACAAGAGGTATATATGTATAAGACATTCATGTGTCCTAACAACAAGAGGTATATATTCAAAAACTTAACCAGGAAAGCTTACAGGAGTATTCCTATGAAAAAGTCAGCTTAAACAATATTCATATTAAAAAAAAACCTTAACAAGGAGCATTTATATATAAGCCAACAGAAGTATTTCTATAACCTATATGTGAAAGCCAAAAAAAAAAGAATTCATTCACTCATTTTTCACACAGGGCAGAGGCAGCCAACTCATTCCCCTGTCCCCAAGCTGTCCCTGGTAAGTGCAGAGTTGTGGCTTCATGTACCTTTGGATACTGACACAGAGGAGGTACCAGGTTCCAAAGGAGCTGGCACAGCTCACATCTCCCTGAAACTTTTCCAGCCCCAGATTGTCGCGGTACGGGGGGGTCTGCGGCGAGAAAGATGAGCGACACAGAGTCTGGAAAGGTCTCCTGGTCCAGAAAATGGCAAACCTAGAAGCGTGTTTATTAACCCCTTATATACAATCACCCCACACAGATCATTGGTGCCTGAGAATACATGTTCGGCTACAATTGGTCACTAAATATGTGGCACATTAACATTGGTGTTAATGAAATATAAACATGCGCATAATTGGACAATTATCAAAAACATTCGGCCATTAACTCGTGGCAGGAAATTACATAAGCATACTTCCGCCATGAACAGGAAATGCTGACTCATGCAAGTTTAAGGTCGTACTAGTGGTATTAGCATCTTTTAAGGACACAAAACAGCTAGGCCCAAATCCAATCCATAACCACAGGAACAAAACAGGCCAACTGTCATCCTACACCAGATGAAGCCATCTGACCTAAACCTACAACACCTGTCAGCCAGTAATAGCCCTGCTGCACAGGGGTAATAAATCACTAATTTATTACCTTCCTTTGGGGGAAAATTGGCTGAATGAAGGACAGGGACAAGCTCTCCCCAAGCCTTGCTGATTCCTTTGCCTTGGAATATTCTGCTTCTCCCTGGATTAAAGACAGGTGGGAGACAACAGGTCCCTGTTTTCTGGAGCCTGGAAAGCTTAAATGAGAGCACATTGATCTATACTTAATGTGATTAAGTTACATCTCTGAGTATCATGCTAATTAAATTAAACTTCCCACTGCTGCCTCTGTGCCTTAAACAGGATAGTTGTTTTAAGACCACAATTCACTCCTCTGCTTTTCCTTGCATGGATGAGCAGGTGGGATAAAAGCAATCTGCTAATCAAGTCATCTTGGTGTTTAGAAACAACTTCTAACTTGATGGATATTCAAATTTAAATCTGATTTGAGCTGGATTTAAACTCTGAGTTTTCAATCTAAAGTAATTTGCACTTTGAGTAAGGAAAATAACAGGAAAAAGCGGAATAGATGAGGGAGTGCACAGTGTGTGTCTGACCATGATGTTGTAGGTGTTGAGACAGTATGATATTGGAAAGAAATTGTTCCCTGTGAGAGCGGCGAGTCCCTGGCATGGGTTGCCCAGAGAAGCTGTGGCTGCCCCATCCCTGAAAGTGTCCAAGGCCAGCTTGGACAGGGCTTGGAGCAACCTGGGATAGTGGAAGGTGTCTCTGCCCATGGCAGGGGGGGGGAACAAGATGAACTTTAAGGTCCCTTTCAACCCAAACCATTCCATAACCTCCCCAAGACACCTCTCCCCCTGCCCTCCTCCCATCTCCAGCTGCCCTGAGAACCTGCACTGCTCTTTCCACCTTGCGGCTTCTAAAAGAAATGGAGATTTCAAAGCTCTGCCCTCACTGATTTGACAGCACAGCCTTGACCCACTGCAGAGGAGCAGCAGCCACAGGAGTGGGTCAGGGCAGAGGAGCAGCGGCAGGAGAGGGTGATCAGTGCCCTGGGAGAGGGTGGGAGCTGGGCAAGTGGGACAGGACCACTGGGAGCATTCACGGCTCATTCCCCAGCAAGGACCTGGGGGATCTGTCAGGGATGGAGGTATCGAACTGACGGTGCAGCACATCCCTGGGCTGGAGCAGAGCAGCAGCAGTGCCTGGGAAACAGATACTGGTCAGTGCCTCAGCACAGGGAGCTTTCAGACAGCAATGTGCATATCCCTGTGCTGGCAAAACACTGCACAGCTCCAGCTGCAGTGGGCTCACACCATTCCTGCATGCCCAGCTCTGCCCAAGGTGTGAGGACAAAGCCCACCTTGTGTGATTTAACAGATCAGTGTGGGGAAAACAAGAGGCTCTTCAGGAGAGAAAGTAGCTCAGTTTTTAAAAGATGCCAGAGTTTGAACAGCTGCTGCTTCACACTGGGAAAGGGGTCTCAGGCCAGCACCCTGTGCTGAGGGGGTCCTTGCTCCACACAGACACTGCAGACCCCCACAGGTCCCCTCAGATCCCTCAGTAAGCTCCTCCAATTGGGCCTGGAAGTGACTGAGTCCATCTGCTGAGCCTTCCTGAGCAGGGGCAGGACCAGCATGCAGGAGGGTCTCCCCACTTGCCACATCGAGCCTGTGCTGGTTTAGAAGTAAACCGGCAGGAGAAATGAACTCAGTTTGGAGAGACCACAAGTCAGAGCTACAATTTTACTAAAAAGATCACAATACATACAATGACACAAGATAAAACCGCTTTGACCCACAAGAACAAAGTACAAACCAGCCCCTCTGGGACTGGAACAGCATGGTGCTCGTGAGCCCCTGCCCCAGAACTGTGTGGTGCCCCTGGCTACAGGGCAGAAGGAAGGGAAAAACCTGGTAGTTGGGATGTGTGGCCTATGCTGTAGGCCAAATTTCTCCTGAGCATGAGCAGAAGTGTTGCCCTGACTGGACATGACCTCATTCTCATAGTTAGACAAGGAGAACCTGATCCCCAAATCATTGGGTATTTAATGTAAACAATATAGTCTGATATATAACCTGTAACTGCATAGCAAGAAGCAGGCAGACATGTTGCAGACTTCTTAGAGAGCAGACCCTTTGCCTGGTGTGGAACATCTAGCCAGGCAGAGAGATGTGTCCAGGGCCCGCCTAGACACACTGTCTGGGGGCATGGACACAGAGTCTGCTAGAAAGGTAAGATGTGCTTAGCTATGCTTAGAATGCTTAGGATTAGATTGTAGAATGCCAGCACGCAAGTAGTTAAATAAACACATGAGAAATTTCATGGAGTCAGCCTTCTCATCATTCTGCCTCACGGGACAAGCAGAACCCAACAGGGATGATGGTCTGTTGAAGAAATGGTAGCAGTCTCCTCAAGAGTGGCAGCCACAGTCCTGCTGGAGTCCTGTTCCCTCTCTGGGTCCGATGAGATGGTTGCCCAGTCTCAAACTCCAAAGATTATATACCCCCAGTACCTCCCCCAGGACAGGGAGTTCACAATGGTTGTTTTATCTCTGTGAGTCCTGGGATATTTTTGGATCCTTTGATGATATGGGCCGTTGTAACTGCCTATTGTGTCAATGCAGCTGGGCCCACTAGCAGGGAGGACCGCTCCAGCTGGGTGTGGAGGTGTTAATGTCTCCCCAATCTCTTTCCTTATCTATTGTGGCCTGGGGTGTGAAGTGTGCTCTGGGCAGCTGTTACCAATGATTTATCATTAACAGCCCATCAAGAATGACATAGAGGGCATAGAATATATAGTTTTTTGGTTATACCCTCATAGGGATAAACCAGTCCCAGCCCCTGTAACTATGACAGAGCCATTCCATGTAAACCACACAGAGAAAAGAAGGGTCAGCCACAGAGAAAGCACTATTATCTATTATTTTTTATAGTTGTCTCAGCTCTGTCATTTATGCCTTGAGCTGGTCTTTGGTCAGGGTGTTAAACCCTGCTCCACAGGCAGATCACACCAGCAGCAGGGATTTCGCACCTTCATCCCAAAGCCTGGGACAAGGGCAGCTCCATTGGCAGCCCCAGCAGCCCCCACTGCTGAGCTGAGCACAGCCTTGTCTTTTATCTCCACATCCATATTGAAGGACAGGAACTGGAATCCACAGCTCTGCAAAGTCCCAGGAGTGACGCAAATCCTGTATAAACTGCTGGGGCTGAGCTCAGGGAGAGTTGCACTGGAGCTCATGGAGGTGGGGCTGATGGAGGGGGCCCTGCCTGGCTGTGGTGGGAGCCCCCCAACCTCCACTTGATGTGGTCGGGCGCCAGGTGTAGCTGGGCGCCAGCTGTCGGTGGGTTCGTAGGGCTTTGTGCAGGGGAGAAAATAATTTCGAACCTCTGAGGCCAATCAATATGATTTTCAGAAATCGTTTATTGTTTATCATGCAGTTACTTTTATCCACTTCTTTCTCCACACTTACAAATACACTCTTTGTGATTGGTTAGATACAGTGGTGCACACATTTCTAAATGTACCTAATTGGTGGCTTATTGTTCAAGCAAGCTGACTGTCACCACTTCTAAAAATGTATCTTTATCTCGACTAGCTCCTACCTCCTACACTGCCTGAGCTTACAGCTGCTTTCTTGTTATTGAGCTCCTCTCATCCTTTTACCCTTACAATCCTACATAGGCCTAGTTTGGGGGTTCACATGTCCCTCTTCCTCCAAATATATTCCCACATCCACTGACTCCCCACCCAGCACAGGGACCCCCTTGACACTCTCCCACCCAACTCCTTCCCTTGGGGAAAAGCCTTATCACTCCTCATAAACCCAGTGGCAGTGCTGGGGAAACAGTTGGACTCAATGGTCTCAGAGGGCTTTTCCAGCCTTAATGACTCCATGATTCTATGATTCTATTCTATGACAGCACAAGCAGTCAGGGCCAGACACACTGAAAAAATAAATGTGTTTTTAACTGGAGGTTTCTAACAGGTCTCCGTGTGTGTGCCTGAGGGATTAACTGTGTCCAGAGGCTTCCTGTGCCAGGCAAACACTGGGCAGCTGCATCACGTTGTCACAGCAACCCACTCACCATGGCCCTGAGAGCCACAGCTCCAGCTCTCTTGTTGTTTCTTCTAATTACAGATGAGAAAGACTGGGACAGCCAGGACTGGAGCACCCCAGAGACCTGGGAGCACCTGGTGACCCTGGGTCAGTGCAAGCTCTGCACAGGCACGTTTCACTGCAATAAAATCTGCTGCTAAAGTGTCACAGGGCAGAGCAGTGGCCATGGGGACACTGCCATCCCCTCCTGGTCACAGCTCAGCTGTGGAACTTATTTCACTTTCATGTGGCTTATTCCCAACCACTCACACCCCGGAGAGACCCAGGAAGCCCCAGCAGATGAGGTGACCTTTAAACATCCCTTCCAACCCAAACCATTCCATGATTCCCGAGTTTTCCATGCAAGAGCAAGACCTCCTCTGGTGGGTCTGGTGTCCTAATCCACAGAGTGGTAATAGCAAAACACACCACGAAGAGAGAAATAGGGGTTTGTCAGGAAGAAGGAGGAAACACGGTCCTCTTTCAGCACCCCAGCCCCAAAACGCACCCAGCAGGTGCTGAGAGGACAGGATCTGCAGGCTGAGGCCAGTCACAGTGGGATGGGGTGGGACCCCACGGGGTCAGACTGGTGGTCTCTGAGGGGTGAGGCCAGTCCCTGTGCTCGGGGTCTGCTCTCCCCTCCTGCCTTTGATCAAAGCATGGCTTTGGTTTCCCTGCCGGCTGCTCTCCATGTGATGGGTTTCCAGTGGGAGGTGGGGAAGCGCAGTCAACCTGACCTTCCCCTCCTTGGATCCGTCATCAGCAACAGAAAAATCCTTCCCAGCCCCAAGTTACTCAGAATTTGCCGGGGCAGCAGGATGGCAGAGCAGCCCTGCTTGGGTCCCCCTGCCAGCCTTGCACCCCTGAACCCTCAAATCCACCCCAGGGACAAATGGAGCAAAAAGATGAATTTCCTTCTCTCAGTTCAGCCTGTGAGGGATCAATGGAAAGTGAAGATACAGAAGCATGGTGAAGGAACAAACCTTCAGCAAATGACAACTAAATAAATTGCTTTAAATGGAGCAGGGTAGAAAACCCCCTCACATGGAAATCAAAAAGGAGGGATGAGAAATTTGTGTTGTTTGGGAAAGCGCAGTGTATTTAATTGCCAAAACCAGCTTTTGGGGAACATCCTCTACTGCTTGGGAAAATTAGAAAGAGATAATTAGCTCCATACTCAAGGCAAAACTGTGGATCCCAGGTGCCCACACTGAAGCAGTTATTTGTGAGTTGCTCCTGTGGGATTGGGAGCAAAGCTGAGCCCCTCTGTGTGGTGGTGGGTTGGGTGGGGGGTATCCACCTGCCACACACACACAGGAGAGTGAGGAGTTTAAGCAGCAGCTCTGGGGGAGTACAGCCACAGTCCCCACAGAGCAGGAGCACCAGGATGGTTCACCCACAGCTCAGGATCTGCCTGGAAGGGAAGTAGTGGATAGAACGTGGCCCCACTGAGCCAGTCCTGCTGAGCAAAGGAGAGGGCTGCAGGAGGGTACTGGGGGATATGGGGGAGCTTGGGGTGCTGGGGATACTGGGGGTGCTGTGGGTGCTGGGAATGCCGGGATTGCTGGGGATACTGGGGGTGCTAGAGGTGCTTGGGATGTTGGAGATACTGGAGATGCTGGGGATACTGGGAATGTTGGGGGATGCTGAGGATGCTGCACCACACACACACGGAGGGCTCTCAGAGATTGGAGCTGTGGGGGTTAAATTATCTAATCCCATCAGAACTCGGAGAGCGGCTCCACTTCTAAAACCTCCATGGGGTACGAGTGTAGCCCCAGTAAAAATGAGAAAGTTATGAATAATGCAGATTACAGTGTTAATTGTGTATCTTGGCGTGGCTGTGCATATTTAGTGGGATTTTCTCCAAAAGTCTTCTAGATCTGAGGGGTGCTTGGTGTGCCCTCCCTTGAACCTCAGTGGTTCTTGTGGCTCTTTGTACCATCCCAGCCAAATAGTCCCTCCCCAGTGAAGGGTGGGACACTAGCACGGCAGTCCTGAGAAGCCTTGGAAGCTGGGACACTGAGCAGGGTCTCATGTCTCTGAGCCACTCTGACCAGATCATTTCCAAATTATCTCACAGAGACATCCAAACCTGACATGCTGTGCTGGGGCAGTGCCAGGAGGGAGGCAGGGAGGAAGGTGGTGATGCCATGATCCTCCCCTGGCAGCCCGATGGTGACCCCACTCTGCTCCCACCCTGCAGGAGCCTTCCTCATCCCCTACATGCTGATGGCTGTTTTTGGAGGGGTGCCCCTCTTCTACATGGAGCTGACCCTGGGGCAGTTCCACAGGACAGGCGCCATTCCCATCTGGAAGCTCATCTGCTCCATATTTAAAGTTAAGAGACCCCCAGCCCAGGTCACACCATGCTGGGGAGCGGGGACATCCCAGCAATGCTGTCCTCACAGCCATGTCCCAGGGGCTGAGCCTGCTCCCACTGTCCCCAGGCATCGGCTTTGCCATCTGCATCATTGGCCTCTACGTCTCCTTCTACTGCAACACCATCATTGCCTGGGATGTCTACTACTGCTATTCGTCCTTCTCGGGCACCCTGCCCTGGGCAAGTTGTGATGACCCCTAGAACACTCCTGACTGAACCAACTATTTTGGGAGGAGCAACGTGACCTGGACCAACTTCTCCAGGTCCCCCATTGAGGAGTTTTACACATAAATGCATGGATGTGGATGGAGTGTCTGCTGTGTGGAAGCAGGTGCCTGGAAGCAGGCTCTCAGATGGGAATGCTCTTGGGTAGCTCAAGGACTGCCTTCTCTCCAGCCATGGGGATCCCTGCCCACAGGAGGAAGGTCCTGGAGATCCAGAAATCTGGGGGTCTTTACAACTGTACTAGGTCTATCCGAGCCCACAGCAGCCTTAGCAGTACTATGAGATAACACTCCACTGTTTTGACTGCTGTGAGGCAGAGGCAGAGGGGACATGAGCAGGTNATTGGTAAAAAGGAAGGGGCAAGAGACTGTCTGGGCACTTGGTGTCCAGCCAAGGTCAACCTGGTGCAGTCATTTTGGCGTCCAACGTGGGGCAAGATAAAGGCTGTTATATATATACATATATAGTCCATGCTATAGAAATATAGTGCATGCTATAGAAATAGCTGTTGAGTAGCATTCTCCTGTCCAGGTCATGGAGTTTGCCAGCAGCAGTGCTTAGCAAACAGTACTTATCACTGTGTTTGGGAACACAGTACTATAAACAATGAGTATTTGCTTTGCTTTCATACTAATTGCCTTGCTATGTGGGGGAAGCTATGTGCTGGGAACCATGGAGAAATACACCTACACCCTTTCCCCCTGCCCAAAATTGATATGAATGGCTTTATAATGAGCTCTCATGTGATCTTTACTAACCTAATGTAAGCTGTTTAATACTATTACNTAATGTAAGCTGTTTAATACTATTA
>WEIV01021308.1:239-48411 GCA_013390005.1 Calyptomena viridis
AAATAATGATGTAACTACTCCCTATGGTCATTTTGCTTAAGAAGATGACACATGATACAGAACTGTTTCAGGTTGCTGTCAATATTTCAACTTTTCCTTTGTTTACTTTTGTAATCTAGTACATATTCAGAGTGTTGAATCAGGTTAGTTAGTTAATCTGAATATATTTTACTTTTTCAAGAATCGAAAACAAACTTGAAAAAAATTTGAACAAAATCTTAGCGTGTTATTTAGAAAACAATAGTGCCAGTATTTCTAATTTGTATCTTAGATATTATAAATCTAGAATATACATACCTTTGTAAATAAGAAAAATGCATGTTTTTTGGTCTTTGTGTTCCCAGTTATGTGTATACTTAAACTATGTATAAGCTCTCTGGCAGAAGTGCACTTGCCTGCTGTCTTAAGATTTAATATTACTGTGCTGCACAATAGAAACATGCACTAGCCATTCGTGTTGGTCTTTCATTGGTGACTCCTCTGATTCTGTGCAGCCATTCAGTTTTGTGGACATAGGTTTTATGCTTTTGTAGAGCACAGAGGTTGCAAATGGTGCTTTTACGGTCATTGGTCTCCCTCTAGTGGGAAGAGAGCACTTCTGAACTGATTAATGTGACAGTGGTGACAATTCATACTCCCGTGGCAGTAGTTTAAATGTCTGTTTAGCATGAGCTAGAAGCAACAGATTTGCAGGTTGCCGCCTCATTCTTGGGTCTTCTGAACATTTGAATACTGTTTCTGTTATGACTTTGGTGTAAATTGAGGCAGAAGTAAATTTACTGACTTGATAAACTTGTTTTTTCATGTTTTTTGTAAGTTTAGTTTACCATTTAACTTTTTAAAAGTAGGCATATTCATCTATCTGATGGGGAGTTTTAATAGAACAGCTGTCTAAATTCACATTCTGCTGACAGGTTCTACCTGCAGAGTAGCCTTATTCTTTGGAAAATTTTATTCAAATATCAGTGATTCATTTAAATTGGCTTCTGTTGTGATTTTATAAGGAGAGCTCCTCTGTTTAGACAGTGAAAAAACGCGGTGTGTAGTTTGATATGTCAGTAGTACAAGTGCTCAGCCCAGCCTGTGTGCATACAAATAAGTGAATCAAGGATCTTCTCAGTGTCTTTTTAAACCGGGCTCTATTCATGCTGTTCCTGTGTGCTGTGTGTGCATAAATCTCATAGTCAGGAAGATGCATTGTTTTAGGAAAAAACAAACAAAAAAATAACAACAAACCACCCAAAAAGCAAAACCCCAAACAACAGCCAAGAAGTCCTCCTTCCCAAAGCAAACCTGCCCCCAGTATATTAAGATACAAATTAAAGACTCAGAATCGCTCAGGTTGGCACCAGCAATTACAGCACTCTAGGGTACTGTAAACATCATATGAAGAGAAAGCCCTGTTTTATGGTTTTAGTGGCTGTTCTGTATATGAATATTTCTTAAAATGGGCAATTGAAAACTATTTCGCTGGATAATTAAGCATTAATTGGAGATATTCTATACTTCAAATTACATATTCATGAAAATGACTTTTCAAAATCAATAGCTTATAGTGAAATTATAATGTGTTTTAAGAAATTAACATTCTGTCATGTAAGTACGTGCTGCAGATTCATAGGTGTGTAAGTGCTTCAGCTGTTTCTAATTTTTATGACAGTGAGTGAGTGACTGATGTGACTTAGATGAACTTTTACAGAGCTATTCCTTGTGTGGTTTTGGTCCATTTAACAATGTTAGTTGAAGAATCAATGCAGTTAAAG
Organism: Calyptomena viridis; assembly: GCA_013390005.1. NCBI lineage: Eukaryota > Metazoa > Chordata > Aves > Passeriformes > Eurylaimidae > Calyptomena > Calyptomena viridis. Next base: position 2,003 of record WEIV01021308.1, read on the forward strand.
TAGTACTACTGTGATATCTTGGGTTTTTGGAATAGAGTGACTGCAGTGTTTTTTAGAGTACTATTTCTATTGCAAATTACAGTCACAAAGACAAAAGCTTAATGTCATTGAGTTTATTTGGAATTGGTTTGCTGGTTTACCTTACCGAATGGTTAAATTTTGTTTTAGAAAGGAAATTTCAAGTTGTCGTTTTTCTATCAGAACAAACCATGTTATTTGTAATGACAGTTCTTCCAGGGGAGGACAGTGTTTTATGGAATTACAATAAAATTATTTTTTAAAATAATCAGCCTTAAATCTTTTGCCATTTTAGAATAGCAGTAAAGATATTCCTTGTTCCCTATCTGAAGGTACATCATGATTTTCAAAGTGAAATTTTGATTCTGGGGAAATTCACTTGACAACTACATTGAATATTCTTTGTCTCTTCTTACTAATGAGACTCCGAGTAGTTACAGGAATTTTTGTTTTGATAGGTTTTTGCTTTGGAGCTGTAAAGCTGACTTGTGTAATTTCTGGCTGCTTACTCTGATCTTTGTGGTGCAGTTTGCTTCTACCCCCCACCCTTACGGCTGTTGCAACTCTAGGGAGAGGGGACAGGGGAAGCTGCGTTTGTAACTGGGTTGAAAATACAATCCAGAGTAAAAATAACCTTAAAATTGTTAGATGTTTTTAAACCACTTCATTAAAATACTTCATGCACTTGCTGTGCTTTTTTTCCCTCTCTTAAGAAAATGGAAGATTTATAATATTTGTAGATGTACCAGATAAGATTAATTAAAACAATTATTACAGAAAGTAATTATCTTTTTTGTAATAGAGGTTGCGTGTTTAGTTGATGTGTTTATTATATTCTTTCCCTTTAGACTACTTCTAAACACAGTCAACTTTTACCTGTAAAATAGTCTAAGAGCATTCATTTTAAATTTTACAGGCTCTGAAACCACTGTAACGAGTGTATGGGACTAGGATTGCTGCATCTAAATTGAATTGCTAAGAATTCTGTAAAATAACAAGTTGTCTCTAAAAATTAATCCTTTCTTTTTCTTTCAAAACTGTAGGCTTTAGTTGTATCTAAACAACTTTATTAGGTGAGAATCTGTTAAGTATGGAACTTTTACATTTTAGTACCATGTCCCTTTAGAATAACTAGCAAAGCAGCATCAATTGTAATGTTGTTTGTGGAGTGAATTTTTTTCAGGCTATTAATTCCTTTTAATATATGTTACCTTTGGCAGCCTGTTTGAACTGTTTGTACAGTTTGTATATATAATGTATCAGATTAAATTCTTTTGAAGGCACTTGGGTTACAACAGTTACAGTTTGTACCAAAGTGGTGTTTAGAGAAAACACAGATATGCATTGAAATAGACCTTTTACTATACTAGGCTTTCAAAACAGGGGCAAGTAATTAGTCTCCACTGCACTAGGGGAGAACAAGGAGTTATAAAATGTGTTGTTGCTGCTGGTTATATAGCAAGTTTTACTTGGAATACTGACTTTAATTAAAATATCCTGCCCTCATTACACCATGCATGTGTATTTTTGGTTGCAGGAAACTGATAGCTCTTCAAAAATAAAGACCTTACAAAAATAGTGTGTCATCTTCTCTAATGCTGTTTTTGAAAAAAAAAGGTGGTAGAGTCATGATCTCTTGAAATTCTTTATTATATTAATGCCTAATAAAGCCATTTAGAATTTAAATAGTTGTAATATATTTGTCCTTTTCTATAGCATATGTAACAAAAAGAAAAATTACATATTTGTTTAGTGTATAGGAAGTGATTGAGTCATCAGTTAAATTTGCTATTCCTCTCTATTCAACACTGCCTACCCCCACCCCCCCAAAATCATAATGTCCAATCTTCTGTTTAGTTGCTTGTAAAAGTGGGGCTTAATTGTACTTGTGAACAGTGTATTTTGACAATTAATGAGTAAAACCAGTCCTCATTATATTTTATTGTACTTAAAACATTGTTAGTTAGGTTGGAATTTGGCCAGTAGGGGTTCTCTGTAAACTCTGGCTGATGTGTTTCTCCTGATGTAACAGTACAGTCTTGTTTCAGGGCATTGAGCTTTGTTTAAAAATGAATTGATGAAGTAGTGCTTTAGTCTTCCAAATGTAGAGCAGAAAGACAATGAGTACCTTAGTATCTGCACAAACACTGTGCTTAGTCACATATATTGGTCAATCTGTCTTGACCTTGTTTACAGTTTGATTCATATCACTGTCATGGTTGATACTAAGCTGAGCTTTATTGAATTTTGATATCAGAAAAAGTGGCATATTATCTCTGTATATGTGTTCTACTTTAATGAATTTAATTTATTTTCTCAAGAAAATAGTATTATATTGAAAATAAAAATTTTCTGGGTTATTTAAGATGACCTGGCTTTAAATGGCCATTTTGCTTTGATGGAGTGACAATTTAGCTGCCACTGAGTGACAATTTAGCTGCCACTGCCTTAGAACAGTATGGACATTAGTATCACATTCACTATCTAATTACAGTAAAGTGGCTTCCCATCTTGTATTTGTCAGTTTTCTTAAAAAAGAATCTGTTTTGAGTATTGTCATCATCCTCTGTCTCAGCTTCCAACATCCAAGGCATAAATCCGCACAATGGTTGCATGAGCTTCCATGAGCTTTTTGAGACCTTCCACATGTTCCGTCTAGGAGAATGTAGTGTAGTAACCAGCTCTAAATAATGAGTTATGTTTTTCTTTGTTTCTCCTTTTGCCTGCAGTTGTCTTTACTGTGGCTTGCTTAAGTGGTGCAATTGAACAAATGCAAGCTCTCCTTCTCAAGTAAAAGTAGAAAGAGAAATAGAAGTTCTTTGTATTTTCTAAACTAGACAGTTAGTTTGCCAAAAGGAAGTAGGCAAAAGGTACGAAATACAGCTGTGTTTGTCCTGTGCTCTGAAGTCTTTGGTAGTCTCTGCATGACTGATTACACCAGAACAAACTCCTTATTGACCCCTTATTAATATATTAGCTGTGCCTAGCACTATTCAATATGTATATTTATGTATACTTGGGATGGGCTTGTCATACATTTTAAGGAAGAGAAGAAACCTAACGACCATATTTGGGCATTAATTCAAACAGCATGTACTTCTGAAGAATCACGTTCTCAAATGACATCTATTTTCAATTTTCTTAAAAGAATAAAATTCAAGCATCAGAAGCTCTTAAAAGGGAAAATGATGATTTGAAGAAGAAGCATGATGAGGCTGCTTCAAAGGTTCTTCAGCTTGAAGAAGATATCATGACTGTAACTCAAAAAGCCATTGCAAAAGAAACCGAGTTAGACAGGTACTTAGTCTTTGTGTTCCTTACCTCCCTTATTTTACTTTTTTTCCAAAAGTGGTTTTTTTTACATTAACAAATTTTAATATATGCATGGATTTTTCTCTGTTAATAGTTCTGTACCATTAATTTGTCAATCTTTCAGTCTAAAGGACAAACTGAAGAAAGTGATGCTTGAGAAGGAGCAACTTGAATGTGTGTTAAAGACGGAAAAGGATGAAAAAGAACTTTATAAGGTAACTTTATTGCTTGTACCTGTACACACTGGAATGAAGTGGTTTGAAATAAAGGTAATAACATTTTATGGAGAAGTCTAATAAATTGAATTTGTAAAGGAAAAAAGGAAATGGTTAACTTCTGTAACCAGACCTTTAAGATAGTTATAGATGTTCTCATGTAAAAATGAATGAGAAAAATAGCATCTGAATTCATCCCATGGTGTAAAAAGGTCTCTAAGAAGGAGAATGGATCATGAATTTGTTAAAGCACAGATATAGTTACAAAAACTACTAGATGCTAGTGAGAAAATTCTTCAGTTATACAGTGTATCACCCAATAACTGGTCATCTTAACACACTTTTTATAAGTAAAATACTTCTTACTCATTTGAATTCCCTCACCAGACTTTGTTTTCAAAATCCTTATTCTTGAGTCTTGTGCATAATGCTGAGAAGCTTTAATAGATCCTGTATTGCATTGATTTTTATTATCCTGGCTGATTTCTTTTGCTGCTATTGAGAAACACCGATATATAAAATAAAATATAATCACACTCCCAAAGGCAAAAAAAGTTTTATGTTCTAAAATAATGAAATCCTTAGGCTTTGTGAAACAAATCAAGTGTATTTAAAAAATTATTTCTGTTCATAGGAAAATGTAATTATGTGACAGGCAGTATTAGATCTGTAACAGAAGTCATAAAACCTCCACAAGCATGGAATCGCATTGTAAATAAGCAATGCAGATCATGTCGTATGAGTGGAAAACACTGAAGTACAGCAGCTATTCTTTACTAGGCATAATATGATATGTTTTATGACATTTTGAAAACAGTCTAGAGTTGCTAAAAGTAGTTTGCTGGTTTTAGAAATAAATATTGCTGATGTAGTCCTGTTTGCTTAGATGACTATGGGCAGATACTACTAGAAGTTCAATTTCTCTTTAGTTTTCTTCAAGTCATTTCTCTTTTGCTTGTCCTTAGTTGTCCAGCATTTGTGAAGAGAGGAGTGAATTCTGAATACCTTAATTTGATGTGGAGAGAAATTAGGGCTTTAACTTCTAGCTGTAGAGTGGAGCCGTTGTTAGGTGCTGCTGCTGAAAGACTTCCAGCCAGAAAGTTTGGGCTGGAGGGCAGTGATATTATCAAATGATTAATTTTTCTCTTTACCTGTTCTAATCTGCCTCAGAGATAGGTTAGATTTAGTGAGTACTTAAGTGAACAGGTGAACAGTAGTTCTCCTATTGTGGAAGAAGTTTGACATGTTTTAGCATCATTACAGATACACTTGAAGAATACAGAAATAGAAAACACCAAACTAGTAAAAGAAATCCAGATGTTTAAGAATTTGGATGCAAACAAAGAAAAAATGATATTGCATTATAAAGATGAGGCTTGCATATTACAGCAATTTATAGCTCAAAAAGAAAATATGAAGAAAGGTTTTTTGCTGTCCTCACCAAACAAGGTAAGCAGTACTAACATAATTGGCCTGATTTAAATAAACATATTTGTATGTACTTAACAAGAGAAAGGAAGAAGTTGAAGATACTACAAGGCTAAGAGGCAGGAGGATTATGGTGTTCTCAGTAGATGCAGAAAATGAGCAAAAGACTGAATTTAGTTTTGGTTTTGCACCTTCTGAACTTGTTGAGGTCTCTCACATGATGAACTGTGAGATTAACTGTGTGAAAATGTAATTTGTGAGATCAGTAAAAGTGATGTGCTCTTGAGTTGCTTTTAGCTTCATGAAGAAAGGAAAGAAGGTTGAGGAATAAAGTTCATAATGTAGCTGTGTTGAGACTGCAGAGGGTGATGGAGAAGAAAAGAGGAGACGTGTGAAGATGTGTTGAAGGACTTGTTAGCTGAATGTACTATCAAGCTACAATGATGGCAAACCTAGAAGTGTAGGATACCATATAAACAGACCAAATTGACTGAATCGGCAGTAAGAGTGATGGTAGGATTTTGAAGGAAGAGGTGACTTACTACACTGTGTGTTAGCATTGTGGTTAGCAAGCAGTGTGGTGTAACAGGAGAGAGGAATCGTGGAAGAACTGGTACTATGCTGTCCATGGTCCAGGTGGGCTTGCTGCAGGCTGGTCTGGTGCTATGGATAGATACATTGGGTTTGTGTAGGTTTTAGTAATGGGGTGGTTTCTGTCAGATGCTGCTAGAAGCTTCCACTGAGAGAGCCAGTGCTTGACAGAGGCAGTGCCAGTGGGCTTCAGGATGAACGCATGGCTGGCCAAGGCTGAGCCTCTCAGTGACTGTGGTAGCTTCCCTGGGATAACAGATTTAAAAAGGGTGAGTGGTGAAGGAGGGAACTATGTGAGAGCAACTGCAGCTGGAAAGAGGAGTGAGAACACATGAGAGAAAGAACTTGGGGTCAGTGAAAGGGGGGAAAAGGTTGTTCCAGATGCTGGAGAAAAGATTCCCCTGCAGCCTGTGATGAAAACCCTGGTGAGGCAGGCAGCCCATGTTCCCTTGCAGCCCATGGAGGTTAGCAGTGCAGCAGAGATCCACCTGCAGCCTGTGGAGGACCCCATGCCAGAGAATTTGGATGTGCCTAAAAGAGGCTGTTACCCTGTGGGAAGCCCACACTGGAGGAGGTTTGCATTCAGGACCTGTGACCCCACAGGGGATCCATGCTGGAGTAATCTGCTCCTGATGGATTTCACCCCATGCATGGGACTGGAACAATTAATGAAGAACTGCAGCCTCTGAGAAGGACTTGCATTGGAGAAGTTTGTAGAGGAGTGTCTCCTGTGGGAGGGACCCTACACTGGAGCAGAGGAAATGTATGAGGAGTACTATACTGAGGAGAAAGAAGTGGCAGAGACAGTGTGTGATGAGCAGAGCACAGCCCTCATTCCACCCGAGATGCTAGAGAAGGGAGACAGAAATCAGGAATGAAGTTGAGCCTGGGAAGAAAGAAGGGGTTAGGGGGAAGATGTGTTAAGGTTTGGGTTCATTTCTCATTATTCTACTCTGGTTTGATTGGTAATAAATTAGATAAATTTTTCCCCCAAGTTGAATCTGTTTTCCCCATGACAGTAATTGCTTAAGTGATCTCTCCATGTCCTCATCTCAACCCACAAGCCTTTCTTCTTACATTCTTCCTGTGACCTGGCTGAGGAGGGGCACCTGTCATCCATCCAGGATTTATCCACAATAGAATAACCATTAGATGTTTGTTCCTGATGTACATCATCCTGTTCCACTTCATCCAAAAGGAATGCAGTTTCTGTGCTCTGAGATTGTTCTGTGCTCTGATCTACAGTGTGATAGGCAATAATGGAATTGACTGGGAGTTGTGCTTCACGAATGTGCTCTTGAATCCAAACTGGAGAGCGAATTTAGACACAGCCTTCAAGGCCAGCATGGGAAAGTCATATTATGCAGGCAGCTTTATCTTGTGTATCTTGCCAACCAGCCTTCTCACAGAAAAGCAGTTTGAATCTCAAAAGAAAAACAATTGTGTTAAAGTGATACGAGTTATGAATGTAAAATTTAAGTGCAAAAGTAGTGCTATTGAGAATAGAAATAGCAAGACAATAAAAAGGACATGCTATCTTAAAAAATTAACAAATAATGGACTAGAGATACGTGAATTTATGTTTAGACTCAAGAATGAGATGATTATGGCATTAGGAAGCCCAGGGGCCAAGTGTACCTTGTATCTTTTTTTTTAATTTATTTTTGGCAGTCCTTGCCTTCTCTGTGGAATGAGAGGCTGGTAGTTCTGCTTGGTCAGTTGGCTCTTGGGCTGTCCTATGGAGCTGCTGCAGTGCTTAGTGCTGCATGCTGCAGCTTGCTCTTCATTACTTCTTGTTCTCTGTTCCTTCTGAAAACCTTGTTGTGCAAGATCTTGGGAAATGGATCTGTGAGAAAAACATCCCAAAGCTGCCTTACGTCAGTTGTAAAAAGGGCATTGTAAAATCTCTTACTCTGTTGTTACCTGCAGCGTGTTACTGTGGGATGACCTTTGGTTTTGAAGCTGGAGTTCTACTGTGATAAGAACAGAGATGTTCTGGAAAATGGAAAGACTTTTTTTTTTTGGCATATGTTTAAAACTAAAGCTGAAAATGCAACAAAAATCCGGTACAGAGAAAATAACAATATTAAATTTGTCTTTAATTCATAGTGAAATGTGTTTGCATACCATTATTGGCAAAGAAGTCAAATGGGGTAAATGATACTTGTGTACTGACTTCTTGATTTAGTGGTTTTACTAAAGCTACCAGGAAAAGTTGATTTTTCTTTCAAACGTTTCTAATCCTTATACCAACCTCTATTTAATGAGTTAAAAACTTATGAATTCTTTTGTCTTTCTTCTCTTTCCTAGGAGGATGCAAGTATTTTAAAAGAGCAGCTTCGGAAAGCTGAAGATCAGATTCAGGCTAGCAAACAAGAAGCTGTTCTAATGTCAAAAGAGCTGAGTGACGCAGTAAATGTGCGAGATAAGACGATGGCAGATCTTCACAGTGCACGTCTGGAAAATGAAAAATTTAAAAAGCAACTTGCTGAAGCTTTAGCTGAACTTAAAAAAATCACAACTTTGAAAAATGGACAGGTAAATTGTCAGTATTTAGTACTGAAGTTTATCTGTATTTATAAAATCTGTCAGAGCTAGCTTTACTGAAGTTGGGAATTAAAATGGGTTTCTGGATGATTAGTACAAATAATTCGCCAATTCGCTTTTGCTATTCAAAATGATACCTTAAATCAAGTGCATGTTAGCTGAATTGGAAAGTTGGTAAGAAAAGAGGTTGCTGCTACTACTCACATCGCCTTCTTCCCACATTATTTTCATAGAATAATGCAGTATTTATCTTTTATTTTGAATCCTCTCTCAGTCTTAATTCTGTTAAATGAGACACAGTAGCATTAAAAAGTCATTAAAATAGGAAAATCGATTGGTAGATATTTGGATTGTTTTAAAGTGTTCTTTCCTCATTGATGGATTCTCTAATTCTTTTAAGTCCTTCCAATATTTGTGGTCAAAGTTAATTTGCTTTATTCTTTGTAAGTATAAAAATATTAGTGTAATGGAAACCGTCTTGACTTTCTTAGTCTTGGATAAAAACCTAGTGAGCTAATGTAAGTTTCATCATTTTGACTTAATTGAGCTTTATACTGTATCTGTCATGACTGTGACTGTATTAGATTAATTTGCTACTAGGGTTACTGTAATTATGTAACTGTTTAAAAAAATATATTGAGCTGAACAGTAATTAAAACAGTGCTGTAAATACTAAGTGAATAGTACAGCCCTCAAAAGAACTTATATTTGAAATATCAAAGAATTACATGGGTTTTTTTTCAAAAGAATTTTAGTTGTGTATAATACCCTTGAAGTGCATCCTGAAAGAAGCAGCAGATTATGTGAATGACTGAAGTTAACAGAAAGTATCCGAATGTGGCACATAGCCAGTTGGAAAATGTGGTTTGCTTAGCTTGGCTATCAGTGTTGTGGCTGAACAGAACCACTTCCAGTACAAACGTAATGAGTGTGATGGAATACTGTTGTGGTCTGTCCATTTCTGCTGTGTGGCTGTACTTGTCTGTAAGATAGCTAGAGCACTTTCTGGAAGATTTTTCAGACTTTTCCTGTACATTCAGGCTTTTGATACACATTAATCAGCCCATAGAATAAGAATCCTCTTTACCTGCCTCTGGTATTATACCAGTGCCTGTTTACTCCCCCAGTGTGTTCTGCTTGGAATGAAATTCAGCACAGATGCTGCCCTTCTGTGCTCTACTAAATTCCTTTCCTTCTCACCAAGAAAAGAGGAACTTCTTCATTACTTAGATGGAGCATTATGCTTTCTTTAACTGGGAAATAGTGGTATTGGAACAAAAGGGAGAACAGTTTCTACTCTTCTTTAAGGAAACTTCAAACACAGTGGAGCAGGAACTGCGCAGAGAAGTTGAAGATCTGAAGCTTCGTCTGCAAATGGCTGCTGACCATTACAAGGAAAAATTCAAAGAATGTCAAAAACTTCAGAAACAAGTAAACAAGTTTACAGAACAGGCAGTAAGTAGAATGGGAGAAATTGCACTTGCTCTTTTGGTAACATTTCAGCAAAAATCTAATTTCCTTCTGCAAAAAGTAGTTCTTTTAAAGGATTTAAGTGTGTGTGGTGTGCATTGGCTCTTTAATTTAGTATTTTCATCCATAAACCTAAATTACTTTTATAATTCTTTTTAGATTGTTGTCAAAACCGAGTGTAGAATTTATAGTAGGTAGTGTGTGAAGAAACCTAATAGAGTTTGGATGAACCTATAAGCATTACATTGTTCAGGGAAGAATTTCGAAATTGAAGAAAAAGCCATAATTACTACTCTATCCAGTACCACCACAAAAAAAACCCCAGAAAAAAAACTCAAAAGTGAGGGAAATGGAGAACTTGAAGGAGGATTTAAAAGTCAAGTGAGGAGGAAGTTTCCACAACAGAGTATACATTTGAATGCCATATGTATTTTGTGTTCTTATCACTCTCTTAAGATTTGTCTCATAAATAAATGAGCCTTTTGTGATGACAGTGTTAGTCTTAGGCCACCCAGTAACTGAACTTGTAAGCCAATTTCAAACAGGTTTGAGAGCAGATTTCTTCAGAATTTTGTAAAAATTACAGTTGAAGAGGAGCTCAAACGGGAAAAGGCCTAAGAGCAATGACAAGATGTACAAATGTGAATTCTTAAGAAAACCAGACTTAAGTATTTCTCTTATCCAGAGAACAAATGGTGAAGTTACCTAGCTTTTGATCCACAGATTACTTAAAGAGTCATCATCTCATCCAGAAGGTCAATGGTAAATGAGGTGTCATATCAGAACATCTGTGGCTTTTCCTTAAAAATCCTCCACATCTTTGTCAGTGTTGTATATCTTTTAGCAAACACCAGATTTCACTGCTTTCACACCAGAAGTCCAGCACTCACTTCTAATACAGACTCTGTTTTCCTGATGGAATATTAGATTTAAGTTGATGGATTTAAGTGTAACTGATTCTCTAGAAAATGAGATTTTTCTAGTAATTTGCTTAGAAATTACTGTTTCTAGGGAAGAAGAACTTTATCAAGTAAGATGATAAAAATCATAAGCTGAGGCAATTTCAGTGTTAGTAGAGCGAAAGAGTTTAGCCTGTTACTGCCTTCTGTTTTAATGAGCAGTTCCATCTAGTCCAATTTTGGAGCAAATGATAGTGCAAGAGATAACATTACTTTGTGCTTTGGCTTTCGTTTAATTAAATACCAAAACAAAATTTCTTTTCACAAAGAAAATTGCAGGGCATCAACAGAAACTGACAGATGCACCTAACATTGAGACAACTACTGCCATCGGTACAGACAAAAAGTTGTCTGCATCTCCAGGTATCAACAGCTTAAATTTTGTCTGTTTTTATCAGCCTGAAAGTGTTGTTTATGTGAAGTAGTCACTGATAGCATTTATAGAATAAAGTAGGTGGACTTCTGTTTTAGTTAAAGCAATAATTAGAAATGTGAGAATTGATCTAAAAATCTTGTCTTCTGTAAACTGGTAACATTCATAAATAAGTTCATGTATCTCCAAAAACAGTTTAGTTGCCATTTATTAATGCCAGTAGGACTGAACTCTTGAATTTCTGCTTGATAGTTAACACGGAGATGGCTTTGCCAACCTAATAAATCATTAAAAAGTATTCCTCCCCAATTTTTCAATTTGAATACAATAACACTGCAATTTTGCAGTCATGTTATGTAGCATTCTACTGTAAAATCAAATCCTCTTAAAATTTCTGATTATGTGATGGCAAGGTCAAGTCCTATCTATTTTCATGATTTATAGGCAGTAGTGGTTTATTAGAAAATGTTTAAATTGATAATTTTTATGAACTATTAAGTTATTACAAAAATAATCTCCTATAACTTAAACATGCAATAGGTTAAAAGTGAAGAGGAGATCCTTCACTATGAGGGTGGTGGGGCATTGGAACAGGCTTCCCAAAAGAGTTGTGGATGCCCCATCCCTAGGATGTTAAAGGCCAGGTTGGATGGGGTTCTGAGTAACCTGGTCTAGTGGAAGATGTCCCTACCCATGGTGGGGGGGGTTGGAACTACATGGATCGTTAAGGTCCCTTCCAACCCAAACCATTCCATGATTTTTTAATTCAGTTTAAATTGATACATGCCAGCAAATGCTGATTAATTTTTTTGTGTTACTTTATAATTCATAGATTCGTGGTTTTTGTATAGGCTAAAGGTTATAAGTTGCATGTTTCCTCCTGCTAAGGAAATACAAGTGTTTCTTAGAACGTGGAATCCCAGCAAGCCCAGTTATAGTATGGGGTGAGACAGTTTGCTGAGACACTTCATGTTTTTATGTAAGAATAAAGTATTTAGATTGATATAATAACATACATATTCTGCTGTTTACTTTGTTTTCTTTCCTGGGAAAGTAGTATTCGTGTGTATATTTATGTTAATCTTCAGTGTGTGAGAGAACTGAACACAGACATACCAGTACAAATGTTGATCTTGCATAACATTGACCAAGTTATGCTGATTCTCTGGTTAACTGCTTGGATAACATGGAGCACTCTGTTCTTCATGCACTGTCAAATTTAGGCTCTCACCTCTCTTATAGAAACTTTATTTATGGAACAAAACCCCCCAATATTCTTGTTCTTTTCTTCAATGTTCACAGTTAGCCCCATTTCATCTGACACAGTTTCGGAATTTATGGTAAAGGAGCAAGTACGTGAAATGAATAAAGAAATTGCTGAGAGAGCAGAGAAGTATAAGAAATGCAAGCAAATGCTGGCAGTAAGTAAACAGCTGCTTCAGAAAGCTGAACATAATGTAGCTCTAGGTGCTAAGTCTTAAAACCACAAGCCTACCCAGCTAAGTTACCTTTCTTGTTTGTGTGATATACTGTGATTATGGTAAAAATCTTGGCATTAGAAAACATATTTTTAATAAGTCAGCTCTGTGGTGACTAACACCTGTAGTGTTAGAGAGTCTCAGACAAGGACCCCTCAGGAAAACCCAGATGCAGTAAAACAAATGAGCAAAACAAGTATGCATAAGGTTTTGAATGCTTTTTCTTCTTGCATTAAGTGTAATTGCTTTTATAAATCAAATACAGCATGTTGCTGTAGCCAGCTGATGTCTGGAACAAGTATAGCAGGGTTGATCTAATACACTGTCCAAGCGTAATAACTTCTTCATATCTGACTTTTATGGCTTTTACAGTGATTTGACATCTGAGTGGGTGTTGCCAACTAGCTTGGGCTCAGTCATACATAAAGGGATTTATTTGGTTGTCTGGACCAAAGCTGGCATTGGTAGTGCTGTGGCCACAATGATAATGCTCTTCAAGTATCAATAGAAGTCAGTCTTAACTTGATTTTCATTTAACCAGTTTGGATGTATGATGATAGAGTATTGCATCAGTGATTCTGGTGAAAAGTTGACAGTAGTTTAAGACATGCTTTCTGACTGTTGTCTCTTTTCATCTTGTTTATCACAGTGATATTTATTCTATTGTAATAAGTTCTCCAGGATGTAATAACTGTCCTGTAATTCTGCTCATAAAGCTGTCCATGGAGAGCCTCCGTTGGCTTCTGTTGGCTATTTCTTCCATAGTGATGTTTGAGGAAGGCTTTGCCTTTGACCTTCTGGATGAAAGATATTTGTAAAAGTTGCTCAGGGAAAGGTTTTTTATCGAAGTGAGATAATCATGATTGAAACTGTGAAGCTAAAGAGGAATATCAGCTTGTTGAAAATACAAGAAAAAAAATATGTATTGCACATCATTTATACAGTGTTCAGTGGTCCTGACCTCTTCAGAGTCTTGAGTCAGGCTTGATTTCTTGGAGAAGCCATTTGTAAATGGTCTTGTTCTAAAAGCAGAGTTAACAGTGACATTGTTCGAGGTGGGAAGGGAAATCTGTTAAAATTGTCAATATTTCATGCCATGATATAAACTACTTTAGGATGAGAAGATGAAATGCAGTGTTTATGCTGATGAACTGGCTAAACTGGAGCTGAAGTGGAAAGAACAAGTGAAAATCAATGAGGGTATAAAATTGCAGCTAGCAGCAATGGAGGATCAGTATAAAGTAAGTTACAGATTTTGTTTATGACAATGAATGGTTACCTGTTCTTAACATGGTTGCTGATTTCTGATAGTTCAAGTAATGAAGAATTTTAGTGGGGAAAGCACACTAAATGTATTTTTGCTGTAAGGAGAAATTCTGGTTTGCACTTAGAGAAACAACAGTCTTGTAATTCTTCTTTAAAAGTAAAAGAGATCTTATACTACCACATGGCTATCAGTCTTTTAGTACTGTGGGTTTAAACAAACCTTGAAATGACATTAATCTTGTATTATGGAAAAGAAAAAGGGCAAGGGAGTTCCAATTTCTTGTTCCTTACAGTAATGCTAACAGGAATATTGATTGGTGTGTTTGTCTAAAGTCTTTGTATTCCATTACCAGCATAGTAAGAGATGTAAGTAAGAGGAATGATACATTGTTTTTAAAATCATCATGAGATAATTTAATTTGGAGGGTCTCGGCCGTAATCTTGGTAGAGTGATGTGACACATTCACCAAAAGTCAAGTATAATGGGTAACTTCAGCTTATAAGGGGCCTTAATCTTTGAGGTTATGTGGTAGTAGTAATGCTTGTGTTGAATTAGCTTTTTAGGTCAATAGGAATGAGATGAGAGCAAAAAATGTCTGTAAGACCAGCTTTTATGCTGGTTCTTAGTCTAAGGGTGATAGTGCAGTTGACAGAATATTCTCCGGTATCTGTTTTTGCCCATTGTGATAAAATCACTCTATTCAGTGATGAAACTGAACTGAGACTGTGTTGGTTCTACTAGAAACCCCTTATAATAAGAAATTACAGCACTTTTTCTTTACAAAATGCTGAATTATTCTACGTTTTATTTCAGCACTCTGTAGACCATCCTTTTCTGACACTTTTCAAAACTCTAATTTCAATTTTATAAAATGCGTGACTCCTCCCAATTTATTTTCTTTTACTAATTAGCAGTGATCAGTTGGTGTGCATAATTTAACGTGAAGTAGGTTAACTTCTCAACAGCAGGCATAATAAATACTTGGTTCCACAATTGAAAGTATTTTGACTGCAATTAAAAACTAGTTATTTTGCAGGTGGTGGAGAAAAAAATGAGCTTTTCTTCCCAGTCAGGAGATTTTGCTCTGTTGACCTGAGCTAGTAGAGGGAATTTCAGAATTAGAAAAAAATTGATATGTAATTATGCAGAACATTGATCTCACATGGTAGAAAAACAAGAGGAGACACAGTCTTCAAAGTAACCAGAATACAAATCAAATAGCCCTTTTGTAGAGAAAGATTATCTAAATCAGAATTTTGAAGCATTGTGTAATGTGTCAGTTGCACTTCCTCCCAGAGAGGCACAAGGTAGATGTTTGTGAAACAAATCTAGTGTCTTTGAGGTAGGAGAAAGTTTTGGCTCTCTCAGTTCTGTGGTTCTGTCACTCCATAAGAGATGGAGAGATGTGAAGGAAATAAATTACTGAAATGCCAACAGATTTTTTCAGAAACGCTGAGATGAGGCTTGCAAACCTTCAGCTGTTTCTGGGCAGTGGTGTCCTTCCTGCCATTAGTGTCATTGGTACTGCTCCTTCTTTGTAACAGAATTCTTCTTCTGGAAACTGGCAAGAAAAAGCTGCTGATATACTGTTGTTATCCAGCAGATAAACTTTGTGAGAATTGTTGGGTTTGGTTTGTCGTAGCACTGGATGTTGCATGTAACTGTAGCAGACAAAACTTTCCATCTAAAGATGAACTTAATCAGGCAACTTTGTTTTCACAATACAATATGCATTTACTAATACTCAGAGTTTCCATCAACTAATACAGGACTCTTAAACTTCTTTTCTTGTAGATTCAGCTGGCAGAAAAAGAGAGACGAATAAAGGAACTGGCATCACAGCTGGAACTCTTTACCAGTGAGAAGGTATTGTCAGACATTCTAAAATATTAATGATAGTGTTGAATTATCTCTAAGAGTATTATATGGCAAGTAGTCAAAGCTGGGTTTTACTGAAAAGTGAAATAATGAAATGTCTTCATTATATTCAGGTAGTATTACATGATACTGTGCAAAAGTTAGGCTTGTTCTTTAAAACTTTATTTTTGTTACACTACTTCAAAATTCCAGTATGAATGGATACTTAGTAAAACCAGGAATTTTCAAACTGAAACTAAACTAAACTTTCAGTTTAAGCTAGTTAAGTGTTTTGTAAACTTCTAGATTGCTGAGTAGTTGGAATTTAATTAATCTTTTTTTTTAACCAAGGGTATAATTTTTAATAGATCTCTCATATTTTTCTGATTCAAAAGAAAGGAAATTAAAATTTGAGTTTTGATGAGTGTAGTTTAGCTGGAGAGAATAATTTGAATACCACACGTAAGAACGAGAACTGTAATAATAATGTATGGAGCTTATAAAAGCTTGGAACTTTGATTCTTCTTTGTAATGTAAATATCTACACATTTGGTAGACAAAGTGCCTTGCTAGACTGCAACCACAATTTAAAAGGTTAAGGATGGGATAAACAGCTTTTCAATTTATACTCCATTATCAGTGTTTGTTTATAACTGTCACCAAACAGGGCTTGCTAAAAATGTTAATTTGCTGTCTCTTAAAACGTATAAAATGACTTTGTATTTTATTTGCATGTTTGGATACCTTTGATTATTTTTTTTTAAAGTAAGGCTTTACTTATCCTACTTCTAGCTAAGGTTATTTTGCAGTAACTTTTTACAGTCACTTTGATCTACATCCTGTTTTAATCTTATGTGATGCTAAAATTAAAATTGAAGTATAGATGCCACTGCCTCTCATTTCAAACTGTTTCCATATTGCAGAAGAAGTTGGTTTTATAAAGGAAAATATTAGTTTCATTGGTAATTAATTGTTCCTGCTTTGTATTGAGTAAAGACGAATTATTTAGATTTTGCACACTCATTAAAACTAAGATGTAATCCTAGCTTTTTAACCCTAAGCATTTTAATTATATGTGCATTTCATTTTATAAATCTAAAGTCACATTAGCATAATTTTGTATCATACCTGAAGGAGGATGTTAGGCAGAAATAGTTTTGTCCTGTATTAGAATGTTTTTTTAAAGAGAAAAACTCTTGTGTTTATGCCAGTGCTCCAGAAAAGGTAACTTTGTGTAAGTTGGCTTACCATTTGTAGATACCCTTAGAGCACAATATAGTTTCCATCCCCATGGGCAGGGATGCCATCCACTCTTTTTGCACGAGTAGTGTTTTGTTTTCAGAGTAGTTCTTACTATTTGATTTTTGCATTTTTCTGTTCAGGAGGTTGGCCTGAAGTTTACCTGTTTCCAAGAAAAAAATACCGAGGTGTTCCTTTTAGTAACAGACTTAATTCTCGTGTAGATGAATCACTAATTGAAGCCTTGGTTTTAAGTTTTAATTTAATGTCTTTTGTGGAAAAGGCACACTTGAATCTTTGAGGATTTTATTAACATGACATCAGCAAGTATTAAACATGAACCCAGAGAACCTAGGAGAAAATGCTAACTAGAAAGAACAAAATCACTGGAAATCATGTCTTCCTTATCAATTCCTGGTTTTTAATTATTGTTTTCATATTTACATCTCAGAACTTTTTTGCTTGGTTCTGAATTTAAATGGCATATTCCTTTTGATGTTTCGGGTATACTGCTATCTGTCCCTTAACCCATTTTGATGAATGGAAGAATGAGAAAGACTTTAATTTGGATAAATTACATCTGATGCCCTGACCACACTTAACTCACTTTAATTAGTGTCTTTTAATATATATATTGGCTTACAGTTCTAACAGTTTATAAACCCCCTTCTATAGTTTGTAATTCTTATCATATTTATGATTTCTATGCAAGAATGTAGAATTTTAAGTATATTGATTTTTTGAAGAGTTCTGTTTGAGCATTTCTGAAAGAATGAGTTGTCTTTCTGATACAAATATTGCTGTTGAATATCAGGAGGGATCCAGTGCAATATACTTGTAGTTCTATAAATGTCTACCACTCATGAACTCATATGGGATTACATCAAGTATGTATATATATGTGATCTACATACTAAAATGCTATGTTCTTCAGTGTTCCTCAAAAAAAAAGAATTATTCTTAATTATAACTTAAATAAAACTTTCTCACGGCACGTTATCTATAGTTGTTACTGTTAATCTACCCATTCTTTACTGATTTAGCTAACTTTTCTTCATTGCGAAAAGGATGCAGATACTTCTTGAAACATGTGGTAGTTCTCTATATGTAATTTGAATGAACTGACAACAAACCAAGAAAAAATAGTATTTCTTTAAAGTATCTTCTTTGTATTTTCTTTTCTTCACTGACTGTTTTTGGTATGTATGATATACTTGGCACTAGATCAAGATAAAAAGACAGTGGGAAGGTTAGCAGATATTCTTAAAAAAACATATTTCAGAAACATTTCAAATTTTGCTGGGACTCTGTAGGTTAATTACATTTTAAACTTTGCACTGTTTAGAAACTTGGCAGGACACCAGGAGATCAAGCTGGAAGGATGACGGAAGGACAGATTTCACAGCAGGCATTACATTTTCACAACCCATATTCAGAGGAAAATGGACCAGTTCCTGCAGTGCCAAGTAGACTACCAGTATTGCAATATGGAAACCCTTATGCAATTCAGGAAAGAAGAGGTAAGTGAATTTCACCTCCCCCCAGTCTCAATATAATTTCTCCCTTGCTGTTTCAAAAGCAATGCCTCATTTAATGCAAGTTCAGTACCCACAGTCTTTAGACTGTTTTACAGAGCCTTTACTGGTTGATGAACATCAGTAAAGTGCCTTTATTTTACTGATGAGAATCAATAAGGTAAACAAAGTTTTAAACACCGTTGGAAAAAGGTGGTTTCTCTCCTATTGTTTTATATTATCTAAACAAAAAATGTGTTTAACTCTAGATTTTTAAAGGTAAGGTTGAACAAAGATGCTCTAATTAATTTTTCTTCAGATGGAGCAGATGGTGCATTTAATCCTGATGAGATTCAAAGACCACCTGTTAGAACTTCCTTTTGGGAGCTAGAAGATGAGGTGGTGTGTAGCCAGCCCTCACGTAATCTTAGTCGGCCTGATGGTTTAGAAGATCCTGAGGACAGCAATGCAAGTTACATTTTTATTATTTTTTTTCTTGATATGTTTACTAATGAGTTAGCAAGAGTTTCACATAGGTTTTCAGTATCTGTTAAGCCTGATTTCTTATTATGTAAATCTGGAATTGACTTTTCCTTTGCCTGAAAAAATGTTTGAGGTGAATGTTGCTTGCTTTGATGGAGAAAACTCTGCACATCTATTGCTGATAATATACTTGTTCTTCTAATCTCTTGAGTTACTGACAGCTCGTTTTGGTATTAGGACAGTAGCTTCTATATCTTTTTAAGTAATAAAGTAGAGAAGTCCAAGTAATCTGAACTCGTGATTTTTCTCTCCAGTGAATGAGAGCTCAAAATGTAGCCACATCTTACTCATCTTATAATATGACTTTAGGAACTAAATGGTAACGGAACAAATAAAAATGTAAAGGATTCAGATAGCACTATTTCCAGTTAAATGCTGAATGTAAATTGGTATCCTATTAGGTACTTTATTCTAATGTATTGATCTTTCATTCTGTCTTCTGCAAATCTGCATTTATCAATTTCCATCTTGAATGCATATTGCTGTTAGACACGTATTTGGAAGAACTAATTGACTGTTAACTAAAGCTGATTAAACTGGAAATGATACATTTTCACTAATGATTTTTTTAGGGCTTTGTGTGTTTTAAGTGGAAACTGGTTAGCTTTTTAGTGCAGTTAACTTGCACATTCTGGTATAAAAATTGGCTTCTGTAATAAACTGGACTTTGTCTTCATTTGAACAGGAAGAGACCTATTACTCTTTCTTATTCCAAGTACTCTTGCACCTTCAAAAATATTAAACAAGAAATACCTTTCTGCAAAGTATTGTGCTCTTTGCAAGTACAGTGGTATCATGACCTGTTTCTCATTTAGTCTAGTTTGCCACATTTAATTGCTATTAACCTTTGCAGAAACCGATCAGTGTTCAGACAGGCATGATTTTAGCCCTGGTGCTCAGCACCTGTAATGGAGAAAAATGTATTTCTCCCTCCTACCTTTTGCTCCCAATGTCCATTACTGTGAATAATTAGAGAAACTGTCAGAACTTTTGCAGCCTGTTCAAGATCTAGAATCTGTGCCTAATGCTGTTCCCCACCTTTACTTCACATTTTGCATATTTAATCCGATCATTCTTGACGTAGCTATTACATCTGACAAGCTCTTCTCTTCTTTAGTCATCTACTGCAGTTTAATTAGCAGGGTGTTCTCTCTGATCTATGTGCTTTGCCCTCTTGCAAACCCAAGAGAAACAGTGCTAGAGTCTTGTGCTCATTTGCAGACACAGCTTGGATTTTTGTAATGAGGTGGAATATAACAGGCTTAAATAAAGTTCAGCTTGAGAAAAGGTGCTCTTAAATCAAATAATTCTTATCTGTATTTTTTTACTTGCAGTTGAGAGTGTCGCTTGCCTCTGATCCAAATAGGCTGTATGTGTAGTGTACAAATATACCTGGAAATGAGAAGTTGCAGGAATCTTTGGCATATTGCTAAGTCTTCCTAGAAAGATAAAATGATTCTAAGGCAGGATGTAAAGAAATAACCAGGGAAACCTCCCACATATGTAGGTGATTCGTTGTAAAGAAGAGGCTGTCATTTGTGCAGAAGAAACAGCAAATACAAAATAATAAATATGAAGAGATTACCATTTCTTGGATTGTTCTTTAAAATAAGCTGTTAAAGAGGTAATCCTCTGCATTTTTCAAGCAGCAGGATATAGAGCCTTTTGTTGGAGGAGGATTGGTAGGCGTGCTGCTCCCAAAGAAAAGGATGGGAAGGCTTGCTGCTTTGTTTAAAATACCACCATTGTAGGGACTTCTGCTGTTCTGGTGTCTATGTTCCTATTACTACACATTATATTAGTTTAAGACATTAAGGGTGTTGTAGTCATTTCCACCACTTCATGGCTGTTTTGGTAGTGGTTTACCTATGAGAATGGACGTGTCTACTTTATTTATCTAAGATGACAGATCTTTTGAGCCATGAAGAGGTGGAAGTGACTACAACACCCTTAATGTCTTAAACTAATATAACACAAGATATGCAAATACATCAGAATTTTTGTGCTGTTGTGTTCCCATTTTGTTTCTCCCAAAATGTTTTCCTTAGGAATGGACACTTCTGTTTATTTGGTTGACATAAATAAACATAAATTCTGTATGATTTGAAGACTTTCTGGAATTCTCATAGCTTTGGCTTCTGGTGTTTCTAGGCCAATTAAAGTGATTTCTGAGAGGGATAAGCTGGTCTTGTTAATCATGCCAGATGAGCATGCACACAGTGGTGATTTTGTCTGGAATAGCTGACTTGCCGTCATCTGCTCAACACTAACTTTCCATTTGCTCATGCTCCTCTAATTGACCAAAATGTAATCGTTTGGAGCAAAGAATTTCTAGCAGTACAGGAGAGATCTATAAACAAAACATACATATATATTTAATATGAAAGTGTGAGTTTTAGAAATGTAGTCCTGATTACAGTTGGCAGCAAGCCCAGAATAACTATCCTGAGACTATTAAACAATGTTGTTAGTCACAGTAGATTTGTGGGGGATGGAGAGTGTAACTCTTGGCAACTGAGAACTAGGTCAGGATATTTTTTGAGGTGACTCCAAAATGGTCTGTCTTCTAGCAAAACCCCCCACTATGCATTATTAGCCAGATCTGACCCTGGCAGCCAGTTGCTATATTATGTATAGGAGGGACATACAAGGAGCAGTTGGTATCCAGGTACCTCTTGGGAGACCAGAATGCTTGCAGAGAAGTCGAGGGGCTTAAAGGAGTGTGAGTTTGAGTTCACTCCTATAGCAAAACTGAATCACAGAAAGAAAATTTATGTTGTCTTCTTCCCAGTGTACCCACACACACACACACATCAGTGGTGTGTCTCTTCATTTGTTTAAGGCCTCAGACGGGCATTGGGTCCTTACTGCTGCTTGTTAAAATGTTCTGTAGAACTTGGGGATGGGGGTTGTTCAAGTCTGGGGATGGGGATTGTTCAAGTCTATGGTTTGATACTGTGTCACACAGCTTTTTAATTTCTGTTTGGCAATCCTGGAACTGCTTACAATTGGAATTATGAAAGCAGTACTTGAGAAAAAAATTTTTGGTTTTACTAAAACTAGGCGAGTTGCACTTATTTCTGACAGCTAACGTGTGGCTTTCCCTTCTTCCTCTTTTAGGGCAAACCCCCTCTATTTTTATCTTGCTTTGTGCATAATACTGTATTTATCTTTATGGTCCATTTAATCTGTGGAGCTAATTGTGGCAATTTTTTAAAGAGTCAGAGGCACATTCCAGTGATAATCGGATAGTTGTGATGTTAAAGGCATTCTTTATAAATTGTTAACCTAATTATCCAGGCTTCTGAGTTCAGGAGTCCTGGTACTTGTTGTGCTACATAACCACGGTTCCAGCCTATGGGTACATAGTACCATCTCTTCCTAAGGAGCTGAGGCCACATGTCGACTGTGTTGCATCACTGCAGGGCACTACAGAGGTCTCGCACTAAGGGTGTGCAGCCATGTCCCCAGTCATCAGTCTGACTCTGGGTCTACCCAAAGGGCAGATTAAACTGTTTCTTTCTCAAAATGTGGAGTGTGGGCCTCCATCCAAATAACTTGGATGACTCAACTGTGCGCTCTCAAGAGTAAGCTGATGCCTGTGCTTAAAATACAGCATAGACAGAGCCATTGAGGCCTGGTATCCCAGCAACTGTCAAACTTTTCCCGTAATGCACCTTCAGCTGATCTGCTCACTTTGGCTTTTGAGCCTTCAGGGTATGGTTTGTTTTACAGGGGAGAGTGACTGGTGTTTAAACCAGAAAAACATCATTTGTGAGACTAAAGAATGGGTCACTGGTTATACCAGCTGGATGAAACTGGGCACTAAGCGATTGTAAATC
The DNA here is from genome assembly GCA_013390005.1 of Calyptomena viridis. Lineage (NCBI taxonomy): Eukaryota > Metazoa > Chordata > Aves > Passeriformes > Eurylaimidae > Calyptomena > Calyptomena viridis. Next base: position 24,656 of record WEIV01021308.1, read on the forward strand.
AAGATAAGTAGGATCTGTCCTTCCTCCATATAGTTCTTCTTTTTACACAGAACACTTAGGAATTTTGTCCATTTGAAATGGCAGAAATAGGCAGCTGTTGGAGTCCAATACAGTGGGACCTTTTCTGTGTTTTCCAGAGGTTCCAAGTTACTCAGGGCAGCGCATGAGAATTTTTAGTTCTTGGTGACTGTATACTGTTTACTTGTAATTAGAATAGATGGGTAATACTCTTGGACAAAGATTAAGTTCTCATTTTTCCTGTTGACCATTCCTTGGTTACACAGTAATCTCTGCAACATGCACTGAGTCAGCTACATAGACATTTGCATTCTTCTTGTTTGGGTTAGGCATCACAAAAGGTTAAGAATTGATTTTTATAACTTGGCCAAGAGGAAGAAATACACTGAAGAGATGGACTTTCCGTATCTTAACAGGGTAATATCAGTACATACATAGTATTGTCATTCTTATATGCTCCCCAGGTCAGAAGCTGCTATAAGGAAAGCACAGTATGATTTTTACAATTAATTGCACTGGGTCATGAGAAAGCTGTAGCCTTAGGATATTCCAAACTTAAATGTTACGTTGATGTGTGCTTGCCTTTTGTTAAGGGCAAGTGCCTGCAGGGCAGTCATGTAGGACAGTGGAAGTGTGCCTGTGTAGAGGAAAGCATCGTACCCTTTTTCAAGTCAGTTTGTCAAAAGGGAACAAGGAGAAATGTTTTATTTGTATGTGGTAGGGTATCATACTTGCCAGAAGCTGAAAGGACGGACAAAAGATGTAAACAGTTTTATCTTAGCAAATGACTAGCAGTAAGCCAAATGTCTTTTAAAAAAATAAGGGAGTGAACAAATAATTAGATTAACTAGGACTTAAATGTTAATTTGGCCAGTGTTTGTAGTGGAGCTGTGTTTTTGATGGAAGATGCACATTAATTTTCTCAGTTAAGTCCTGGTGTTCTTCGGTCTGATATTCAGCAAATTTGCCATGTTATTGGCACTATATAAGCACGTTGTAGCATGACAGTACATTAAATAGCTTTTCTTCCTTCATCCATCCATCCATCCTCTCTCTTTCATGACAGAAGGAACAATTAATATTTTAAAACTCATATGCCCTTTTCACTGCAGGTGCAAAGCAAGCAAGTTAGACTGGAAGATATGTCTGTTGCTAGCATCTGTCAGAGCAGGCCCCACTGCCTGCTTAATGGAAATGTTAAGTGGTTGAAACTAAACAGGTGTTGTCAGGAGAAGAAAAATATTGAGGGAATTTTCCCATCCTGCCCTGTTTACGTTAACTCTTCATAAGGACAAACTACGTTAGCCTAAAAATGAAATGTTTGCATATGCGTATTAGTTACCTGTATAAAACATACAGCACATGTGCTGTTACGTGTGATCCTTTGCACATCCATTTTTGTAGATCAGCTAAGTATTTCCTAACTCTTGCATTTAAGGCATCTTGAGACAAAAAGGAAAAGGATCTAGGAGTTGGAGTTCCACAAATCTTGGTTGAATGTACCTGTATTCCCACCTTGAAATGAGTTGGTTTTGTGCTGCGTTATCTAATTGCAGAGTAGAGCTGAGATGCATGAAAGTAAAACCTGTGCTACAGAGATTACAAAGTGAGGGTAAATTTTATCTGTGTTGGTCCTTGATAACAAAAATGCACATGGAGGAGAGGAAAAAAAACCTGTTTATAGGGGTAATTCTTTAAAATACTTTATTTTTTCAATAGGATGATGACAACACTGTACCTTCTGCTCCTGATCCTCCAAGTCTTCTCTTGCGTGAGCGTGGCACAGGTTTCTGCTTTGATTCCAGGTAGATGTTATCTTTTATTGGTCTTCAAGGGCATGGAGAAGTTTCTACAGAACTGGATTTTATTTTTACTCAAGGGTGGGGGGTGGAGGTGAAAAATTACCAAGCATTTTCAATGAATGTTTGGTTTACAGTTAACTGGCAGAGAATATGCCATGAGACTGAGCAGGCTGTTCTTGCTATACCTTACTTTGATGGAATTTGGACAATTTTTTTAGTAAATGAATGAGTAACTTTTGTTTTTTCCCCTCTCTTGCCAACCTAATTGTGAACCTAAGTTTAGAGTTTTTATAAAGTGTTATGTTTGCTAAGAGCAAGCATTTATGAGCAGAGAGAGTGGTTTCCCATGAAACTGTTTGGCCATTAAGGCATTCAATAGATTTGTATTCAGTGGTAGCTGGAATTATGTCAAAATTATGTTGCTTTTAAAATGCCAGGTTATTTTGGAATTCCTGTGTAAAACCACTCTAACTGTATTGAGTGCTTCCAGCAAAAACATTTAAATTAACTGTTCGATACTTTTAGATACAAAGTCTGCTCGAATTTAAGTTGGTAATAAAGCTTTAAATGTCAGTGTGGCAGCAGGATTCTACTTTTCGTTTTCAATAACAGATTAAATAACTGTTTCCTTTTTTCTTTTCTTTTAAATTTTTTCTCTGCCTCCCTCATGAAGTTTTGATGTGCACAAGAAGTGCCCTCTCTGTGATGTGATGTTTCCACCAAACTACGACCAGACCAAGTTTGAGGAGCACGTTGAGAGCCACTGGAAGGTGTGTCCCATGTGCAGCGAGCAGTTCCCGCCCGACTACGACCAGCAGGGGTTTGAGAGGCACGTTCAGACACACTTTGATCAGAACGTATTAAATTTTGATTAAACACTTGGTTTTGCAGTGCAGCTTAAAAAACCACCACTTTGAGTAGTTCACCTATGGAACAAAACCAGTGCAGCTTTCTGTAACAGTGCAAACTTCTCATTAAAAGATCATGTACTCTAATGGGAGCTGTGGCAAGTCGTGGCTGTAAGCTGCTATGGGGTTATTTCTCTCTCTGCCTAACATTGTACTAAAGAAACTCACAAACTCCCACCTTGTTGTGTATGTAGCTAGTTATTCCCCTACTTAGTGGAATTCCTTCCCCTATTTAGTGGAATTTCTAAGGACACAGGAGTGACTTAGAAAAAATGAGACTGGCTTCATGGTGCTCTTTAGCTACATTTAAAAAAGGTCACCAAAACACCTGTGCTTTCTCTTTACCTTGATAACTGAGGTAAATTAAAAATGTAATAAACAGGTGTTTCTCCTAGCAAATCCGTGTAGTTTTTCTCTGAGTAACACTTAAATTGGAAAGCTACATTACTTACCCTATGAAAATACAGTTTTCTAGTACACTTCTGAGATGTAGATGCATGTACTGTGAGATTCCAGGCTTGCAACAAAAGGAATGGCAAATACTTCAGTTTTACATATAGAATGTTTGCCTTAAGGGATAATGTTAAATGAGGTACATTCTCCTTTAAGGCAGTGGTTTTGAGTTGAAAGAAACTGCTGTGTTTAAATGCCTAAAAGTAATTGTTTAAAAAAAAATCATTGCTATTATGTTGCAGTTTCATTCAGTAGAAAATATTGTTCTGTTTTCACTACAGTGGATTGTGTTCCTTTTGGCTTAGGGCTTTTAAAAACTTGTGTTTTAACTTTATGTATTTCTTTCCAATAAGTAAAAACAGGTGTGTATATCTAAACATTTTATATTTACTTTAACTGTATTAAGTAAATTTGCTTTCCACTTGTTGTACAGTAGTCCTGTTACATTAAAAGCAGAATTATTCATGGAGTCAGTGGTCCTTTTTTCCCTGTTGCTCATTTTGAAATAAAACAGTGTAGACTTTACATAGAGTAAATGATGATTCAGCTTTGTATGACAAAGAAAGGGTTGCTCTACACATCTATTTATGTGTTTTGTTTGGGAGGGAGACTCAAGGTTTAAGGCTGGGAGTATCTTCTGTTGTCTGCAGTTCCCTCATGGACATGTTCAATATCCTGTTCAATGCAGGAGTTACTAAAAACTGCGTGACATGGATACATTGCAGTGTCCTGGGCATCAGCTCCTCATCAGTGCTCGTGTGCCATTTGCAGTCTAAAGATTTTTGGAACTGTGAACTTCATGTCAAGAGGTGGCTAGAGGTAAAGCATGGGAGTTCTGAAAGAGCATTCTGTCAATTTTTTTTCTTACTGTAACTCAACAGCACATGAAAACAGGTAGTACAAGCTCTAAGAGTTTGATGATACCAAAGTAAAATAAACAGATAAAAACTTAAGTCTTTATGTTAGGAATGAGGAAAGAAATCTTTTTTTAGGTCAGAGGCAGTTTATTTTAAATGTGATTTGATTTACATTTATAAGCAGCTTTCCTGACAGGAATTCTTTAAGTTGCCTTCAGTTCTAAAACAAACCTCTGTCACTTTCAAACTTAAAGTACTTTGTCCCCAACAAAACATATGAAAATATAATTTAAAGCACACTTTTCACAGACACAGTACAATACATTCACTATACACAGTATAACAAAATAGTCCCATCTTTACCTGTTTAATAATACTGTCACAATGAATAGGTAAATAGAAACTGGAATTTAATTTTTATAGTTGAAAGGAATTTACATGCAACAATGATGTTTTACAACTGTTTAGCTGTTGAACGAACTCACCCAGCCTGTAGTTCTTGCACTAGGAGCAGAGCCAAAATGTATTTGTTGGCCAGATCTGTTGCCAAAGCTGCAGAAGGTGGGAAGTGGCCGCCTGGGGCCTTGTGTGTACTAGTAACTCTCATGTCTGGATCATCCTTTAAACCCGGCTGACAGCACTGCTGTCACAGCTACCTCTCTGCGATCTGAGAGTGATGTTGCACTTCACTTGGGCTGTTCTAAATGCTTATTCATTAGGATGATTCCTAAGCGTTTCTACTCTGCTGGAGAATAGGTAATTGTCTTCCTTACAAAGTTTTCCTTTAAAGCTTTGGAAAAAAAAAAATAGGGAAAGCTCATTCCTCCTTTATGTGAACTTTCTTTTGCACTTAAAAATAACACAAACTAAGCCAAGGCGATGACTGTGTTAACACTGTGAGTTCCTCCCTAACCCTTGCTGGGCAAAGAAGTTTTTCAGGCCAGGTGGAGAGGGCCCACCCCTGCTCCTGGCCAGCTGAACTCCAGGAATAGCACTTGTGAGAGAAGAATGCTGAAGGCAGGATGGCAAGCAACAAATGTTCAGGTATGGTCCAGACACGAAGTGCTCTCATGTTGGCTTTTAAGTCAGTCTCTGACCACCTGCTGCAAGAAGCACTTAATCTTCAGTAAGGCTCATATGTCATATTTCAGCAAAATTAATCATAAAGCTAAACAGACACATCCGAATGGAATGCAGTGACCTACAATGAGAAGCAAAAGATGCACAAAATAAATCTCAAAACACAATGTGAACGTGAGGGAGAGGCAATAGAACTCCCTTAGCACAACTAACGGACCTCCTTAAACCATGTGCAGAATTTTTCATTTTTATTTGCAACCACAGGCACATGCTTGTACAGTAGTTGCAAGAATTGGCAACACATAAAACATTAAATCTGTTGGCAATAGAGAACTACAAAGTGCTTCAAAACTTCATCTGAGATGAAGATAATTGTTTCTCACACACACATAAATTTGCACTTAAGTATTTCCAAGTGTCTTTCTAACAGATAGTTCAGGGGTAAATATTTAGTTGGACTGGGATATTGGTCCTCAAAAGTTTGATGGGCATGAACATAATATGACACCTTGTACAGAGGAAAAAAAGTAATTGCTAACACGAAAGTGATTGTTTACTAGTTTGAATGGCAAGATTTTCAGCATTTCAAGAGGGAGAAAAAAAAAAGATTTGCAAGATAATATAAAATACAGCAAGCACACCTTTTTATGTATGTTATTTAAGTATGAAAATATTTTTAGCATATTATGTTAAACATTCTTTCTTATTTATATTTCCATTACCTAAAAGACTTGCTACTCCACTGATAACTCCATTATGTAAGGCATGTTAACTATAGTTTGACGAGGGCGGTACTGTTTTGGTTTTGCACACACATTGACAGATGTATCAAAAGTCTTCATCACGTTACAATCTTTAAAGGATGTCAGTGCCAAGCTCTCCTCCTCACGCTCCTGTTCAACACGTCAGTACAACTAAATATGCAATGTCCCCCTAGTTCTTTTTTTTTTTTTTTTTGTTGTTTTGGAGAAAAATGTTCTGAAGAACCTATAGCTTTTATAGCACCTTATCTCAAAGTAATGAAAATGGGTATGATGATAACATGTGCAAATGTACAAAATCATTAACTCTACAAAGATACATCATTCCAAAATTACAGAAAATTTTAAAGCATGCATTTAATTTTTTTAAAGGGTTGCTGAATGCTTCCCCTGAAAAAGGTGGCTGTTCTCAAAATCAGCAACTGCTGGTGAGGATTTCTTGGCACATTTGTGACCAGCATGTTATTGCTGCATCTTCCTGATAATCTCAGCAGACACGGGGGGATGGAAATTGATTGTGTGGTGCCGCAGGCCCTGAGCTGTCTTGTAACTCTTTCCACAGCGACATTTGAATGGTTTGCGTACGCGGATTTGCGTTCTGTGGCCGTTCTTGGCGTGGTACTTTATACCGTTCACATTCTGTGAGTGAGAAAGCAAAGCATTAGTGGGCAAGAGACCCAACAAGGGCTTGGCTTCCAGTTAAAAACCAAAACCAGATCAACGTTAGGGGCAAAAAATAATACCAATTGCCAGGAGTTCCCACCGTGTGTAATGCATGCACTGAGCCCTCAAGGTACCAGGTAGGGAAAGCAGAATAATCAGTGTGGTTCTAATGTACAAAACTTACTTACCTGGATTACCCTTAGATAGAGCATGATGCTAATAACACCAAGGTTGTGGGTTTGATCCTGGTATGGGCCATTCACTTAAGAGTTGGACTTGATGACCCTTGTGGGTCCCTTCCAACTCAGGAGTATTCTATGAAATCCTTGTAGCCTGTAGAACAGGGCTCTGACTTTTATCTTTTAATGTACGACACTTTCCAAAGAATACCATTTAATGGGCTCACACATGGATGTTCTTTGCTTCCTGACATCTTTTTCATATAGCATTGACAAATCTTATTCAGAGGTTTGTTTACAAGCAAACAAAGAATTGGCATGAAGTCTGAAGTCACACTTCTTCAAAAAGCTGAGGCTCCCCCCATAGTGGGTCTGTTCCATTTTGTGTCATTGTTTCTAGATATTTCTTTAGGCATGAGCAAATTCTGATCGTTTACACATTGCCTCCAAAGAATAACTGCAGGGAATGCTTAACTCAAGGAGTTACACAGGACACTTAGAAAATAATCCAGAGAAGCCATCTTCAAAATAGCTATTGTTTAGCAATATTCCACAGCTCAAACTATAGAACTGATCCCCACTAGAGCAAAACACAGCACCACAACACACTCACTGGCAAGAGCAAGAAACAGGCCACATTTTTGCCAGATCAATCAAAAACCTTACTGAACATACATCAAAATAATTCTCCTGTCTTCCTTTTCCTGAATTTCTGGCAAAAACGGAAGAAGCTGTTGTGATCTCAACAGCTGTTGTGATACTGCTTTATGTAGTATACTGGAGACTCCCATCTGCTCCCACTAAGAGAGCTTGGATTTTTGTATGAATAAGGAAAAGCAAACTGTCTTTCACTTGAGCTTCTCTCAGGATGAAACCAAAGAAGATACCAAGACAATTTGTGACAAAAAAAGACAGCTCCAAGGCTCTACTGTGTCCTCTCTCAAGTTTTCAGATACTTAATTCGTAATTTTTTTTAAAGCTATTTAAAAAAAAGGCAAAAAATAGCAAAAATCAATTAACAACAGACACACTAAGTTTTAGGGATTTTGTCTTTGCTGAATCACTGCCTGGTGTTACACACAACTGAAAGTCCCCTTGGCTCTTTAAGCAACAAGTTCAGTTTTATCGATGCACATCTTACAGTAAGTGGAAGCCCCAGCTTGGAACTCACAGAAAAATTGTCTCAAATATCCACCCTGGCAAAGGGGTATTATGGTGCAAGACTGCAAGCAACTCTCTGCCCATAAATTTATGCTCTTCTCCTCCAGAGCATCCAGGCACTGGATCCTCACTTAAAGTTGCAAATCCAGCCCTTGAATTGTCCTTTACAGCCTTAAAACTGCTGAACAACTCCTGTACAGCTATCTTCTGAGATGTGGGAGTTGAGAACCTCCCATCTCCAATACAAACCAGACATATGAACATGAGCCACCAGTGCAGGTTACGTCTGGAGAGGAGGCAGAATGCTGTATCGCCACGACTGCAAGAGCACATCAAAGCTACACATCGGCCTCGACAGCAGTCAAGTGAATTTCCTGCGAGTAATCTGAGATCCTGCGGCAGCTTTTAGATGGTTTTGCACACAGTTGCAACCTCCAGCATCCACTCAGCAACAGGACTGTTGGGGTGAGAGGGCCAGGAATGTCACTGGGCACAAAGACTGTCAAAAGGTATCTGTCAACATCTGAGTACCCTTAAGGATTTGCACCTTCAAAAGAGGAGAAAATCTGAGGGTCACCTGCTAAACTTTTGCTACTGCAGTGAAATTTTAAAAACAAAGTTTAAAACTCAAGCCCTATTACCCTAATAATAATGCTATTTTCCTGACAAAAACCCATTTAGACATTCAATTTTTCTACGAAACCACTTTTAGATACTTCTGAATTAGTATCAATTGCTACAGATGCCATAAATCTGCAATCACAAATATTCTTGCTATTTCATGCCAGTGTTACTCTTCTGATCCAGGTTTTTTAACGATCCACTCAGCCCCATTACACCACATGCTTTGATGAAGGAGGAAAAGTACTTTCAGGCAAAAAAATTTAAGGAAATGCTAAACCAAAGACCTACTTGGAATGAATTGGGCCATGGAATGTTTGAAAACGTGAAATTTGACCTGTACTCCTGTCTAAAAGGAAACTTTAGAGTTACACCGGACTCTACGGCACTTTTTCCACTGCTGCAATGTAAACACTTTGTTGTACGTCTGGGCTGAGTTTGCTGAGCTACAGCCAAGCCCATGGCCAAACTCGTACATCACTTTTATTGCTCCAGTTCCTTAAGGTGCTCACTATTTACTCTCACAAATGATTGAGGAAGAAGATGGCAGTAGAAAAGGGCACTCTAAAATCTTAAACGGGAGGAAACAATTATTAACCTGGGGCAAGGAGGTGATACATACATTTAGACTGCAAATCCCTGGTTTGCACAGGCACAAGGGCTCTTCCTGGGTAGGGCCCCTTGTCTGGCAGGACTCACGAAGCCACTACACTGCAGAGAGCCTGCCATCTCCTTCGAGTAGGAAAAGAGACATCAAAAGGATGGTTTGGGAGATTTCTTGTTTCAGTCTTGGACATTCATATATGTTTTTGTACTTCTGGCTCCTCCTCCTGAAGTTTTCCTTGTGGGTCTGGTTCCTCTGTTCAACTTGCAAGCTCTGGCTTGCTCCTTTCTTTCAAGTAAATTTGCTTTTTTCCCCCTCTCTCACTTAAATATTCTCCTTCCTTAAGTTCTGCCGAGTCTCATCTCTCTTAGATCAGTCTTCCCGGGGATTTTCCCCACCTGAGAGGCCTAGGATCCTCATTCCATTACCTCCAGACAAACAAGCCCAATGCCTTGGCAGTCTTGGAAGCTACCACTTCCCCTCCTCCCCAAGGTCAAAAAGAAGTCATGAATATAAGCTATATTTTGTATGCATGGAAATCTATTATTCTTTTATTACTGTATTTGCACAAACTAGAAAAATCAGGACAAATATACTCTAGGGTTTTCTCTGTACTAGTATAGAGATTTGTATTATTTCTGGGTTTTGTTGTATCTATATATTATGTATCAAACTTCATTTGCTCTTTGGATGTTGCCTGAATAAGTTTATCTACATCATATACACACTCTGAATGTCCTCCTGAACTAGGAACCACTTGGGTGGTATTGAATAAAAGGAAAACTAATTGGCACCTTGATAAATCCCCATTTTAGCTCCTACAGGTGGTATTTCGCAAAGCACGTTAACTACCCATTACCCACACACTTCTTGACAGAGCACATAAATGTGGATGCAAATCCAAAATCTGGTGAAGGTGAACTCCACAGAAACAAGGATAATACCTTTGGGTTCCTCTGAATCATGCAGATGATTTTCTAAAAGTCAACTTTCAGGCAGCAAAGACAAATTACAGGAAGAAAAAAATATTTACAAATGGAAAACTATAAAATAATTTCTTCTCTAGGTCAGTAAGCATAATTAAAGAAGAAAGCAAGCTTCAGAAATTAGTTCAGAGGCTTGTGTTTTAAGCATCTAGAAGTCAGTGTGCTCTAGATTTGTTTAGCTGTTACTGACTATCCCACAAATTTACATCTTATTAAAAAAAAAAGTGTGGGTCCCCCCCCCCCCGAATCTGTGGTTCCTCGACAAAATCTGTGCAATAATCTATAGAGTACCAATACATATTGTAAGCAAACAATTTTTTAAAGTAAAAATAAAGTTCCTGAAGAAACATGAGATGTTTGTGACTATTTGCACTGCCTATGGGAAAGTGCCAGGAGATAACTGCTGGGCAGGAGGCCAGCAGGGTCTTCTGATACACATCTGGGCTTGTGTATAAACATGTTCTGTTACAGTTTCCATTGTCCGCCCCAGCCCACTCCTTGGGAGTATTTGTTGTACTCATTCTTGTCTTATTTACCTTTCCATAATGACTTTTCAGTGCAGAGGCCATCTTTTATCCTTGTACATTGTTTGCAAAAAGGTGCCCCATGCCTACTGGGTCCTGTAAGCAGTACTGTAACACAAATAACATGTCTAAAAATACCACTTCTGGTCCTCAAATGTACGTCACCTAAGGCCAGACAAAAGAAAACTGTGTATTTCCTTTCCTTTTCGCTCCCTAAAGGAATGCATCCTTTCTCAGCCGTAAAGTGAGCCTGGCAATTACTGTATGTACATGTCTGTGTTCCTGTTTGGAGCACTATAATTGTTTTACAGTCCTGACTGTGATTATCCAGTACCCACTAGAAAATCCCACTGCTTTGATCACAGGACTCCCTACCCAGACTTTGCAAATAATTCATCAGAGGAGGGGGTTAAGCAGAAGGAAGATAAAGAGGAAACAAGAAACACAGCTGACATGGAGCTAAAAGGAAGGAAACAAAGATAAAAATGTAAAAAGAAAAAAAATTAGGCTGAAAAGAAAAAAGGGAGGAAACAGTGCCCACAGAAAAGAGAAATGAGGTGAGGCAGAGTTTAAGGAAATGTGTTTTCCTATCAGGACTAAACAGAGGTGAGTCTCTCAGGAAAATGCGGTACTTTTTATTTGCTGCTGCTCTCTGTCAGCCTCTCTAGGGGTCGTTAATTTGTTCCCTGTCTGACTGCTCTAACATTAACTGTGTACAAGATATACCCCTTACAGACAGTCTTCATGAATTTGAGATGAAGGCAGTGAGATAGCAGAAGCAGGCACAAACAGCTTGCTTATTTGGGCAATAAAAAGACAGAGGGCTGGCAGTCAAACAGAGAACAGACAGGATATAGCAAATTACAGGGTTCTCTTTCTAGCCTTTGCCATTAAGTGAATGTTTTCTGCAATGCATAGATGCCCTCTGGGCACAGCGACTTCTAACAATCACCATGGCTTGTTTGCTTCCTGAACTAGGGATTTAGCTTTTATACCATACTCTTTGTCTGGCACAGCTTCTACCGCACGCAAGAAAGTACTGATCTTGAATAACATGGGTGTATCTGCAAAGCAATACTTGCAAATAATCTGAAAACATCTTTCCCTCTGCCCTGGGAATGGTGCCTTGGAGCACCTCTGCCTTGGTGTTCAGTTTTTCCTATAACTGGAGAATAAACACTACATAGTTCAGGAAAATCTCTACAAAAAGACCTGTAAGTCACTAAGAAATGAACATGCTGCTTTTTTGCTCATGTTTTAAGGAAAAGTTACTATCAAGTGATCTGTACTGGAATCTGAGTCTTGTGATTTGCTGCTGTGGGAGCTGCCACAGCCCAGAGCAGCTGCAGCATCACTGAAACACGTTTTCATCCACTACACGGTGTCATGCACAGTTTATTCATTCTTGTCACAACTGTTTTATCTCAGATGCTATTGGTCTTCCTATGTTTCTGTTTCATATTTCTGTTCTCTTTTAAGTCTTGACTTGTCAGTTATTTAAAGGAGAAGCCATAAAACAGAACTAGTATAAAACCAACCCAACCACTGCAGTTTTTTCTAGGGTATAGGTCAGTGGTTGAATTTTCCGGTAGTTCATGCAAAAACTTCAGAAAATTACTTAGAGGAAGTGTTCCAACATGGTATTTCTTTTCCCAAATGTGAATGACTAGAGAATACCATACTGAAGTCCAAGCTGTTCAACAGAATTTCATTTGTCTCTACACTGATTCACGTGAAGCAACACTCCTGCTATCCCTCGCAACATCACAGCGTGTTCTACATCAGCCAGCTCAAGGTTCAAATTTAGAAATGTTTCACTTCCATAAAAGACAAAAAGTTCTCATGATGGAGAGTAATTAAAGAAGGGGGGCGGGGTGTTGGGGAATTGTTTCCCAGCATGTCACGCAGAGGGATGCAACCCCTGCATGTACAGCCAGGTCACAGGGACTTGGATTCAGGACAGAATGATGGTGGAATTTCTCCAAGACTCTGCCTTCCCGAGGTGAATTCTGACTTTTAAGGTGTTAACCAGTACATCCTACACATCACCTTTACCAGAAAATGTACCCCTGGCACATTCTTGCTAAAGAAGAGGCAGTATCTCTAGCAGTTGAGCAGAAGGAATTCATTCTGGCACAGATGGGCATAAGCTTTTTATTTCGTGTCTCTGAAAGAGACTCAAGAGATTATTTTGCTTGTAGTACCTCCTGCATTCTGCAGTAAATTTGTCTAAATAATAAAAAGATGTTAAAATGAATAAAGCAAAAGAGTCACTACGTGTAATCTCTCTTGACAGACAGGGATGCAAAAGGCACCCCTTGTAAAACTGATAACTTGGCTGTGCTCGAGAAGAAACCAGTGAATAAAATATTCTGCTAAAATATCACAAAAATAATTGTGAAGAGTCTATTAAATAAGAAAGGTGCAAATTGATTTTAAAGGCTTGCCCCCTACTACGCTAGCAGGAAATAAGGTAGGTCTGCACTACTACTTACCTTATATCTTTTTTTACATCCAGGAACAGGACAGGCAAAAGGTTTCTCATCCCCTCCATTCATGCACATTGAACTAAGGATAGCTTCAGAGCTGATAGCACTTTCTGTTGTCCAGGACTCATCACTGTCTGATTCTTCATAGTCTACTTCCTCTTCATCATATTCACTACCTAGAAAAGCGGGATAGTCAGATAAAAGAAGAATAAGTAAGAGCACAGCAAGATAATACATTCTGCATTTATTGCATCGGTTACAATGACTTGTAATTTCCCCACATTTGTGCTTTCTGGAAGACAGTTATTTTAAATTTTATAACCCTATCTTTGTTGTAGTTATTTATTCCTTCATAAAGACACCAGTAGTTCTTTTTCTAATAACTAGGAGAGGCATTATTAATATATCTTCATAAACTGTTAACTGCATGGCACGGAAAGTTCAAAGGACTGATTTTAAAATGCAGTTGCTTCTCAAACACCAGGATCCTTCCGCCTTTCCTAGCGCCTGAACAGAAAATGTGCTCCCTCCCCACTCCCAATTAAAGCTAATTTTAAGGCATTGCTTTATGCAATACAATACTGAAGAGTGTAATTCTACAGATCATAAACAGTGTAAAATAATATGTTGACAAGTCCTAATGCATTTACTAGCCCTTTGGAATTAATAGGAATTATAGCACAACATTAATAAGAATTATATTGTAGCAATTATAGTTGTGAAATTCATTCCCTCAGGTGTGGGAATAAATTGCATTGTGTGGCTGCCCTGAACAGACCGCATTATGTTCCAGATATGCTACGACAGCCATCTGAGCAGCTGGTGCTGAGTTTATTTATTATTTTTAATTGCAATAACTATTAATGAAATCCTCTGAAGAAGTTAAATGTGAAACAAGAGAAATTAGAAAAGCAGAATTCCAATTACAAAAATACAGTTAAAAAAAAAGCAGGGGAGGGAAGAGCCCCAGCTGATTAAAAAGAAAATATATACACAGAGGGAGAGAGAGGGAAAGCTGAGGGAAACTTCTGTGGTGTCAGCAGGAGGTGGTGCTGTGTTTCCCCTCCCCTTTCTTCTTTCCTTCTCCCAGCTCTGCTAAATTTTATCCTTTCTGCTGAAAGACAATTTGGCTCTGGGTGCTGGAGTAGCTCCCATTATTAAAGACAGTTATGTGACACTAGCATGGCTCTATTTGCTTCCCTCATATGCCCTTTCAGTGCACGCCTCTAGCAGTTCTACAAGCCAAGAAGATGCAGACAGATACCTCATGGCATTTTAAAAAAGAAATGTCCTGAATTCACAGGGAAAACATGCTGCAATGTACAATGGGTTCTTTAGGGTTTTTTTGCTTCTAAATACACACTTACTGTCTCAGACTTTTCCCTTTGGACTCCCCCTCGCCCAATATGCCCAGTTAAGACTCAGCACTGAGTAACAACATCCATCAACTGGTAGCTGCAAGGACTCGGGGCTCCTGAGCTTCAGGCAGATCCTGTCCATTTGCTTACGGATGTCAGGCTGTCCACGTTTCTTTCCTGTGGTTCTCATCCGTACAGGATGGTGCACAGATGAGGAAAGATGGATGGTTTCCCACCAGCAACAACTGTTGACATGAGCTCACGCACACATGCTCTGCAGCACATCTGGAAAACTCTGCCCTGCTGACTGCGACTCCTTATCCCACACCGAATGAGTGAAAGCCAAAGAAAGCATTGTTGACCTCTTAAAATATTTCTGAACTCTAGGAACAGTTAACCTAAAATGAAGTTAAGAGTTGTTACAGTTTAATTAACTAATAAAAAAATGGAGGCGAACCCACAACTCTGCTTCTACGATTTCCTGCCCTTGATTGTATCTTGATGGAAAAAATTCCTCAAGCTGTTCCTTTCAAACTTTTTAGCTCAGTGGGGTTTTTTTAAGCAAATGCAACAGAAAACCCTATTGTAAATACAGGTATGCACTCCTAGGATGCCAGAATGTACAATTCTAAACACTGATACCAAAAATTTCTGCCATTATAATCACCCCTCTTGTGAGCCCCCTCAAGAGGGGGTGATTTCCTCCTAAATAGGACTTTGCCCTCCTGAAGATAACATCATTTCAGACTCTATGACATCTTTTAAGGATAGTATTTCTTTTAATAATAACAAGGAGCCTGCTATTATAAAGCAACAATCAGTGCTCTATAAAACTTCATATCCAATATGGTATATAAGGGAAGAGATACACAGAACAGTGGGGAGAAGCAATCAGTGCTATTATGCATTTCCCTAGGTTTTCCTGAAGGAATCAAAGGGCACTCTTTAAATTTTTCTAGTAACTTTGTAAAGTAAGACCCAATTCTAGAAGAACTTTTGTGTGTACTTCACTTGTAGTAGACCAAGTGGAGAAGAGAGATAGAAAAGACTAAAATGTGTGCGTGAGCATTCATGAGATCATGCTACCCTTATCTTTCTTAAAAGATTTTGTCTACTACAGTCAAAGCAGTTGTTTAAACAATATAAGCAAATGCTCCATTGTCTTAAATTTTTAAATCCAGACATCACTACAGATTTTACAAATTCATACGAATGACCACACAAATATATATTTCTTCTTGCACAAAACAGTAATACTAATGGTACCATATTACTTCATACAGAGCTGGAACTGCAATCTATCACTGCTTTTATCTAATAGTGTCCTACTGAACTCTATTGCTTCTACTCTCTTTAAAAAAAAAATCTCAAAATGTATTTAAAAGGGCCTTGGTATAAGGAAAATGAAAAAAAATTACTGCCTTGAAAAAAATTCATTAGCAATAAAAATTTAACCTTAAAATAATTATGTTGTTTCAGTTGTCAAAGAAAAACAACACTGATTTAGTCATGCTTTTAACTAATTCTGCCTCAGAATTTAATTTCCTCAGTTGTCAGTGTCTAAGAGCAGCAAATCATGTGGTGCCTCACTGACTGCATGCAACACATCAGAGAGGGGGGAAATAAAAAGAGGAAAAACAAAAAGCACAACGCACAGGTCGGCGCTGCCATTATAAACAGCCCCTATATGAGGTATTTTAATTAAGTAGTGTAAGGCCGAGCACAGTGGCTTTGCAAAGCCGTTCCCACGCGGAGCAGGAGTCCCTGGCCCTCAGCTACATGTCAGGTGTACAAACTGCAACTCGAGACGCCGGCTGCCCTGGGTCCTTCGGGTAGGGGACCAGCAGTGCACCAAAAGGGAAGTGCACAGCAGTGCACTTTGATCAAGATATAGCTTGCCTCCTTGCCTTTTTTTTTTTAACTTGGTTAGTATTTCACAATTGTATCTGTAAATATTTACTTTTTCAAGGGAAAAAAAAATTATGCACCTTTGCGTCTAACCTATGGCCTGTTCCAGGGTGTAATGACTGCGTGACTTGGGTAAGTATTTGCAATAACTCTTAAGAGAGCTCCAAGAGAGCTGGCTCACTGATCTCCCCTTGGATGCTGCCACGCACATGAAAAACAGGATGTTCTGCTGGGGCACGCTGCCCTTCTGGGGGACTAAGCAGAGCTGTTCCTGTAGCACGTGTGCTAATGGCTTTACCATTTCTCATTGTGCCTGGAAGGCAGAGTGATCATTCCCCCCATCAGTACTCAAAGGAAAAATATCGGAATTAGGCTTCAGAAATCTGAACGGCAAAAAACACTCCCCAAAACTCAATACACAGTTCCCTAAGGTGAATCATCTAAATATTTGGCTGATAGAGAAGCATGTGCTTTCAGCAAGGCAGTGTACAAATACACAATATTATTACCAAGAAAACTGCCTTCTCCATCTCTCTCCTCTGGCAAGGATTCTTCTCAGGTTCCTTGCTAGCTTATTGCTCTTTACCATAATATCCAAGTTTCATCATCTGGCTTTCATTCAGAGACCCTGCATAGTTCTACTTCAACCTAACCTAAATCCACTGCTTTATTATCCAAATGATTCAGTAACATCTTCTTAACACTAAGCCCACCCTCAAGTGCAATATTCCCTCAGTCCTGGCCCACAAAGACATCTCCCTACTCCTCAGTCTGGTGGCCTTGCCAAACAAGTCATTTCATCTGTGCTGCCCTCAGCAGACCAAAAAACGAAACAAAACAAAGGCAGGGAAAGAATGCTAGTTTAATGGGGTTTTTTTGTTGTTTGTTTTTTCTGAAAATTTCCAGGCTGAGACAATGCCACTACTCCTTAAAGAGGAGGTGATGACTTGAGGTGGACACCACTAAGGCATGGTTTGCATAGAATGCCGTGCTGGAGCCACGTATCACATAAAATTACTAGTTATGAGAAGACAGAAAACATACCGGATCACAAAGAGCTCTGGCAATTTATTTCTCTTGTAATTTTCACACTGCATTTAAACAATCCATCACAAATGAGAAAGCTGTCTGCATCACAGCAGTTTATTTGCCAAAAATAAAGACATGCACGAAAAGGGATTATGATTACTGCCTGCAGGGGAAGAAGCCTTTGTAATGTGATAAAAATCAAAGCTGCACAAAGACTTGGTCTATGTACCTCTTCTTCTAGTCAATTTTGCTGTAGAAATTAATGAGAACGTAACTTAGTCCTATACTAACGATCTCACCTCTTGAATGCTCATCTACTACTTTTTTCTAGTTGATGAAGTCAGTAATTTAAATAGCTCAGAAATATTTTGCAGAGAGGTAACTGCTTGACAGTCTGGAATAGATAACATCCCAGCTACACTGCTGAAAATCTGGGGCCTTATCTTTCATATTTCTGGGGTTTATTCGGAATTCACACCACTGTAGCCAAGATAAATTCTGTCTTTTGTGTGAGTGAATTCATTCCACAATGAAATTTACAGAGGATTTTTCTGTGAACTTTGAATGAATCTTGGTTCTAGCAGGTGCACATCAGCTGTAGTTACGTCGCTTTTCAAATCTAAAGACTTCTATACTGTGCCTTTAAATATAAAAAAGACAAAGCTGATTAAAACCAGCACTAGCTGTGTGTACCATTACAATGAGTAGGATCTATCTTGACCTCTGATCAAGAACATTATGAGTTCTTCCTTTCTCCTCCCATGAAGCAAAACAAACCCAAAATATCCCTGCCAATTATTTTTGTGACCAGAAAGCATACATTTAAGTATACAATGAATAACTATGAGCAAATAGCTTACCGCAGTGGGAACCAACATTGCTAGTGTCACTGAAAGTTCATGGTAATTCCAAGGATTTCTCATAAAAATTCAGCTTCACACTTCGTCCCGTGTGGGACTTGCAGTTTGTATTTCATAGAAACAGTTTTATGAGAGTACTTCTTATGTTAAGAACTTTGCATTCCCATATACTGCGACAGTTTCCTTGATAAAAAAGTGAATTATTAATACTATGTGAATTTTTGTCTAACACTAAAGCACATTTATGGATTTGTCAAACTTCTTTCCTCTGTGCCCATGGATGCACACGGCCTTCTCCATATTTGTAACCAGGGAGAATGTTCCCACAGCTGACACTCATTGCTGATCTAAAGATGTATCAAGTCATTCAAAATGAAATATTCTTCCTTTATATAAGGCACAGGAAATAAATGCTAAGGGCAATGAAATACAAAACAGCTAACTAACACGTGTCACAGCCACTATGCAAGTCTCTAATCTAGAAGCTGTAGCAGGACTCTCCCTGCTGCAAGATGGTAAGGGTGGCACAATGCTCTGGCTCTGCAAACTCTGGCAACAAATTTCAGACACTGGACCATCCAAACAGACTAAGCCAGGGTCTTTCTTTTGCTTCCTTGCTTGTTTTGGGGGGAGAATGGGACTCAGAGGACAGAAAGTGGTTT
This sequence comes from Calyptomena viridis, assembly GCA_013390005.1. Lineage (NCBI taxonomy): Eukaryota > Metazoa > Chordata > Aves > Passeriformes > Eurylaimidae > Calyptomena > Calyptomena viridis. The sequence goes on from WEIV01021308.1 coordinate 43,579, forward strand.
TCAGCCTTTGTGAAATGTCAACTCAGATTAATTTCTTACATTTTCAAAAATACTTCTACCATTCACGTCCACGAAGATGACCCAGACACAGATGTAATACAATTGAAGAAAACCCAGAGTAGTTTAAACAGAGCACTGTGTAGTGATACAGACACTAGTATTTTCAACTGCAAGTGCAATTCCAGTGTGGGGATTAAGCACCTACATACAGTGAGCACTAGGATCACCACGGTGAAGGCTGAAGCCTTTCTTCAGCCAATGGGTGCACATGCAGTTAAGAGTGCACTCTTATCTCTTAACTCCCTTATCCCACTAAATATTTCTGAACCTTGTTTCTGGGACTGGAGAGGTAAATCTGTTCTCAAAGCCAATTGCATGCTTGGCAGCTTTGCTGTCACTCGAGGGAGCTGCTTGAGATGGTTACGGTTTGTGAAATGGGCACTTGCCAAGCCTGGCAGAGGCCTCCATCCCTCTGCATGATCACAAAAGAGCCATCAAAATAGCAATTACAACTTATTAATGTCTTGGCCTTGTGCCGAGCCAGGGGGTGGCACAGGGCATGTCCTGCTGGCCACAGCCAGCCCTGCTCAGCGGGTCCCGCGGGTGTGTGGTCTGCGGTGGTTGATGCCGGGCTGCTCTCACACAAGCTCACGCCAGGAGCAGTCCCTCATCCTGCCTTCAGCTGTCACCGCTGCCGCCATCCTACTCTTCCTCATGACACTAGTCAGAGCAGGATCTGGCCAGAACAATGTCTTCTGGAGAAACCACCCTTCCTTTCAGTCCTCTCCCAGCTCTGATCAAGTATGAAGTGCTAAATAATGAGCTGTTTAAGATGCATTACTACACAGAAGAACTAATTTTCTATTGTCTCTGGCTGAAGCAAGGCTCAGCTAGTAAATAAGCAGAGAGAATTTCAAAAATGTACCTCATGTAATGATGTGAACATGGATTCAAATAGAAAGAACAAGTATGGTTTTTATCGTTATTTTTCGGCACGAAGTACTTGAAAGCACTAGAGAAAGTAAGTTAGACAAAAATTCCAAAACTTTTTCTTGTTTGTTTGCATCATTTGAAGAGTAGCTTTCAGACCGTAGGGTCTGTTATACCAAAGGAGGGAACATTTAAGCACGTAAGGACACAGGTAGATGTTTCTGGACATCCTCTCCCCTCTCTCACAGTTGCAATAGAAATGGCAACCGTAACTCACAGAGTCACATAGACAGTCTGAAAAGGTACTTCCCACAGCTATTTTGGAGGGTGGTACCTCAAACAGGATGAACCCACAGCAGTTACACACCCAGACAATGGAGCACCCTGGTGTTTTAAATGAAATGGTAGATAGGTAAATTACAACATTTCACATCACCTGCAGTTTTCATTTCAATGCTCAGTATAAGCTCATGCTGAATTTTAAGTGACTGAAAATTATTCCATTGCAAGGTCTGAATCCACTTTGGAAGGCATGCAAACACTCCTATAGGTAAAGCACAAACCTGAATATACTGTATTTTGGTACAGAATTATTTCAGCTGAGCTAGCCTATATGGGAAATCACCCTAAAATCCTGGAGGTAAAGCTAAAATGATACAGGTACAAAATAAACATAAAGGTTTTAAAGTATTATTAGTATAATATTACTGTTATATATTCCTATTCACTGTCAGCAAAATTGGGAACTATTTACACATGAGATTTGCTCTCCATTTCAGGCTACAAGAGAAACAGAACTAACAACACTCAGGTTAAAAAAAAAATAGTCCTCCAGAGCCAATATTGAAGTTGGTGGAGCAGCTGGATTCTATCTGGCCTTAGGAGCAATTGTATGCCATTTTCTTTCTTGATATTTTTGTATCTTGATACTGGTGTATCAAAAAACAGTCTTTAAAACTAAACGATTGTAAATCCCAATCCAGAGATTATAAATCCACTAAAAGGACCTTGCACACCTATGTAAGTAGGTATGTTACAACCTATTGAATGTATAAATGTATGCAAATAAAACATACATGTTATAAGCTAAATAAAAAAACCCCCACCAACAAAACCAACACTTCCAATTACTCGTGGTGCAGCAACTAATCACAAAAACATGTATGTAAAGAATCAATTCTGGTAAAAACAGTCAACTGATACCATGGCATGTGTTTTGTAGAACAGGACTTTCTGAGAATGCTGCAGAGGTGCTAAAGCAAATTGTTATAATGTCACTGCACAATGTGCTGTTGAGGTTTTATGGTCACACTGCGCCAATAGTCTCGGGAAGTTATTTTGCATTCTTATATAAACTTTTTTTCCCAATCCTGTTTTCCACAAAAAAGGGCTTTCAATAATGTACAATCTTCTGTTTATACACACTGCAGAAAAAACATGACAAACCCAAGAACACAAACTCTACTTTAAACATATTTTAAAACTAGATTTCTACAACTTCATGTAAACAAGAATAAGCTGTTAAATGCTCACCAAAAAAGACCATAACCTTCCTGTAATTAAACGGCAGTGTTTTACATGGCACTTTTCAAAAATCATGAAAATAAAAAAAGTAAATAAATAAATCAATCCAGCAGACCCCTCCCAACTTCAGGCTTAACCTGCAAATTAATGTAACAGTAATAAAACCCATGCCAGCTGGAATCCTTTCTTTTTCTGACTTTGGCATGAGCAACTCAAGCAGGTATATGTTTAAAGAAAAACAAAGTAGGACATTTTCCACCTTTAGTCACAGGATGTTAATTGAACTCTGGCAAATGTTTAAAGATATTCTCAAAATGTTCAAGAAAGAATTAAAACCAGTTGAGGCTGAGAAAAAGAAACAATCCATCCTTCCACCCCCCTTCTCTCCCCCTAAACATCTGTTCCAAACTTATACTCCAAAAACCACAGAGAAGAACAGCCATAATTAATGTTATTTTGGCTTTTTAGTTGCTAGGCCTGCATTCTGAGGTTAGAAATACAAAAATACAAGTTCAGGGCACTATTACTGTACTTAAGGACTCTCCTGATGCATATAACAAAATAGCAGTTTTTCTTTTCTCTTCTTTACCCCTTTTTTCATCGAAAAAAAAAAAAGAAAAAAAATAGAAATGGTATCAGGAAACAGTTTCATGTTTAAGATAAAGGATTACAATAAAAAGTACCTACATAAATGAACTACAGTTTATGAAGCCATGAAAATACATTTGAGACATGTTTTATAACATTGGGTTAAGCATGCTTTACAGCTGTACAAAAGCTATTCAGCCACTTACAATACAGATCATAAAACTACTAATGCACACAGTCCTTACCCACCCCGACTGCTGCGTGCTTTGCCTTCCCCAGGATGCACCGAGCTGTGACCAGGCTCCAATCCAAGGCATTGCTATCACTGTGCAGGTAGCTGTGCCGATTTCAGCAGCATCCAGCTACGCAGGGATTGCCAAGATGCTCCCAGGCTGGACCTTAGACCTCGTGTGTGAATGGGCTGCATCGTGCCAAAGGGACCAGCTCAATTCAGGCTGTCCATGGAGGACTAGGCTGTAGAGGAGCTGCAGAGATGCAAGGCACCTCGGCGTCTTTTCAGCAGCTTTGGGCTGAGGGAATTTTCATGTTTATGAGGCCCGAGAGTGTTACAAACTCCTGGCCAGCATCAACAGAGGCAATGGCAGATTCTCCACTTCAACGTACTAAGGGAGGAAGGATTTAATCTGCATGAAAACACACTGATCACTTCTCTCTACTTGCTTTTAAACACTTTGAATATCTAGACTTAAGAAGCACCATCAGCATAATTTGAGAGCTAGCCCTAATACTCAGAATTACCACTAAAGGCTAAAATGTCTATCCCTTACTGAGTGAGAACCAAGCCTTTCATCATTCTAACTACACACAAAATCTACAGGAGAGACCTGCTATGTTTTTTAATTAATCCTACTTTGTGTTTTTGAGGAAGAAATGCTTTTTTTAACACCCAAACATAAAAACACATTCAGTGGAGAGTCATGTCTCCTCTATAGTTTTTAAAGACAAAGATTCTGAAAAAATAAAATGTGCACTGTGCCTGGTATGCTGTCACAAACCTTCCTTTGAGCTATCATTCTTTCAATCAGATCTACAAAATGTATGCTAGCAGGTGTGAGTTGTTTCAGATGATATACCACCGGGCTGAAGTGGAAACCAAAGTACTTTTCAATCTGTTATTTTCCATTGCTCCTTGGCTTCTTGTATTGTTTGGCATTAGAGGCAGAAGTGGTCGGGAACTGCTGTGAATGGTGCTGTCTGACTATATATGGAAAAACCTTACAAGAGGGAACCTCTGCTAGCATGGACAAAGCACCAACCTTCATCTTCAGCAAGAATTAGGGTGGTGTTTTCCACCTGTCAGGCCACAATCTCTAAAAAGACAAGGGGATCTGTGGTTTTAGGGGTCAGCAAATGTTTTGTAGTCTTTAGCTCACACAAAAGCTAGAAACAACCCTGCTTTTTCTAGAATTTTACATAATTTTGATGGTCACGTACTGGCTAATATCAACTCATAGTAACACCATTTCCCCCGTGAAATAAACCTCTCTAGGCTAAGTCAATGAGTGTGAAATGGTATGTTAGTCCTTGCTTTTTATTACTTCTGATTTGCTTTGGCTACAATATAAGGAAAGCTTAATTTCCATCATCTCCAGCACACTGAAGTGCTGCCTAAATGAAAAATTTTTTTCTGCTTGGCACTGAAAACCATAACTGCTTTCAGTGTGTAGACCTACAGCACTGGTAGACTTTGAGCCATTTTTTTTCAGTTCTCAAGGCACTCCGATGCTACCGATAAATCCTGTTGCAGTGTAATATTATATATATATATAA
>WEIV01021308.1:66026-104075 GCA_013390005.1 Calyptomena viridis
CTCCAGTTCCACCATTATGCAGATTTCAGTCACCTTCCCTGCTCCATAGGATTTTGTTTACACCTCATAAGGCTCTCTCCCCAAAACCAATACACTGCATAGGTGGAGCAAAATGAGGAGAATTATTGAGCTCCCAGCCAATCATTTATCCTGTTCTGAAAAGCATGGTGTTTGTGTGCTATCTTGACGATGGTTCATAATGTCAGAGGAGCAAACTCTTTAGAAAGAGATCTCTTCCATACCCATTTTTCTTTCCTCATCCTTTCACCTTCCTAATAATTCAACTTTTTGCTCTAAAATACATATGTGCAGTGATTTCTGAATAAGTACTTACAGCAACTCTAATACACATAAGCAAAATATATTTCCTCCTCGTCTCATTCCCTGGAACTCTTCAAGTATTTTTATTGAAACTTTCCCAAGAAATTCAGCCTGAAGGAGACACCCAGCATGGAAAATTTCAGCCCAAACAGATGCATGTTGGCAACATAAGAAGCAACTGAAACAGTCTTACAATGGAAAATGTTGCACAACCTTTCATATAGGTGGCAATATAATACAAAGAGCGTTAGCTGTTGTTACCAATATAAAAAGTCACAAAAAACCAGAGGCTATGTTCAAATTCAAAAAAGCCTTTTCAAATCGAACCTTAGCAATATTTCTAAGTCTTGTCACCCACAAAAGCTTTGGAATCAAAAATGAACAGAAGCAGTACACACTCTCAGAAACTTCCTTCCACTATTAGCTGCCACCGCTTCACGATCATGCTGCAGTGTGACTCACATGATGATGTCAGAGTTAGCTTATCATAAAGCTTATGCCACACACAATTCTAAGACAGTTTAAGAGCTCTGGACTCATACACCCAGACTGAGGGTAAGGGTTATTAAAATGAGTTGCAAACAAACTGAAAGGGAAAAAATCTCCCCAGGTTGCTCTTCAGAATGTATATCCTTGATAATGCTCATCAGGGTGTGAGGTATCCTTTCCTCCTCTTCCTTTTTGCTAAAGCTTGCTGATGCAAGAACTTAGCCCTGCTTGGACCACCTCTGCTTCTATGTCCACAGATATTTTCACTGACAGTGAAGAAGGTGCATCACAACTACCTGGTTGGATTTGAATATTCATTTGCTACATTTGATTTAATTCTTCATGACCTAGTCTCTAAAATACGTATCAAGAGAGGAGATGTCACAACCACAAGTCTATTGTTCTCCAGTTACCATGTACAGAGATAAGAGATGTGAGGGGAATTATTCTGAGCTTTCAAAACAGGCAAATTACACTACAGAGGCTCAAGCCCAGGATTGCTCCACAACACTGTCCAGCTGCATACAAGCTTAAAAAAATTTACAGCACTACCTCACAGTAACAAATATGCTCTGTCCTGTGCCTCACCATTGACAACTAGTACTAGCCTACAATGGGGAAATACCAGAACAGAATTAGTTCTGACCTTTTCTCATTATCACACAGATAATTATGGAAAAACATTGATAGTAACATTCAGCTCATACTCATGTTTGCCTAAATTTAGCTAACCTGTACTAGGAAAGCCTGTCACCTTTACCAGAACTTGAGAAAATGCTGAGCTTCCACCAGTTGCATTTCAGCAGACTGCTCCTTAACTTGGTCAACTTCAAGACTGATTAGAAAGAAAATGAAAAAAATCCATGGTGCTTTATAACAGATTTGTGCTGCCTTTAGGTAGTATTATATTTAGATAAAATGTGATGAGACTTACTTGACAGATGGGGTGCACACTGGCTTAACTACATACTACGTACTTAAAGCCACACATTAATTCTCCTGCTACTCTTTATACCTATCAAAGTGCTTGTTCTATCTGCTTTTCCCCTCAATCTTTCCCATGTTTGCCTCACGATATTTATGCAATTCTTTGTCAATACTGTACCAAGAGAAATAAGGAGGTGAGGATGGTTAATTTTAGCTCTCAGTCTTCTTCATATTTGCAGTGTTTTGGCTAAATAAAGAGAAAGGCTAGGATGGAAAGCACTTCTAGTTGTACAGTTTTTTAAAACCTCAGCACAACTGTACTTTGAAGAGGGATTAAGAGTATTCACTTCTCAAGGCAGGAACTGTCCCCCAAACCTTCTGCTGCCTTTACAAGAAAAGATAAAGCAAAGTGATTTGATTTAGCCAATGCTAGAAAGAAAAGACTATTGTTAAGTTGTACTGCCGTTGGGTTAACGAGAAATCTGGGGAAATCTAAATGGTGAGAGTTCAGCAGTAGATTGTCTTGTCTCCTGGAAAGGATGAAAGGCTTTTCTCAGTTGAACTTGAACAAAACTGGGCCAAAACAAAAACAATATCCCCTGTAATGCCTTGCCACACTATTCACGAGATAACGAGGAATGAAATATATGAGCAAGTTTCATACTGTCCACCAACTCAACTAATTTGATGAACACCCTTGAGCACTTTCACATACCACTCTTTGTAGTGTGGGGGAAATAGAAGTATTCTGCAGCTCTGTACACACCTCTTGCTTCACAGAAGCTAGCAACAATTTTGTTTTCTTTAGAGATCTTACATTACAGTTTTGGCAAAACCCTAAGAAGAAACATCAGTGTGAAAAAGCCCCATTAAAACCATGCATAATCACACACATGCCTCCACACTATTTACATTACAGAGCATTTGCATAGTGCTACTGCACGTGATTCATACAAAACTCTTTTGATTATCTTGCTTTTTTCTGATTTCACAAAAATCATAAAAAGTGGAGAAGAAAAAGCACAAAATAACAATCCCTGCTCAATTATTCTCTCAAACCTGTATTGTATTTCACAAGACGCACTAACCAGATCAAACAGATCATTAAAGGTTATTTCTAAGTTTCTGGAAAGTACTCTTCCAGCCCAGTATTTATGGCAGAAACACCACACAGCTAAGTTGGACTTCAACGTGCACATCCACTAAGATCAGGTCTTACAAAGGAATTCAGTGCTCATTCTCAGTGCCTGTTGTATCCAGACTCATCTACTGAAAGCTTTCCGTACGTCCTAAATAAGGAATATTTATGACAAACTGATGAGTATCTTAGAGAGACAGGACAGAATCAGATTTCTTTTTATTATTAGCCTGGTAAAATTCTTTTATTTCCATTATTCAACCAGTTCTCTCAAGATGTGAATACAACCACCACAAAATCAGCTATAGTCCAATATACCCTTTTCTGAATATTTGCATCTTTAACAAATATAGTAGAGATTATTAGGATGCACATGTACCTGAAAAAAAAAGTTACACTGCATTTCTGCCTCATCACTTAAAGACTCGAACACAACATACAGTCACATTCACTGCTGTCAGGAGACTCAAGGCTGCAACCTTAAGAAATCTGCTCAATATGAGCAAGAGTTCAGTGGGTTTACTTTAGCTGCTCTTCACACATTCTTAAAAGATACAATAAGACACAATAAAATATTCACCAAGGAGATATGCTTCTAGCATGAAAAATTGATTCATAAGATTGAGTAATTTCATATCTAAATATGGAAGTGGAGTTAATAGATGGTGATACGCCAAATAAGCTATTACCACTCAAACATTAAAAAATAAAGCAGTTATAAGCTAACCATCCTAAATCTAGAGTAAAACATGCATGTTTTTTCACTGTTAATTGAAACAAGGCAGTGATAAAAGCAATGGAAGGAAATTTAGTATCTCTCCTGATTTCAGTGAAAGATAAAAAGGTCAGTGTGAATTACATTTCATACTTAGGTAAATATCAAACACTGGACATAAGCCCTAGCTTTCCATTTCATAATGTTTTAACGTATTATATGTAATATATCAAATGTTTATTATATTGAATATATTTTTTTCCCCCCTCCTTTATTCGGTTTTGTGTTTTCCTTCTCCTTTCTTCTGTTTATGCTTATTTTCCTATATCTGCTTTTCAAGAAGTATCAAAATATTTAATTTAAAATTAAAAACAAACAAGTCAGTGTTGTATGTTCACCCCACCATAAAAAAAAGGTGTTTACTTAAAAATTAATGTTCTGATCTGAATCTTTTTAGGTTTTTGGTTGGTTGGTTTCTTAAGCAACATGGTACGTTTGTCTTTTATTTCTTGAATTTGCATACGTAATGCAGCAAATGCAAAAGGGCTGCATTTTAGTTTATATTCTTTTTAAGTTGACAGAAAAAACACGCAGTGGATAGATAACATTAAAACAGTAATGTAATCAGGACAGATGCAGTCTTATTTTAGATACTTCATAGACATTTCATAGATATTTCATTTCGTATCCCCTCAACTGATGACAGGGACTTGAGGAGAAGCCCACACTCTTTCTGACATTAAAATAAACAAATGACACTGCTGTGTTTAAAAGGAACAAAATAAGAGTTCACCAAAATCAACTCAGGAGAGCAACAGTAATTTCCAAAATATTAGAAAGACACTGCTAATTCTCTTCCTTTCCCCTCCCACTCCTTCTCCAGTTTTTTCCACCCTATTTTGAAGTAAATAAGTAAGTTTCGTAACAGAGCTATAACTTAGCTGCATCCTCAAGATTCTGTAATTTCCACGGAGCAAGAGGCAACAGTTAACCAAAAGAGATATTTGAAGGAGGTAATTAGCAGGAAGGCAACTGCTGTTTGGCACAATACTGTCACCTCTGCTACAAATACATACGTGTTTAAAAAGTCATGGTATCCCTTGCAAGCACATCCCACAAAAATGCTCACTATGCTGCGTTCTGCCTTGACATCAACTTATTTCTTATCAAACTCATTCCAGAGTTTTGCTATTGGCAAAAAGGAGCATTCGGATGGTGTAAAACACTTTCAAACTTCCTTGCAGTTGGGACATATTTTTAAGATGTTGCAGCAAACCCTTGCCTTTAGTGTAATGTAGTAGTCCTCACTTCAGAAATCCTCTTCCCTGCATTCACAGACAGGCTTATTAGGACATACATCAGCCTTGGCTTTGCTTATGGCCATTAATGAACAAACCAGTCATCGCCTGCTGCTAACAACAGAACTTTATGGATTATTGCTTAATTAATCATTGAATATAACATCATGAATCCTTAGATTTCAGTTCATATACTTGTTACTATACAGGAATAATGTAATGTCACACAGTCATAAAATGTTAGAGACTAAAATGAGAATCTCAGCAGACACAAATAATGTGAAATGAAAAGTAATACTTCAACATTTAAAATACTTTTAAACCATATAATTTAAAAGAAACCCTGACAGTTTTTAAATTTGCATCACATACACAAAACTTTAAAATTATTTTTCTTAGTATGACTAAAGATGATCTCATATGAAAGAGTACTGATGGCATCTTTTCAGTAATACTCTAACTTAACCTATCAGTTATTACATTTAGATATTCTAAATATTGTTATTTCATACTTTATGACTTACTAGACTACTCCAGGCTTTCACATGAATAAAGTGAAAAATTCTTAAAGGCATTTAAGAATTTTTATTTTAGTTAGAGGAAGTGCGGGGGAGTTAAATTGTGTTTGCCTTCGTATTTGTAGAAATTACAAGCTTTAATAAATTACCAATCTCTTTGGAGAAGATGGAATTAAGTTGCTTACAGGCTCAAAATAAAGGGTCTGTAACGCCTAAATTTGACCTGAATCCCAAAATAGATCTTATGTGGGACTAAGTAGTGTACCAGCCCTGCTCTGGCTCTCTGCATAGGCTCCAGTACTGTCAAATTGCCTAGTTCCAGTAGGATGTTTTACATTCACATGTGCTTAACCTAAAATACTGTATTTTTTTCCATTACTGGTCCACCCTCTTTCCTTCTTGAAGAGCTTATTTTAACTATTTATGTAAAAACAATTTCTTTCAGTCAGCCCTACACAGAAATAGATCTGTGTATGCATGGCACACACTTTTACTGTTGGACTTGATTTCGTTTTATTGATGCCTCAAGGACTTCTAGCTTTAAGAAGCAGGGAGCTGAAATGTCAGATATTTTATCCTTGTAATGTTCCACTTACGTCTGGTATTCTTGTGTCATTTCACGTTGAGTTCTTCTGAGAATTCAAGTCAACACCCAAAGACAGATTCATAATGTAAGAATTTTAAAATAGATATTACCACAAACCATTGCTTATTAACTTTAAGGATGTCTAGTATCAATCTGCATAAATAAGCCCATTTTCAGTATTTTACACAGTATTAGTCAAATACATTAACCAATACATTTTTTCAGTCTTTCAGAAATATATCACATATTGTCTGCACTGGCTCCTCCAGTAGCATCAACACAGTATGCAATGCAATACTGTATCCATTCAACAAAAATATGGCAAATAACCCCTGTGGTAATAAGCTTCACAATAAATTAATTCTTAGAACCTGTCAAATACAAAGACACCAAAGTCACTTACAATGCATTCATAGTTTGATTTTATTTTTAAAGAAATACGAAATCTGTTTGGGAAAACATTGATGCAGAACATGAAATTCCAGTTGAGAAAGAGCATTCAGCTTAAAAGATGCTCTCCCAAGCTTAAAATGTAAGTGAAGATTTAGATGGAGAAGTATTTTTTAAAACCAATTATAAATCTGTATTCAGAGGACTGGGTGGGGTAAAGCTTATAATGGAAAATTGCAGCAATCTTAACATTAGGAATGTGAAATGTCTGGTCTTAATAAACCAAGTTTTTGAGCATCATGAGTTGTCTGAAAGGACGACAGCAACTTACAAACAACTCAGCCACACTGAAATGGGAAACTGAACACTCTCAATCCTTCAGATTCTGCTGCAATAGATCACACATCCATAAAATAGCTGATATGAAAGATTCCTCCTACAGGGAAGAAAGTTCAGGTAAACATAGACAAGGAAAAGTGGAGAAGAAAGTAGATAACCATCACATGTGTGTTTGCTCTTTCATACAAACGGAAGAATAAACTCTAGTTTCTGTAAAAAATGTACCTTTCTACAGTTTAAGCTGATTTAACTGACAAAGTTAACGGCTCATTATGTAATCACTGTATTAGCAGTTTGAGGAGGGGGAAGTACCGAAGAATCAAGAATAACTCCCGAGGTCCCATTATTCAGCTGTGAGGTATAAAAGCAGAACACTGATTTGCATTTTGAAATTTTGTGCCCATTAGTCTCAGGGCGTGCTATTGCACCAGACCCAGGCACGTATGGGAGTGCAGTAAATCCCCCAGTTTCACTCAGTCTAACAGGAAACCATTCCTTTGCATCCCTTGCTGGCAGCCACCCTTCCACCTCCAGCTCGAACTGATGTGATGAAACCAGCGAAACCCTGCTAGGATGTGGAAGCAAAGGACTGACATTTGAATAACTAACAATGCGCTGCCTCTCAGGCAGACAGCAGGGAAGTTCCTTCAGCCCTGTTTGATCTGCTTTGCCGGCGTTATTGCAGAAAGCCAGTTTTTCATTAGGTAAGAAAAAAATCCCCAAAGTTGTGATGCAGCCTGCTAAGTGAGGTTACAAACGCACCCTAACACAATGATTGAAGAGAAAATAGATGGTGTAATACAGAAAGGCCTAAGAATTCCAAGTGGAAAAAAGTATAAATGACTATTCTAATTAATTTCCTAATGTAAAACACAGCTGTAGTAATGTTGGCAAATATCACCTGCCTGTTTTAAGTTTGCTAAATGAAATCATGCTCTTTAATTGGGTCTTAATGTACAAAAGTATGTTTTATTTACTTTTTATTACAATATCAGTATTTTAACTTTCAGTTTGCTTGTGCAAAAGCTTTATAAATTACTTGAATCACTTAAATCTGAATACTATAATCTGTAGTTACAATGTACCAGTTTGAGTTTCAACAATTAAATGCCTTTTTTGTGGACTCCCGCTGCTATGTGAACTAGCTGTAGGCTATTAAAATAATGAGTCCGGACTGAGTCATCTGATCTCAGTCTTGGTGCAAAGCCTGAGGAAAAGGACTTAGCCCACAATTCCTAGTCTGTTTACCAGACTAAGACCAGACTGTTGGAGGCGTCCCTTCCCCCCTGCACTTGGCCGTGGAAAACGCGGTGTCACAGAGCCCTCTGCAGGCTGCTGCCGCCCGCATCACCTCACATCCACCCTGCACCACTGCCCATCTGCATCACCGCCCCGCAGCGCCTCACACACATCTGCCCCGCCACACCGCCCCAAAACAAGCCGCCTACTCACCCTTCATTAAGCATGGCCTTTTCCGGAAGGGTCCGGAAAGGGCTGTAGGCAAAGGCAAGGCAGGAAAGTACACATCACGGGGTGGTGGAAAGTCCGCATCAACAGCATCTGCGAATTTGGGATGCCCTGAAGATCTTGTTTTACCACAGTGTGGGTTTATGATCCCATGTGACAGGAGGGAAGGGGTCTCAATGGACTTCATAGGTCTCCTCAGCTTGCATGACACAAAAATGCCACAGATTTGACAACCCCAAGGATGCTTTGGTCTCATGAAAGTCTATAAATGTGAAACTCTTGTCAGTAATGAGGAACAAAACCTAAAACCTAAAGGCTTCCTCTGTTTCACAAAATCAGAATCACAGAATGGGTGAGGTTGAAAGGGACCACAGTGAGTCAACTTGTCCAACCTCCCTGCTCAAGCAGGGTCATCCTATAGAGCACATTGCACAGAGTTCTTGAATACCTCCCGTGAGGGAGACTCCACAACTTCTCTGGGGAATCTGTTCTCGTGTGTGGTCACTTGCACAGTAAAGAAGTTATTCCCCATGTTCAGGTGTAACTTCCCGTGCATCAGTTTCTGCCTGTTGCCTCTTGTCCTAAAACGTTCACCTTCAGAAAACTACCAGCACCACCTGACACAATGGGAACAGCAAAATCGTCTCACTTCTGTCACCCTCTAGAGGAATCCAAAAGCACCATCATTCACTTTTTATTTTCAACAACACGAAATAATGTCTTCCTACAATGTCAGTGTATAAAATACAGAAACACACATGGCACGTGCACATAGTGCTGCCTAAAGCAATATCTATCTTAGCTCAAACTCCAGCTGGTATCCAGGGATTGCTATTATCTGTATTACTTTTAAGTTGTTTTGTGTGCCAGGACACACAATTTATCTTCTTCCTTGATCTTTCTGCAGGTTTTGTTGCTATATGAATACATAAAGGAAAAATAATTAAGTGGAGAACTTTCTCCAATGTATCTCCACAGTTTTTTTTGTAATTTACTGAATTTATCATCATTTCCACTTACCACTCTCTAGAAAAGATCAGACCTCTACCTTTTACACTTTTGTTCTTTACACTCCCATCACATTTACATATATTATGAACCCATAATTGCATTTCTGCCTCATTTTCCAAGAACTTGTTATGACCAAGTGACATGCATATTCTCTGCATTACCAATGTATTTGTCCACTCCTTTTGACTTTGAGTCCTTCTGATCTCAGCCTTCTATTTCACACCTCTGCTCCAGTTTAGGTCCTCCGCCCTGATTAAGAATCCATGTCCTGAATTTAAGTAGCACTGTATTGTTGCTTGTATGTGTGTTCATAACTATATATATATATACACACACATATACATGGATACATATATACTCTATTACATGCATACATATGAATTAAATGTATGTTTGTATATTAAACATATATGTGTCTTCTTTTTGTTTTAACACCCCCGTGAAATCGCTGCTTTTGAGGGCCAAAAAAATTAAATAATGAAGTTTAAAAAAATTGTGGCCAAGATAATATGACTTTGTCAGAGCTCTTATTCATGCAGCATACACCTAACAGCATTCAGGACTCACAACAGAATTATTAATTTGTGCAATTTCAAGTGGTTCTCTATGGCAACTCCTGATGAAAGAACCTGTTTTGAGAAGTGAACCGTGACACTTGTATAAAGACAGAAAATGTTCTAACCCCTGTCCTGTAGTTTTAGATTTTTTAAACATTGTTTAAACTCAAGCCAAGTCTGCAAACACACCATGAGAAATCTTAAAAGCTCAAAACCCAGAAAGTAGGAAAAGAGAAACTTAACTATTAATCAATTTTTGATACAACTATAATAAAGTGTGATAATGTCTGACATGATTTTTGAATTTCTGAGGTTGTCAATAATGAGGCACAATAGCATACTTGCAAAACATTCCTCTACATCCCTTTCTGCTTCTGAAAACGTTGCCAAACAGAGGGAATGTGATGGAGAAATTTCAGAAACAGCCTCAAAACATCACTACCACTACCTCCATTCTTCAGTCAGTGCCTAAGCTGCCATGCCACAGTATCCTGCAACTCATATTCAAATTCCAGTTTAATTTCAACCACCTGCAAAAAGCTAGTCTAAGAAAATGCTTTAAATGCAAATTTCTGCTCATCCTATGTAGATCCTAAACCACACGAATAACCTCAGTGCAAACATTAGCCATGTTTAATAGCTGACCTGACCAACTACAGGGACTTCGAACCTCTGGCCCTCTCAGCTAGCACAGATGTTCCCACAAGCATATGCTTAGTGGTTCCTTGATGGTCTACAAAATTATATTACATGGCAGTTCATTAGAAGCCAGAGGGTAAAATCTGGTGCATTATGGCCTAAGAAAATATTGAGTATTCACTCTGGTCTGCAAAACTGCCAAACTAGAGAACCACTGTCTGGGTTGAAAGGCACAGAGCCAAGGTTTGTTCCCACTTTTGCCCCGAGCATCAGACATGAACACATAGGAGGGGGGTATTTCCCAGCTGTTTGTCTCACCCAAAGCTCTGACCTGGGCCAAGTGGCCCCTTGGCAAGAGGCAGTCCTCTCATATCAACAAGACCACTTTTTAGAAAGAGAGCTAAAAGGCAGACAATGAAATAACTTCTTGTTACTTGCTTGTCACAAAAAGTTCACAAACTTTGCTTTACATATTAACATAATACTCTCTTTGGAGATGAGGACTTAAAAAAGTATCTTTGGTATATTGACTTTCAGATTTAATGTCATTCACAGAGGCTAAAATCTATTAAACCTTCTCATTCTCCTTCCCTCTCTGTCCACCTTCCAAGTCTTCTTTGGCATATTCCTACCACATGAACTACCCACCAAATACTGAGAGATTGAAGAGATACATGTCCTTTTCTATTTTCCTCAAAGCCTATGTCAAGCACCAGAGGAGTCATTTTACAGGCGTGGAAAACAACTTATGGACAACTGTCAATTAAGTCAATAATAGCTACTTTTAGCGCTTTTCATCCATCAATCAACATCTATGGCAAAAAGCTTAACACTTTCAGTATAGCATACTGACACAAACCACTTTGCTTCTCACAAATCTTTAAGCAACAGCTTTCAATCTTCAAAAATTTTGTCCTCAAAAATGTTTTATGTTGTTTCTAAGGCCAGTTCCTCAAAATAGATTTTTTTTCATTTCTCTATCAATCAAAAAAAAAGTAAAGGCCGCTCTCTCAATATGCTCAATGTAGAGCTCAGATCATGGTTCTGAATGGATTTTCAAAACTTATTTTATATAGAAATGATGAAATTCAATGATAACAAATATTTCACAATTTTTCTTGGAGATGACTTCCTAGAAACTGAGAAGAACAGCTCTAGTCAGTCTTTCACAGTGGAGGAAGATAAATAAACATTTCAAAGGAAGAAGGATTTTTTTAACACCTGCAAATGCAAAATCTGTGCGATGAACTGCCTCTCCTTAATCATTATCTTTTTCCTTCAATGCTAGTGTTCTAATTTTTCCAAACTAATTTTATAAAACCCTTCTTCATTCATGGAAGCCAATTTTTACTTGAATTGCCACTTCTTTGTAATAAACTCTCAGCAGGACTAAACAATATAGGAACAGTGCTTTGCAACAATTTTTACTCAAGAACTTTTAAAGCTACTGGGATTTTCTGGATCACTCAGGTAGGCTTGGCCCTAGAAACATCGCTTTCTCTGAAGGTAGGAATTTCAAAATTGCCTTTATAGTATGTTCCTATGGGAGCTGCACGTAAAAGCTCACGTATAATCAATTAAAATACTTAAACTCCTTTCCACCCCCATAATAACTCATGTCTATTGTGCTGCATAACTGAGACAAATGAGCAACAAAATCCTATATGCAGGGTCCACACTGTTTTAAAAAGGGAAAGCTCATGAAGTTCTGAATTTTAAAAGGCAAAATATAAATGTAATAAAAATTAATAATTTTAATGACAACTATGAAAATAAGAGTAATAGAAATTACTAATTCAAAAGTCTTTTGCAAGAAAAGTCTTACAATGATTTTGCTATTTGTCCAAAATTCCTGTTTGTCCCTTAAAACCAAAAAGATCTTGTCACTTTTCAATAGCTATGGAGTAATTACTGCAAAGCTGTCAAACATTTGACTCTACCTGGAAAACCCTAAATAAGATTTTCAGATTAAACATATCAGAATTAGGCTGGATATTGCAGAAAATACTCCTGAGCTGGAGCATTATTTATCCTAATAATAACGCATCAAAAGTCTAAACAGATGTAATATTTTGCTTTTGCTGCAAATTATTGTAAAGCACTGAAAAGTAAAAAAAAAAAATAAAGCAAAATTGAGAAATGCATATTTCCAGTAAAAACTGTGACATTTAGCACCAAAAGTTCTCTCTCCTGAAGTTAACTCCTTCTCCCTTAGGGAATAAACTTCACAGTGATACAGGCTGGTCTATTTGCAGGGGTGGCATAGCAGCAACTTGCTGGAGCTGCTCACCACCATTTTTATCCTCATCTCCCACTGACACTGGAGTAATTGAAAACACTTGAATGAGGTGCTCAGCAACTTGCAAAATCAAATACAAAAACCAGCAAGCTCCAGCGCTGCTCAAATCCTGCAACACAGCAGAACGAAACCATCAGGATCAACACAGCACTTGAGTGGGAGCCAAGGTAAATGGAATAAGATGGGAGTGCTGCCACAGAAGGACTTGATACTAAGGGTGCTCATATTCTTATCAGCAGCAACTCAAAACAGCGTATGGAAACCTGATGGGACAAGAAGCTGCAAAGATGAATCAAAATGTGCAGACTGGGGAGGATAGATAAATTAGGAGGAATTAAGGTCCTAAGGACAATAGTCCCTTGACAACACAAAAAGGAGGGTTGGTTAAAACTCTACTACTACAATGGAAGGTCACTGTTATGAAATAAATAGATAAAATGACATTCTCATTCCAAACAGCTAGCCCCTCAATAACTGTCCCTAAACCATCAGGGTTAGTAAAAAAAAAAAAAATCTCTAGTTAAAAACTACAGCGTGTCTGTGTCTGCCCATGAACTCAGTGAGAAAACTCTCTAGATCATGATCATTTGACTCTTCCAGTAACTTCCCCCAGAAGTGGAGAGGAGCATCACACTGGCTCAGTCTGATCTGGCACTTCACAACTGAAGAAACACTTTAGTACACCACATGCCTCAGTGTACTGGACTGACAGGAGATTTGAAGCCGCATAAGAGCTGACACAGTTTATGGGGTTAAAGTCCCAGTAACATCTACAGGCTGCTCCCTCATCCTCACAAGGGTACTGCTGCGAACTCTTATGTGCCAGAGTGTAATTTCAATGATGCCAATGCTCTCCCCATTTAGAATATGGGAGAGGACAGGTGATCAGATTAAAAGAAAATAAAATTTGAGTGTTTTCAGCACAGGAGAGGAAAGTCACACTGCAATGTCACAATTTAATGGCAGAAACAAGAACACAAAAAGCATAAAAGTTAAAGCAAACTTTGAGAGAAAATAATCAAAACTTCTGAACACTAACCCTCCTGTCCTCCAGCCCATAAAATTGATGTAGGAGTGGAGGAGTGAAGCTGCTCATGGTAATATTGGCAGTGATAAGCAGACAAGAGCTAATGGAAGAAACAGAACAGTTCAATCAGCCACGACATCAGGCTATCAAAACCAATCTGACTGTTATCACATTAAAAATCCATTCAAGTAAACAAAAAAAAATAGAGATCAGAACAGAAAGCTTTACTTAGACTCACTTTACGAATGGATTAATGACTTTCTCATTAGCTGGGAACACTCTAAAAAACCAATCTATGCAAGCTAAAACATTATTATCCATAATAATTGGTTCACTACTGAGAATGCTGCATCTCTGCCAAAATCTAGTGCTAAACCAGATAGACATGTTCTGTTGATTTTCTTTCCAAGAGCTGATGCAGTGGTTGACTTGTCTTCTTAAGCCTTTGGCTATCACAGCAAATTAGAAATTGGAAAATATCTCTCCATAATTTTTACCGATGAAAAAAAGGAGTCTTCTCCAGAGCACACAAACACCACAACAGCCACAAAAGCTCTTAAATTTTCAAAGAATAAATGAATGATCACTCGCTGTGGATTATAAACATACATAAGGGCCCTTACATTTAAATAAACAGAGGGATAACATTATCTAATGGATGTGAATTGGAAACATTCTGACTTTAAATTTTAAAAAAACAACACCGAGTTAACAGTAATGAAGATTTACCAATGAAGTTTTTCATTTGGCTTCAAACCAATACTGGATGTTTTTCTGAATATATTCTCTACTTTCAGTCATAAGACATGGAGTTCAGGCTCTGCTGCAAAAGAGTACAACTCATTTGCAGATGTGGTGAGGGCACTTCCTTGCCTGTGTTACACCTGAAAGAAGACTAGGTAACCATAAGGATCCATCCTATCCCATCAAAAACTTCGTAAACCTTCATGCAGATAACTGATATGGGGCCTGTTCACAGCTTTTAATTGTGAATATCTCTCTATAGCCATTTGAGAGAGCTGCTACTCCATGAGATGAGCAGGAAACCACTGCTGTGTGTTTGAAAAGAACTGCCTTCCACTAGCTACTGAGATCAAGTTAATCTTTCCAAGTCCCCACCAACTCATCTCCATGCAATACACGTTAACCTCCTAATTTACTTCTCCAGCCCACTGTATGTCAGTCCCTTAATCCTGTGGTTTACTCCACTGCACTGATACTGCCCTTGATGCAAAGAGAAGGGACTAATTTGGCTAGTCTGAACTATCTCCTTGAGAAGCACCTCTTTCCCCACCAATTAAAGAGGGAGGTAGTTCAGCCTTCCCTGGACAGTCTAATCCCTATTTTCTGTGAACAGCTTCTCAATATCAGCTACCAGATACTGATCAACAAGATACCACCAACCAGATTAGCAGTCTCTCACATTATGGTTCATTTTACCCTTTACATTAACAGTCTCTCCTCCATCTCCTCCTTTGCCCCCCAGTTTTTATTACAAAACTCTGAGTCAATCAGCCAGGGAAATTACATAGCAGAGATAGGGCAGAAAAGGGAAACCTGAGTTTCTCAAATAATTTTTCAGGTAAAGTATACAGAGGACAAGCAGCAAGTGTCATGAGTCTACAGAATTGGCCTCTAAACTATGTGTTGCTGGAACACAGCTTATTCCACGAGGTCACAAGTAAAAACTACCTCCCTGCTATCAGATACTTACATAACTGTACAAGACGAGGCCGCATGTTTGCACTCCAGGAAAATTTCCTTTAGCACAGAAGACATATAGTAAACATTTCTGTTCAAATATGCTAAATTGCAGACCACAAAAGGTGTGTAACATCAATATTACAGTTGTCTTCACATGGTAGTTCTTTGTTGTCATCATAAGATTCTGCTGTCATTGTAAGAACTTAATTTAACAGTTAAGCAAAAGAGAAGTGTTTATGTACAAAACCTAGCCTTGTAAGAAACATAAAGAACAGTTGCTTCTGCGGTGGTTTTGCTCCACTCTTTTTTTTTAAGTAGAAAACTTGGGGATAATAAAGACAGCTCAAAGAACCATGAAGTTTTACCTCCCTACATGTCCTATTTATTTCCACTCTGGAATACAATGCTTTCAAATATTCTGTCTCTTTCATAGCTGTTCTCGGTTTTGCAATTCTTAGTCAAGGAAATGAACATCACTAAGAAACTAGTAACTACATGTGGGAATAAACAGCTGAATCAGAACATAGTTTTCCTATTCCTCTATCATCATCGTCCAGGAACTGACGAAAGAGCCCACAATTGGTTTCTCTGTTGGGATAAACATCACTTCTGGGTCCATAAGATACTATCTCACTTTCAAAAATAATAAAAAAACCCCATTAAATAATTAAAACCAGGACATGCAGAACTCTGATGAGAGAAGATGGGAGGACTAATTTGAAATCTGGTATAAAGGTTAAGCTGGATCCAGGAAATTCTGAGTTTCTTCTCACATACACCAGTGAAACAAGGGCATATCTCTTACAGCATGAGAGATGCTGGTGCAGAGAAACAAGCAACTAATTCTGTGTTCGCTGGAGGAAAGTTCTGTTGATATTTCAAATAAAACTAGTTTCCATTTTACTTAGTTACAGGTGAGACTGCAATACAAGAGCTCATCTAAATCTCTCTTGCCTTCTCATCGAACTCAAGTAAGGAACGTTCTCCTACTGTGCTGTAGAAACACGGCAGGGGAAGGCAACACCACATCAAAATAAGCAGCCCCGACCAACCTCTGAGAAGATTTTCCCACTGCGTTATTAATTTTTTTTCAGTAATAACCGATTCAGATGAATTTTTGGGTGTAGCTTCTAGCCTGACATACAGGCCTGTGTCCTTTTGTATTGCCTTCATAAAACCTGATGCATTTTCCTCATTTATTTATACAGTTCTAGGATTCCTCTGGCTCCTCAGTGAGTACTTCTTATCTAGAAACCCACTGCTATTCACTTCTGAAAACGAAGATGACAAAATCTACATCAAACAACTCACAGCCTTCAATAGCAACAAACTTAAGCCCAAATAACAAGCTCTTTTGGGAAATTCCCTGGCCTTCATGTCGCAACTTGCATTGTATAAGCAGTTTCTGCAGTGCTTCACATCATGCATTTTATTGCAAGGTCGTAAGAGAATCTGAAAAGAATAACTTGATTTTTCTTTCCAGTGCTAGTGGGATTATTCATATATTTAACAGTTAAACAGCTTTTCTTCAGGTCTTAGTCCTAAATTTAAGCGCTCTTTTTTCACTTAAGGAAAAGTCTTCTGCCAATATTTTTTGGTACATTTGCAACTGCTGGACAAAGTGAAAATACAATTGCTAACATGTCTAAAGTCTAGAATAAACACATGATAATAATATTTTATTTAGGTTTAGTAACATTTTTCTTAACCTTTGCAGAAATCTTGAATCATGGCATATTAATGAATTTTATTAGATTTCACAAGTTGCAGAAGATGTCCTCTATCAAAAGGAGTCCAAATTTATTGATGACAACCCTTTGCAGTTTACATGCTAATGAGAAATAAAACATAATTCTAACAGGGGCCACTCTTAGTACATTTTAGCCTAATCCACTACAACAGATTTTATTTGGCTCTTAAGTATTAAGCTTTCCATCTAGACCTCTTGTTGTACTTTTACACTCTCAGGCCTTGATTATTCTCATATGTTATAAACTGCATCTGGAGCTAGGCAACAGTATATCAATTTTCAGATCCCAAGTTCTTTCTCCACTTGTTCACATGGTCTGCCACTTACCCACGAGCAAGGCAGGGCTCTCAGGCCTAGGTAATTGGGTTGGCTAAACCAAAACTGATTAAAAAAACCCTCAAAACCATTTCTCTTTAAAGATTTCCAGACTCTTTCTGAGGAAAATAAGAAGAAATGGCTTTACATAAGGAACATATAACTTCTGTTGTAAAATCTCTCACTTAGTGCACATAAGAAAGCACACAGGAAAGGTAAGATTGCAGTGTCAGACTGTCTCTGTCCTCCCCATTTTCATCTCTCAAGAGCATCCTATAACCACATAATAGCCCCTCAGCTCTCAGATAATTCTAAACAGCCTCTGTGAAATTTCAAGGGTAAATCTGAAATAAACCCACATCAAATCAAGGTACTTTTATACAGTATAATAGTCTTTCTGTTTTTTCATTCTTTACCACCTTTGTTATTGTCCAAGCCCTGGCATTCTGCTTTGCAAATGAGACAAGGTGAACGTTTGCAAAAAGTCACTAATGAAGAGCTGGAAATGGGGCATTGGGTTTGCATCCATTATTACAAGTTTTCAATTTGCCTTTCCAAAACTATACAGCAAAATTACATGCCCTTGTAAGATATTCTTGCACTGTAAATCTGTCTTTCCATAGGGTTAAATTGTGGAAATTTAAGATTTTACTAATGCCTCACATCTGACAGACCTGCTATTTTTTCATAATGAAGCAGCCAAAATGAATGACATTTTTAATGTCATGTCCCAAACTCAGTCCCTTATAGACCCAGTGCCACTGTAACAGGGGGCTGTTCTCTTGAAAAGCATCAGGCTACAAGAAATCTCCCCCAGGTGAGGATAGCATCCAGTATCAACTGGTGGTTGTCCCACCAGTAATTCATGTGTTATCAGGAGTCGAAAATAGACATCTGTACCATGACCGGGCATCTCATATGTGTGTGGAAATACA
Organism: Calyptomena viridis; assembly: GCA_013390005.1. Taxonomy (NCBI): domain Eukaryota; kingdom Metazoa; phylum Chordata; class Aves; order Passeriformes; family Eurylaimidae; genus Calyptomena; species Calyptomena viridis. The sequence goes on from WEIV01021308.1 coordinate 84,452, forward strand.
GAATGAGTAACACTAACCGAAGTATGTGTATCTCCTTGTACAGCTTTATTGCAATTCAGTTGTTATATTTAGGTTAGTGACATTAAAAACCACAGAGCACTTTTCCATTATGTGTTTGGGATTCTAAATATGCTGAAGCTAAGTCTGCTTGCCTAGGTTTCAAAACTAATGTTGAATTCAATATGTTTATCATTTCCAAAAAGTCAGGCTCCTTGTCAAGTATGCCTTGGATCCAGGTAGGAGATAACACCTGCAGATATTACTTACTTTTCCTGGACATTATCTATTTCAAACTAGTTCCATCTCAGTAAAAAACAATAGAAGCCTGTGTCCAACACCAGCTGGTAAGCCTATATGGATGTTCCAAGTGTCTCTTATCCAGCTCCCACACACCACTCAGCAGTTTACACAAGGTGCTCAGATCCCTGGGCAGTGAGTGTATTTTAATATAGGCTTGTACTCCCAAGTGCAAATCTTAAAGGAGTGCAATAAAGGGACTCAGTAAAAAAAAAGAAAAAAAAAAAAAGAAAACAGTAAAGTGAAAGGGGAGGGGGGGGAAGACCCAGCATTATTTTATCAATATTAAGTGTCGTAAGTCAATAACAATATGATTACTGAGTAATTATTGAAAAATAAATAATTTCAGTGACACAACATGTCATTTTAATGGTTCTGAGAAGCCCCTAAAAATGTTATTGCTGATTATCCCTCTTTACCAGACGTCCCTGGACCCAGCCTCTGACTCTCCCACTGTCCCTGTGGAGGTGATGGTTTTGCAATCCCCCTGCCTGGCATAACTCTTTGCTGCTGTCAGGCAAGGCAGATGGTTCCACCTTTCTTTCCACACCAACCTGCTTGTTCTCACCACTCTCTTCCCAGCAAAAGTGTTTGTGTGCTTATGGGCAAGCTGGAACATGGACATCATCCAAGTGAAAGCTAACCCAACCAAAACCACGTCAGATCCACAAAGACAGCACACAAAGGGAAAAGGCAGCCTGAACAGGGAGAGGCAATCATCCCTTTCTCCAGCACAACCAACCTACGCCAAACAAAAGCGATGACAACTTTAGACTGACTTGCCTCATCACAGACGCTTTCCACATAGTCTTCAAATAAATTTTTTTGCAAGACAAATCTTTCCATTGCCTGTTCCCATATACTAATCCAGACATTGGGCTGGACGTACACTGTCGGAACAATTTCTGAGATACATTTGAGAAAAGGAAAGGACTTCAGCTGTGCTAAAACCTAAAATCTACTTGTCACCGTGCCATTTTCCAATTGTGAGCCTACTACTAGTCCAGATTAAATTAAAAAGTTCTGTAAAGAACAGAACTAATGAAGCTGGATTTCCTAATGACATGCAAACCTTAACTTCCTACTGCAATAAACACCAGCTCCTTCTGTGCTTTCTGCAATTCCCTCCTCTCATCTTCATTTCCCTCTGTGACCCACCTCCCTCTACATTTGGACCCAGCTTCTCTTTCACAGTGTTTATAGTTGTTTCAACCACAACTGTAACCTCAGACAAATGTCTACATATTCATTGTAACCCACAGACCTTCAGTAGCTACAATGTTCTCTGAAAATGAGGCCCATGCAAAGGCATATACAACCCGGTCCTTCAAACTGACAGTCACCTAGAAATCCTCATGTAAAATCTTAACTCCTGGTATTGAACTCAATCCTGGTATTGAACTCAAAACTCCCACCCATCTCGGCTAGCACCTCTGGGAAACCTTCTGAGGATTGGCTGGGGTTGGCACTCAAACCAGACTTTGGCTCTCATCCTGGCTGCATGTTGCAAATTGCACAGATATGGCAGCAGGCAACTTCCAACCAAAAGCAAGAAGGGAACAGATGTAGAACTGGAGTGTGACTCACCTGTAAGTCATGGGCAAGGTGGTAAACACATACCACACCTGAATCCCCCACCACCTCTGTGATGGACAAAATCAAGTGGTCTATGCAGGACAGGAAAGTCCAACTGCAATCTGTCTTTGACGAAGTTGACCCTTCATGGCATTGAAGCCAAGCAGACATGTAGGATGACCGAGCACCCATTGTCCCTCTAGCAGGGCACATATGCTGCTCCTCAAAAACATGCAGAATTTGTGAATTTGGAGGCACCAGGGGGCATAGAGAAGGCTGTGGCTTAGCCATGCCATATCACAGACCACATCTACACATCATCATGGAGGACACTGTCCCTTTCTCTGCCTTGTTATACCTTTCAGGTGCTTCTGAAGTGATATTAAATAACCAAACCCAGTAACTAATTGTAATGATATATTCTTATTCATATGTAGAATGTAGAATTCTCACACTGCGAAATCACAAAGTAATACCCCCTGCCCCCACCAACTTTTCTACCAAGTTGTTATTTAAAAAGATGTTCCCAGGGTAAAAAAAAAAAACAAACTACATTACTGCTACATTCTAATACTTATTATCTAACAGGCAATTTCAAGGGTAATTTTTTAATGGGGCATTTAAGATGCTTTCTTAGGAAGTCTGGGTCTTTGATGTTGAATTTATGACCAGTCATTGCTTGACAATTGTAATTAATATGCTGGGTGATTTTCTGACTTGCTCTTCCAAGAGACATTATTATTTGTAGTCTGTCAGTGTAACACATAAATTACGAGCCATGTTCACCTATAATAGACTGAAATGAAACTTCAAAATTGACATTTATGAAGAAAAATGAAAAAGTCCTTTCCACCATGAGAATGGGCATAGCACATAGTCTGCAATAGACTCAGAGCAGAAGAAAGTTTAAGTTATGTATATTGAAATACCTGCCTGCCAAAAATAATTACATGCTTAAAAATAGATTACTCTTTAGTTGCAAAATCTCATAAACTGGGCAATGTCATGCACGATCAAGGAGGAGCTTTACACACACTGTAATTTTTTTGAACACTAGTATGCAGTCATTTTTCAAGATAGTGATGCATATTAGTGCCTCAAAAAAGATCTCTTAACGGAATGAAAAAAAATCACCTTCCTGAAACACAACATTAATAAGAACTATTAATAAGAAAATCCCCACATATAAAAATTAAAAAATTCTACCTAATTTTGTCTTTTCATTACACAGTTATACTGTGTAGTATAAGTTCAATTTTTAAATCTTGTACATTATGAAATTTCAAATCAGAAGGAATCAAGACATAACCAGAAGCTATTTAAACCAGACACTCACCAATGATGTACCTTGTGTGGAAGAACATGCCCAAACATTTATAGTTATTAATTTGCAAATGTGAAAGAGCCAAACATTCTTTCAAAGCTGTTGACCATTATTTCTACAAAAACAGATGTGTGCACATGCTAGGGAAATGCATTTATAAATTCTAAACTTTCAAGGGCTTTTACTCAACAATGCAAGTAAATGGAGAATATGCAATATGTACTTTTCCAGGTAATAAACAAAAAACTTGTATTAAAAGAAAAAAAAGGTGTCAAAACAGAAAATGAAATGAAATGCCTGAAGTAAGTACCATGAATCTGTATTACTGGGAATGTCCAGGTATGCTAAGTACCTCCCTATTCCAGTAACTTCAAGTGAGAATCTAAAGCAAGCGATTGCAGCTCTGAGGTTCCTCTGCAGAGCATCTCTGCTAGTGAGGGAAACGTTCTGCAGCCTGTATGTCCCAAGCTTCAACACACACACACTGCAAGGGCAGATGAGAGAAACAGAAGCAACTGAGCTAAGCATATACTATCAGGTCATAGGGAAAAGCATCCTTTGAAGCAAAGAGTGAATCCCAGTTTTCCACCTCAATGAGCTCAGCAGATGAGCTGTGTGGATCAACAGGAATTTAGCTCATGAGCTGAAGCACAGACATAATCAACTATATGCATCCCTTAGGTGTAATGGAATAGTGTGATGTTTTAAATTTCTGAGAAAAAAATCCTTAACATGGATTGGAGAAAACCTACAGTTTTAGGCAGACCTCAGCAATTCAGAACACCTTCAACTCAAACAAGTAATTGTTACAACTTAAAACAGCTTAAACCAAAGCTGAGAAGATCAAAGTGAAAACTAAACCAAATCTTATCCTTTTCATACTTCAGCCTGAAGTAAGTAAAACCACAAAAGTTTAGCTTAAGTTTTCTGCCAATTTTTTTATTTACTCCCATAAGAAAAGCTAACTTTAAAACTTACAAAGTTTTAAACTAATCAGAACACTTTGACAATTTTAGTCTGGAAAATATGAAGCATATACAGTTCCAGGGAATAACTGGGCAAGGCTTTTTTTGCTTTTGTTTCCATTATGTGACCCACTTTGTCTCAGGCATTTATGTCCAAGTTTGGAGTGAGGGAGTCTGTATCTGTCACTCCTATCCTGCCCTGTCCATACATTACTCTTCCCTCGCTCCTCATACACAACCCACAGAGCAGAGGTACATAGCAAAAATATCCACCCCAAAGGAAGTTTTCTGCAGAGTGAACCCACAGCACTTCTCCTCTTAATTCCTGTATTGTTTTTTGCTAGCCCACAATTTTACATTAGTTGCCTAGGTTTTAGAGCCTAAAACAGGAGTGATAAAACCCCTGAAGTTATGAATACCAAAAGAATTGCTGTAAATACAGGGGCAGTAAAAATCTAACCAGTCTCAGATTGACAAATATGTCTGCAGCTTTACTACTACTGATAGCATTATTGGTACTGTAACTACATAATTATTTTTCCCCGGTTTTAAAAGGTTTAGACTTTGAATTAGTACAGCCAGTGCATTCAGCCTACAAAAACATGTCTGTCCAGATTGAGGATATTTTTTTGCACACTTGTGGACAAGATGTTGGCTTCATTTTACAACTAACATCTTGTCCACATCAGGGGAGCGTTCTCACACAGACATGCATACCATGTGGGCTACCTGCTGAGTTTTGGCAAGCTTGGCAGGCTGCAGAACATAAAGGGTAGGCAGTTGTAGTGGAAAAAACCTTCATGGGAATTTTTTTTTATGTTGTGAAAAAAGAAAAAGAAAAAAAAAATCAAACTGTTTCCCAATGAACCACACTGTGAGCTGGCATAAGGAAGATAAGGGCAGGAAATTGGATGTAAAACTAGTGCATAGGTCCTTTAACAGAGGAGGCACTCTGCAAGTTGCCAATGTGACATACACATTTCTTTTCTAAAATTCAGTCACTTTTTTCTTTTTAATTAGCCATATGGAAAGTTGAAAGACTTGTGAACTTACAGCATCAATCCCACATGTTGAGCTTAATTTCTGAGAGGTTTGACTCAATCTCGTGTCTTTAATTTATTTTTATACTCACACTTATACACCGTTAGACAAAATAACACACACAGAGCAAGATACGCCTTATGCTATGAGCATAGTTCAATATTTCTTAGTTCTTATATAAAGGTGCTAAAGTGTTTCAAATTAGGAAATGAAGTGCACCCTACAAGTGGTTATGTTTTAGTGTTCCTCCTTGGTAAATTTTTATAAATATTGGTGTAGCAAACTATTCTTAGTTTCCTGGTATGATCTAGAAAGGAAAGCAGAATAAAAATGATTGAAGCGCTAAAAACAGCCACAGCCGAAAGCAAAAAATGCAACAGCACCACCTAAGGCCCATCTAAGACAGTGCAAAAAGTCACAGAGGTGTTACAGACTCCTCATTCATATTTACACAGCTGTAACATGCATTATAAAATTGTAGCATGGTATTTCCTCATGTCTTGAGTGTTGGCTAACCAATTCCTGATACCTATTTATTCACATTTGGATTTTCATGTAGCTGACAGTACTGCATGAATCAAAGGTTCAACTGTTAAATATATTTCCACTCTTCATTTTTCCACTCTGAAATTAAGGGATATTGTATTTCAAACACATCATGGGCATGAGAATTTTTAAAGCATTTTAAACTATTATGGCAAAGTTTCAGAATTCACAAGTGCCCCCAGGTGCAGAATTTCTATTTTCTACAGTAACTGAAGTATCAAGGTCACTACAACTCCAAGTAAAGAACTTTCTTCAATTTCCAGCCTCAGAATATTCATGAACAAAAGTATAAACATTTCTTCTGCTAGCTATGTGATTCTTTACTTCAGATAGTTCCCTTCTCTGCTCGTTTACTCTTTATATAACATTTGTAAAAGCTAAGCTGTCCTCTCCTAGCCTTGGTTAGCCTCTAAAGGAGATCTAACCTTCTCTTACACGTGACTTTATTCACTTTGCTATACCTTGCTGCCTTACACCCGATCCCAAACAAGGCACAATGCTCACTGCAACAGCACTGGTCTCACATTACCTCCACTGGAAGTAACTCTTCCAACACATCACATTTGGTCTTTTATGACTTGCACATTTACATCAGTCGCTATACTGTGGTATGACTGAACAGTGTTTAGTAATATGATTAAAGTCTGTTCCTGGTGAGAAAAACAAGCATGCTTAAGTTGCTTTTTATTTTCTTTTATTATTTTATAAGAAATTGATTTGTCATAACATATGGTACCACGTAAGTTTAAGACTTCATCAATTAACCAGTGAGACCACTACAGAAGACAGACAACTGTTATCTTTTCCTCTGACCTTTTTCTTTCCTTGTGCGTAAATTAACACAACATTACCAAAACTAAGCAACCTTTCTGACAAACACGTATGTAAATAATGTAATCATTTTCATTTTCTGCTAATATAAGAGCTGTATTATTAATAGATAATCACAATGAAAAAGAAGGTTGATACCGCTTCTTCTGCCAATATTTGTACAGGCAAGATTATGTGTGTCACTCAGCTTGTCAGCTGCAGAACCTGATGTTGCCAGAAACGGCTCTCACAGAAAGCAAAGTCTGAGAGCATTTCTCCACACCACTGCTGAGGAAGGTGCACTTGATGCACTGCCCACAGGAGTTACAGGCCACCGGTCACAGACAACAGCTCTAGGAGCAGCTGGAGAGGGGGAGAGGCATCCTTAAAAAGATGCCCAAGAGCCGGGCATTTGAATCAAGCAAGTCTGATCTATCAGACTATCTATGCCTTCTTCATTGCCCAGGCACTCAGCAACTCTCTCTTCCTGCCCTCTTTTAATTTTACCTGACATATCTGCACCTATGAAACAGCAGCCCAGAGGCTGAGAGCCCAGGGTGCAGAGCTGCCAAGGCTTCAAGGGAGTGGCCTCCCTTCTTTTTCATATTTTATTCCAGGCACAACTCCAGACACTGTCCCTTGCAGTTAGACTGTGAAAGGAGCTATTTGAAACCAAATTCCTAAATAATGCCCTCTGAGCAGATGCGATTCCCAACCTGCCTACAAACACAGCTCTTTAACTGCAGAATTTAAGCTGACACCTTCTTGGGATTTGTTTACGTTATTAACACAAAATTAATAATACATTAACAATGTTAATTGGAAAACTCTACCCCAGACTTGGGCAAGGTAGACTGCTGGGTCCATAAAAGCTGCATTTTATGTTAGTGGTCCTAAGCCTTCATTGCATGATGGCAAGAGTAACAAACCATGCTGTAGTCACCGTAGTGCTTTGCTCTCCCTGTTGGCCTCAATTTGAGCTTTAATATCCTGTGGTCTGAGCATTACAGTCTCATACAGTATGTTGCTCCCTCTAGCAAAAGGCTGAGTGCCATAGTAATACACACTTCTGCTCCCTGCTACTCAAGTGAAGTAGCAGGACAATTCATTACCTAGAAAATTAATGATGATGATGATAATAGGTATGTCTTCCTGGCAGTCATACAAATAACACAAAAGGGTTCAATTGTTCATTTGTTATAATCAGGTATTTCAAAAGATTAGAGATTTTATTAGGTATAGCATAGAGTCAGTAGCATAGAAGATTATTTCAGATGCCTGCCATGAGAGACCTGCATGATAAAAGAGAGATTTGAGTATTTTGTTCTCCACAAACAAGATACTTCATTATTGATACTTTTCATGACTTCTAGGGGAAACATTTTCTAACTCTGCCTCAGTGTCAATATTGAAGAATTTTGCAATTCCTGATAGAAAAGCTGTGTTCTCACATAACATCTCCCCTGCTCTCTCCTATGACAAAGGCAGAGATTCCCTTGAAAAAACGCCATTCTATTTAGAGTCAATCTATGCTCAAAGGTTACTAAAGACCTTTAATTATTGAAAATTATCTCTTTACTTTCTGGAACTGAATATATTCCTAAGGTTTTATAACATATTACTTTTTTAAGTATCTTTCATGTATGCTTCATTCTCTCAATTTTACTTGAGCAAATCTCACAGTTATTACTGCTCTCCTTAAGCAGATGATTACTAGAGTCCTATCATTATGAAAAAAGACCACAAGCTCTGCTTCCAGAACAAAAAAAATGAATTAACCACAAAGGATGCGAACAGAAAAGTGGAAACATCACCCACTCTACCTGAAATATTCAGTGCCACAAAGCAAATGAGAAAGGACTCTAAAATGCAAGGCTGGTGATCTCAAAACCTGCTTTTTACAGCTGAGCAGAGTTCACGGTATTCAGTTGTAGACATTTCAGTAATAAATAACTACATATTTAAAGTTCTTACAGAGACAAATAGTAATTTAAGCTCTTATGTAAGGAAAGGAAACCAATACAAAGAATAGCACATAAAATCTAAACATAGCTGCTGAAGGTCCTTTGTATTGCTAATGAGGTATGAGATGCCTTACTGGGAAACCCTAATCTATAGGTAGTTATTGCATTTCAGCCTCTCCTGAAGTTTCTTTCTGAATATAACATACATCTATCAATTACTCATCTTTGTGGAAGCTTTTTTCCAAGGAAAGACACTAGGTTCATAAATGCTATGTTCTCATGATTTTGTATCCTCCAGAAACTATAGGTGAATCTGAAAATGTTGGATTTTAACATACTGGTTTGTAAACGGCTTTCAAAAACATTTTTCGAAGTTGCATATTTTAATAAATGGGTTTCTTTAATTAAATGAAAGTGCCATAAACTGTCCATGTGTTAATCAAAACCAAAAGCTGTTTTAAATTAAAAGTGCAGTATCTTACTAATGTTAACAAATTAGGTCTGCTTTCAAGATAGAGTATTTCTCTCTTTAAAGTGTCAGATTATTATGTTGGTGATACGAATGGAACAGTCATGCTAAATCAGTTTTTTGAAATGGATATTTCTTTGCAATCAATTAGGAATATAGTTCAAAATTCAAACATCCTGAGTACAGACACTCCTGCACAGCGTTATCTTCTTTCATAAATAAGCTAATTTTAGAGACACGCTATTTTTGCCAATATTACATGAAATTAACATGAGAAGTATTGAAACAAAATGTTTCTTAAACACTGCTTGGCCTACTTTTTTTTTTTTTTTTTGCAACACTGCACTTAATCTTTATTCTTCCATAATCAGTATTTATTGTGTGACCCTGACAGGTTGCTACTGCTGTGATAAATTATCTGACTCAAGTCAGATTAAAAATGCAACCCTGAATCCTAATTATCTTGGCAGATCCGCTTAGTAATAGCGTTTCTTGTCAATTCTGGAATCACAGCATGGGTGTCAATTGTAACAAACGCCCAGGCCCNAAACAGAGATATTCCTCACAGAAGAGCATCAACCAGACCAAAACCACAGAAAACTCCCTCATCATACTGCAAACCTTAATCAGAACTGAAACCCTTCAGGTTTCAAGAACTGGATTTACACTCCAGAACACTCATCCTTGTGAACTTATTGAGCAGACAAAAAGAACACAGGTAAATACTAAAAGCATGAAAAACAAATAACCCTGTCACCCACAAAGACAATCTAACAGGATTAAGATTCTACAAACGTCTGTCTGNCAGAATGCTTTCTTATCTGCCATATGTAAATCTCAGATGCTCTGTACCCTTGGTGACCTTTTATTAGCAAACTGACAAAATGATAAAGCTAGTCATGGCAAAACTCCCACTACTACACAATTATCCGCTACAGTTCTAGTCCGTGGGAGATCAACAAGACATTGTTAATTGTGATGCATTTCATTGACTTCCCCTGCTAACAGACCCTACAGGTCACCTGAACAGATAGGGTTAGGCGTTTATTTCACATCAGGAGGGGACAGCAATGTAATTTTTACCCACAGGAGATTTTCCATCCTTTGTTTTTCCTCTTCAGTATGATGCCTGTCATTTGCTTTTAAAAAGACTCATGAAATAATTTATATCTATATTCTTTATATATACATATATAAAAATTNGTCTCCAGAACCATCCTGCAAACTCATGACATCTTGCAGGGACTTCATTAAAATGTTATACACAAATAAGGTTAACAAGTAAGGTATAGAGAGAAACAAGTTGAAAATTGTTCACCACAGTTCAATCTTCCTGGTTCCTCAGAGCTTTCCAGGGACCCCTACCCCAGATTATCATCCACAACACCCCCTCCTATGTTGCACTAGAGATTTAAAATTGGAAAAGTCTGCTCTGATTTTGGCACTAGTCACTCCATTCCAGCTACCTTCTGGCTGGCTTGAGTTGCTAAAGGCATCAGGCTCTGCAGGACACAGTATCAGTCAAAACCCTGTCATTTAAGAAGCTGATGCATATTTGCTTTGTAATGCAGTTTATTTCTGAAAGCACAACTTGGCTGCTAAAATTACTCATGATTTTCTAAATTACACGCAATGAGATCTTTGGAGAGTGCACACAGAACTAAAACTCCTGCAGTCTTGTTACCAACGATATGGATGTTTAAACAGTATGAGAAAGAATTAAACTATGACAATGTGTTGAATTTTGGGAAGATATTACTATGTGACTCTGACAACTGGCACTCTCATGCCATCAGATCCTGCAGAAGAGGTCTGTGCACCATGGAGAAGGGATAAATAAGAAGAGGAAAAAAAATTACTCAGTTCAGTCAATTCCCAATATGCATTTGCTATTCTGAACTAAATAAAATTTGTATCTTCTTGAAGAAAGTGAAAGATTGATGAATTCTCTGAACTGATTTAAAAGTGAATGATAAAGAGATATGATAAAGATATGATATCTTTTCTTACCCTGAACTGAAGCAAGTGAGAGAAAAGCAAAGCTTAACAGGGCAGACAGGAAACTTATGAAACACATATGAAAAAAAGATCCAAAAGGTGCACACTGAGTACTTCAATCAATATGTGGACTTCAGAAAACTCTGGACATAAATAAAGCCCTTTGCTACATTTTTGTCCACAGTAATATTTGTAATGGTGACTATGTTCAAGGTATTTCTCATCTCTGCAACTGTGTTTTCTGCCTGGGTTGTTCCTCCCTTGTTTAATTTTGAGCCTACAAAACACAGTACCAACAATCCCAGGATTAAAGACCATCATGGACTGACAACCAACATTCATACATGAAGCAAACTAAAATACTGCCCAGTCTCACACACTATTTTATAGTTAAGTTTCTCGATCAGTTAAATGATTCCAAATGCTGTGAAATAAGCCTGTATTACTATATATGAAAAACTTGTGAAGATTGTGTCAGTTTATAAATCAAGAAGATGGAACAGATTCAAATGTCTATATCAAGTTGTATAACATTCTTCCAATAATCTATCCTGTGAAACAGTCCCACAGCAGAGAGGAATATTTGGTTCAGTTGCGATGGTTGCAAGAAGTTCACAATTCCAGCTGCAAATGGAATCAAATAACTCCAAAAACTTTGGGGGGAAAAAAAAAAAGCTTTGAAAGAAGATATTTCAGCATGGCATTACTTCTTAATTCATAAGTGGAATGACCTGATCTTTGTGCCAATAGTATGTCAAACTAGTACAGCAAATATCGAAATCAAGTTTTTCACAAGTTACACACGGCCTTATTTTCTTTCAGGCTGCACTTACCCTTTAGCAATCATCCTTCAAAAGTACTCTTTGTTTCCCTATAAAGAAAATATTCTTGATTCCTCTTTAATGGTTGTCTGATTGTTTCCTTTGGTGAACTACTAGCTGTTTGCTGTAGCTTTTAGTGGCATGCAAGCACAACCACTTGAAACAGGTGAAGCTGAATACCAGCTGGGAGATTCACACCATTTTGCCTTCTGACTTAAACCCAGGATTTCTCTTTGTTCTTTGGTAGCTGACCTAGTTACAGGAGTAATATTACCAAAATTCCAGTATACCTGACTCAAGAATACTAGATACTGTAAAACCATTCAGTATTGAAAGAAATATCAGTCATGTGACTAGTCATTGAAATTACATCAATCTGGAAGTTTAGCACCACAGAACAGACTAAACATACTATGCTGTTCCCACTTGTGCTTAACACATATTTCGAAGAAATAATGAAAATGGCTTTTGATTCACATCCATACACAGCAAAGAGAAAAATCTGTGCAGCAAACTGTAGTTGCATCAATTAAAACACTTCTACTGTCAGGCTATACTCAAATAAGGTTTCAATTTCTACTCCCTTAAATATAAGATGATTGTAACCATGTTTGGCATCCAAAAGTGCAGAGCTGTCCAGAAAATAACATGCTGTTCCCCTCGCTGCTTGATTTATTTTTCACATACAATCTACTACATACATCCAACATGGCAACAAAATCTAGTGTCAGCTCTGCAGGACGGGTTCTTCATTTAGACTTCAACCCTATTAGCACAGCTCCACTGGCTCTCTAATACAGCGTCTGTGCTCTTGCATGAGAAGCAGAAAAGGGAGAGGGATTCCTCAGCTGCAGAAGGGAAGACCAAAAGAGAAGGAAGGCAGTTCTTTCTGGTTTACTGCTTCCTTTCCCCTCAGTAGCACAGCACATATATAAAAGTTTGCCTTTGACCTGACTCCTCCCATGCTGCTGTAAGACCACACACCCTCGCCTGTAGCCTGTGGATCTGCTGTATAGAATCACAGTTCTGCCAAGGGATGGAGTGGTTACATACCAAAGGGAAAAAAAATAAAAGTTTTATAGCAAAATGCTGCATTTGTTAAGCTCACATGCCTGGGAGAACATATGGCTCTTAATCCTTCATGTTTTTTTAAACTATTAGTGATATACTTATTAAAATACTTAGTGGTTGTATCTGTAATTGAGACAAATTTCACTGAAGACATAAGCTGACTAAGTTACTTGAGCTACTCTCACAGCAAACTCTCAGAGGCACGATACCCAAAGAACATTCCTCACGTGAACCTGGGTTAGTTAGCAACTGAATATTTGGTGGCTGATACTTGTGGTGTTTAACAGCCAGCCACAAACAATAGATGACTAGCCATCTACAGCTGTCTGGGCTTCTTTTTTTTGGTTTTGTTTTGTTACTAAGTACAGCACTGATACTACACATCATCGAGGCAAGTAATGTCTCAGGAAACGCTACCTGCTAAAAAAGAACTGGTGATGGAAAGAAAGTATCTTGGCCCTGTGCAAGAGAACATTCTTCTCCTATCAAAGAAAATAACCAGAGCTCTGCAGCAGCTATCTCCAGCTCTCATAGTCTTTATGGCAGGACATCATCTTGAGAGTAACAGGAAGACACTGAATTTCTCCCACTGACTGCTTATAAAGCTGCTGTCTGCAGCATTTTCATGGAGATCTGGAAAAAAGGCACAGTTGGTGGAGTCCTTCTGCAGCAGCACCAGAACTTGAGTACTTTTAATAAATCTATCAAGCACTCTCACAGACCTAAACTTGGCTTCCACTAAAGGGTCACTGCAAATTCTTGTACCTGTGACAGAATAATTTTATCCTGAGGTACAAGCTGTGGAACTGGATGAACAGCAACTCTTCGGAAAAGCACCTGGTGATTCTGGTGGTCAACGAGCAGAAAATGAGCGAGCAGTACATCCCAGCAGCGAGGAAGGTTAGTCACGGACCGTGTCACATCTAGTACAACAGCAGGCAGCAGGTTGAGCAAGGCCATTACACCCATCTACACAGCACTCATGAGGAGAGATCTGGAATAGTATGTCAACTTCTACAACCCCCCAAAAAGAGGGAAAGCTATTGATGGGAACCAGGTCAGCAAGGAAGCACTAAGATGCTCGAGGCTCGACCATGCAAGATGTGAAAGGGGAAAAGTCAATGGATAAAAGTTTTAGGACAGAAAATTTCAAATTGGAACAAAGAAAAAAGGTTTCACAAGTGCACCTGGGCACTGCAAAAGACTTCCCAAAGAGACAAGATCCTTAATCAACCTCATCTAACTTTGAGATTAACCCTGCTTCGGGCCAAGGGCAGGATGACAAAACCTACTGGGATCCTTTCCAACCTAATTTATCCAGTGTCTAGAAGAGGGCAGCTATCTGTCCTTCCCTAAAGGAGAAAGAGATTGTTTCAGTATATCCTTCACAATAACATTTATTTAGATATTCAATGCTGGATCTCATCTTAAAACCAAGGTACTAAAATTCAAGTGCCTGAAATACAGATTTGTGATTAAAGAATAGCCCTAGAAAAACTACTTTAAAACGTCCACTGTATTCTTCAGTCAAGAGCTCCAGCTTCCTGCTAAGGTTTATCCAATAGGATTATCCAGGCTTTATCAATTACTCTATCAAAACAGAACTCCTCTTTGATGTCAGGTACTTTAAGATCCCCATATGGAAGGCAAAAACATTTAGCCCCCTCTGCTACATGTAAAATGTTACCTAGTGAGAGACCAGTGTACATTATTTTCTTAGCACTGTACTCCTCCTCTGCGGTTTCACTATGTGACATTTTCATTCATTCCAATATAAAGCTAGTTTCAGAGTATTCAGAGTTGTAACACACAAGACACATTAATCACCAGCCTAATACACGTCCTGTGTAGTAGCATTATTATCTTTTCAAAGCAGAGCTGTAAAAACAGAGAAACTGTGATCTTTTATGCTATCCTTTAATAAAGTTATTTTAAAATGCTATAAAAATGGTTTCAGGTTTTTTTTCCATGCTACAGCTTAATGCAACTAACTCTTGTACATCCAAAACAGTAAAGTCTGAACAAGTAGTTTTAAAAGTCCCTGTGGACTTGTAATCTTGCAAGAGTGAAGAGCTCTAACCACTAGAGACAGAAATGGGAAGGAATCCTGAGTTTCAAGTTACAGAACATGCCTGTTCTTTTGTCATTCTGACGGTGCACCACCTTGCAAAGTATTCTCACTTCTGTGATAAATTTTAAGTGTCTATTCCTGTATGCCAACATTTACATATTTAGGGCAAGGGTGGGCCATGTTTTTTACCTTCTTGTTCACGCTCAGTAGTATCAGCCTACCTCCTCATCCATTTAAATCAGTGAATATCTTGTACTCACCAAGACTGTATGTAACATAGCCTCAGAAGACCTGTGTCCTCTTCTATGCAAGGTATGAAACCGATGAGCCATTGAGAGCAAGCATCTTGTCCTCTATGAAGGCAAATAGCAGAAACTTGAACAGCAGGACACCTTGCACTTCACAGAGGGTTGAGATCATTCATGGTTGAGACCATTCCCTTCTCTCCCTGCTCCTTCTTCTGCAGATGAATGAGGATTCATCCATACATTTCTGGCTTTCAGAAATACCACTTTTGAAAGATAGACCTGAAACTTCAGACTGGAACAAAGCCACGGTGTTAAAAGAATCCCTGTTAGTAATAAGAACAGAAAATGACAGCAGGCTTCAAACATGGTCTGGTCATTACATCCCATTGTTGGTCTTGGTCTCCCTGACTGGTGCCAATGCACACTAATTGGAGAGAAAACAGTATATTTGACCTATGTGCAACTTTTACACCTACGCCTTGGGTAAGCTAGCACTTCTGGACAGAAATCTGCAACAACTGTGCAATTCCCCTAGCGGGAGACACAGTTGAGATAATTGCATGAACTGAAGTCAGGCTTGATGAAAAAATTATTCTGAATAAATAGAGATGATTCATTGGCATATACCCAGTACTATTGCAATAGACTTTTACCAATCCAGCAGGAAAACCACTCCTCAGCTCTGTATGAAACAACCACCCACCCAATTCCACGTGGTGCAGGGTAGGGCTCTGGCCAGCACACTGGTGGGCTTTGTGTGGCCACTAACCCAAAGCAGGACATGCTTCTGCCATTTTCCAAAGATTCTCAAAATTTCTCAGCTTTTTACTCGGTGAAAACTAAAATTAGAACAGTGAAATCACAGAATAAAACTTGCATCTCATCAAGTGTTAAAATTTTAAATCAATTGGTCTTTCTCTCAATATCCAGAAATTTTACCCTAGACTCAGGAATTTTCCTTCAGAAGGTTCAATAAGAAACTACAGGTTTTTGTAGTAAGTTTTGGGTTGGACTAAACCAAGGTCTTCACAAGAAACTGATGTAGGTGAAAAACATTTATAATCTTTCTCAGGGAAGACAAGGATACACATTACTCTGAAGCAGCCGTACCTCTGACAAGGTCCTTGGCATGAATTAACCACCTGAGAGTATTTTGAGACAGATGTGATCAGCACCCTACCATGATCTACCTGTGACCAAACCCATCTAAATAGTGGTCAAAGGGAGATGACGACTGTTTTCTTAAGGTACCCCACTAATACAAACAGAGTGCTCCTCTGAAATCACTGAGGAGCTGAGGCTTTTTGGCATTCTCTGGAAGGCAGAAGTTTTCATGTTATTACCAGTTGTGAGAGAGCTCCCCCTATTCCCCTTCCTCTCTACTTCCCCTCTTTTTTTTTTTTAAAGATCAGAGCTAATCTGAACTCTCGTAAATTAAAACCATTTATCAAAACAAGGACAAATTTTAACTCATATTTTATTGAACCTTTTAATCAGCAGGAAAAAGATGAATTCGTTCACTTTTATTTTTACATCTGGTAAAAAGTATGGAATTGAGGTATTCTGTGCCAAGTTTTGACGAGAAATGATTTTTTCACATCCAAGTAATAGATGACTAGGGAAATGGAGTGGCTTAAAATGCAAATGTGGGGATATTAATTATTGTTGTTATTGGGACATTTACAAGAATAGTGTGGCACTATTTTAGAACCAGTAATGTCTAATCTTTTAAAACTACTGTAACAAAAATAGAACTAGAATAAAACCAAGTATTAAAAAGTGAATTCCCATAATGTTTTGGTTTGTTTTGTCTGAAAATTTATTTGAAGTCTGGAAATGCCTGGTGCACATATTCGGTATTTTATAACTTAATTTGTTGAACAAGAACAGGAGTATTTTAACAAGGTGAAACAATTTCACGATTAAAGGACTGCCTGCTTCATCAGTAGTAAAGAGCTCATGGAAAAATATCTAATCTTTATAAGGCAGAGACTCATAATTTAATTGCCGAGAACAAATGAAAAGTCTAATTCTTTCTTTGCTGCTTTAGTGGTAGCATGTGGTGATAGCAAAGTATTAGCATAAACCAGAACTTGCTCCCACTTTTATTTCCAGGCATGAAACAAATATCTGATGGCTATGCAAATTTCACCCAAAGCAAAGTTGTCCCAGCTGGCAAGCCATACATTAAAAGGTAAATTACACAAAGCTGAGGCCATCTGGACTGAAAAATTCTCCTGTCAATAGGATTTCAAGCTTACTAATTCCACAGAATGAAGGACGATATATTACATGTGGATAATGATATTTGAGATGTGGGCTTTTTACCAAGCACTATTTAAAAAAACAGAAATTAAAATATAAGAATGGACTACAAACTAATTTTGATATTTCCTTGGAATGTAATTTTTGAAGCTTACATAGCCTAATTTTAGTTGTATTGTATACATACCAAGTATTCAAGTTCATAAATGGCTATTTTCTGACAAATGGCAAGTTTGAGAGGCCAACAAATCCAACCTACTACTACATGAATGCAAGCACAAAGAATCTGAAATTTGAAAAAGTCTCGCATCACCTACATTTTCACAAAGCTGCCAGCACTGCATGTTTCTGTGCAGACTTTTACTAGAAAGCAGCCCTTGACAGAGCACCTTGATAGTTTTGTTTCTTTTTTTGGTTAACCAGACTACCAAAGCAGAAGACACAAGAAAATGAACAGTTGAGAGCAGAAAAACTAACCAGACCTTTCTAAACCACAGCAGAGTCACCACTTATGTTAGCGAAAATTTCTGCATTTAATTCACATTAAATTGCCCATCTTGTCCAGTCTTGAAAAACTAATCCCTATATTACGTATTACAGAATTTAAAGTAACATCTGTGTCATTGAAATTAAATTAACATACTTCCATTTGATTAGGTTATTAACTGTAATTCTCAATATGCAGTAGGAACAGACATCAACTAGAGAGATGCAGCTGACACCACCACCTGTCTGATATAAAGTACTTTTTATCATAGACATGGAGGGATCTGTCAGCAGCCAGCCAAAGCATCAGACAGATTAGGAAGTGACACAGGGGCAGAAAAATTACTTGCCTCAGATCGCAAAGCAGATAATTGATGGGATGGGGAAGAGAACCTGTGCATGTTGGCTTACAGCTTCATACCTTTGCTAATGGCTTTCCCAAAAATCAAATGATGCAAGGAAAGAGCAGTTTGTAACTTCTGCTACATTTAACAGAGACAATATTAGAGGAAAAACACATTTCAATATGTTACATGCTAGTGGGAATATCTATTATACTCATCCTCTAATTTCCACAGAAAAAATTTCCTATTTAATCCCCACAAAGAGCTGAAAGTGCACACTCATCTTCACCTGGCTACTGTCAGTAATTTTCTCTTTAGTAACACTGATTGAAACAGTCTTCAGCAAAAGAGGTACAACAAAGGGATTACATGCAAAATATCTCCCTTACTCTGCAGCTTACCTGGCAGTGTTTGAAAAATACCTGTTCTTAGTCTCAAAGACATAATGCATGAGCAGGGGTAAAGAATGAATATGGCCTTGTAAACTCCACTCTTCTTTCACTCTTCTTTTCTAGCTGGTAAGATCCTATGCTCCTTTTCATAGCAATGAGTCTTTGATATCCTTATAATCTACATGATGCCTCTTAAATCACATGGCATCTCACCAGATCAAATCTTAAGTCATAAGCTCTCTCACTATTGTTTCAATGAACTGAGAACTAGAAATGCCCTGAGAAAAAACACCAGAGGCACAGTCTGAGCTGTATCAATTTCATTTTTTGCAGGAAATCAGGAGGAAAAAAACCCAACCCAGTACAAATACACAGTCAGGTAGCAGAAGCTACAAGGCTAATGGCAGCCATTTCTTAAAACTCTGAGCTGCTTTGGCTGAATTGCTCCTCAGAGACTACAACTGGTTTTGTTCTCCTCAAAGCTGCATCACAGACATAATAATGAAAACACTACTTTTTGTGAACTGTTGTTGCTATGTAAAAGCCTTGCCAATATGCTTGCCTTCTGTAAGTACAGTTTTTAGGCAAGTAAATGCTAATGTAACTGTCTAGTCAAGTCTTCAGTATCTGTCACTTGAAAACTGGGGTTATACTTCAGATGCTGTGGACTAATTGGTGAAAGCAGAAAACTTTTGGCTACAAATGAAATCAGCATACAGATCAATCTGAAGACCCACTGTTCAAGACTGGTAACATTAATCCCTTTAGACATTGTTCTCTGTCATGACTCCCATAAGATCCACAGTCCCAATTTCGGCTCCATAGACTTTGCTTGCCTTGTCTACAACACACTATCAGGAAGACAGGTGCCAAAGAGACATAGCTAGAAGATTTAATTTGGGAGGGTTCTTGGATAGCTGTCTGATTGTTCTTAAGG
>WEIV01021310.1:12745-23417 GCA_013390005.1 Calyptomena viridis
CAGGTTGCGGGCGGAGCTTCGCCGCCCGCCCCGCCCCGCGGGACTGCGGGAGGCGGCGGGTCGGGGTTCGCGGGGTTGGAGGGTCAGGGAACCCCAGGGTGTATTAGGCCGGAAAACGCCTCTGAGGTAATCGAGTCCAATCTGTGACCGAACAACGCCATGTCAGCCAGACTATGGCACTAAGTGCCACGTCCAGTCCTTCCTTAAACACCTCTCTGGGCAGCCCATTCCAGTGTCTAAGCCTTTCTGTGAAGAAATTCTTCCTAAGGTCCAACCTGAACCTTCCCTGGTGCGGCTTGAGGCCGTGTCCTCTTGTCCTGTCACTTGTTACCTGAGAGAAGAGACCAACCCCCACATTGCTACGACATCCTTCCAGGTAGTTGTAGAGAGCAATGAGGACCCCCCGAGACTCCTCCAGGCTAAACACCCCCAGCTCCCTCAGCCGCTCCTCACAGGACTTGTGAACTGGAAGCAATAAGCCAGAAGGGTAACCTAAATTCACACGGGTGTTTAGGACTTTCTACTTAGAGTTCACATGGGACCAGTGAGTTGGAATAAACTTCAAGGTCTTCCATAATCTAAGTTGCTTCATGAAGTGTCCCATGAACCCAGGCCTTTGGACCTGGCACAGTTGAAGCTTGGCTTGGATCCAGCCAGCCTGGCTCATGGATCGGATCCACGCCGAGGCTGCATCAGATGCCTGGCAGTGGGAAAGTGGGCAGGACACTCCAGTCAGATCATACTGAGGATGCTTTGGGATTCCCTTCAGCTGTTTGTTGACTGTGGATTTGGGTGACTGTTGAAGACCCATCGGCACATTCTTTGTATAAACTCACATTTTACTCCCATTCGGGCTGGTAGCTTTCAACTTTAAAGAGGTTTTTATTTGTGATCAACAGCTTGGCCAACCTGGCTTCTAACTGGTGTGTATCCAACTTACTTGTGAAAACCTTCAGTAAAGCTGATTGTGCCAAATGCTGTTGTCATATTTCATGACCTGAAACCCAAAATTAAGCCTTTTTCAGTTTTCCTGTCTCCCGTGGATGTGCAAAAAACCCCTAATATTGCTGTGAAGAGAAAGGAGCTCTTTTATATATTATAAAAATTATATCTACCTTTTTCACATGAAAAATCCACGTTTTCCATGACCCCTTGTCAGACATTTGTCTCCTTTATTTTTTATCTTCTGTACTTGTCCCAGTTTCCCAACAATATTTGTGAAATATAGGGTCCAAAACACCAGCCTCATCATGTCAAACCAGGCAAATGATTATCTCCAGTCTTGCTGCTCTCTGAACATGAATTATTTTTCTTTTTTTATCAACAACATCTGAGTTTTATTTTTGATATTAGATCCCTATTCTAGACAGTTACTACTCAAATTTATCTATAAATTTGATATCTCCTTATCAAGCACTGTTTTTCTCTTTGCTAAATTTCAATAGCTTTGATCATGGCCACTTAGTTAAGCAAAAATATTTGATTTTTTTCTCTTTTCATATCATCTCAGCCATTTTATCACCCATATTTTTCATGCCAATATTGAACAAGTCTTACCTGGACAGGACAGAGCATTGAAAAATGGCATGTGAGATTTTCTCCTAGTTTAAAAACCCTTTACACACTGAAGAGAGCCATTTGCCTATTATTTTATGTACAAGTGGTTTTGATATACATTTTCGTTACTTAACAATTCTTGTCCGCAATGAGTTTTGTCAGAGAAACGGGTTTTTGCCTTGTTTCCTATGAAAGTTAAGCTTCTGTTTTCAGATATCCCTGTGTGTCTATGTTCCATTTCCTAATAATAAGCAGAAAATCTGGCATCTGCATGGAGCAGGGTACCTCTGCTGAAGGAAAAGCCGCAGTTGGGGTCAGCTGTCAAACCCAATCAAGAATTCACACTAGAGTGAGTCTTCCCAAGTGCTCCCTCAGCAGCTAAGCCTTTCAGCTGGCATTCATGCTGTTAGCATGAGTTTGTGTGACCTCAACCACTGGAAAAAAAGCTGTAGGAGATCAGGCCATAAGCAGATAAGATCTCATCCAGTATAAGTAAAGGTAGCTGCTGATAGGGATGGGACAGCTCTGCCTCCACTAATCCATTCGTGGACCCTCTCGTTCTGGGAGTGTCAGGGTCATCTGCTGAATGGGGAAACAGGAGTGAATAAGCTTTTGTTTTTTCATATTATCTTTCAGGCAAAATCATCCTGTGTCCCCCAACCACACCAACAAACTAAAATGCTTTTGACAGCCTCATCAGTTGGATGCCACCTCTGTCCAGTCATCCTCACTCCTCACAGAGGGTCCTGTGGTTGTGAAAGCTAGAGCCCCTTCTGTAAGTCATGCAGGCAGGTATTGACTCTTAGGATGAGCCCTCTCCTTTAGGTGCCTCTCCCATGACTGACAGGATGAAGGAGAGCTGTGTGGACTTCTGTGTCCTTCATCTTTTCCTTCAGAGCCCTGTTGTTATTCATGACATGTTCCCAGTCTCTATTGGTACTATCTGGGTCTCCTACATGGTTGAACCACAAAGGATATTACTCTGAGGGTTGGTAAAGTCTTGACAGTCTGTCTTCAACAACCCAGGGTAATAAGTTTCCAGTGTATTTAATGGGGACAGACTTTTTAGTAGGGTCTGGGGGTAGTGGTTTTAAACTTAAAAGATGGAAGAATTAGAACAGACATATGGAAGAATTTTTCTTACAGTGAGGGTAGTGAAGCACTGGAACACATTCCCCAGAGAAGTGGTAGATGGCCTATCCCTGGAAACATTCAAGGACGGATTGGATGGGGCTCTAAGCATCCTAATCTAGGTGATGATGTCCCTACTCATTGCAGGAGGCTTGGTCTAGGTGGCCTTTAAAATGTCCCTTCTAGCCCAAACCATTCTATTACTCTATGAACCTATGATTCTATTTAGCTCACTGATGGGATTTGGTCTCTTAGTTCCCAAATTATGTGATCTTCTAGACTTCCAGGCAAGTAAAATTGGCCTGATGTCATTGAATTAAATCTGATAAGGGAATTCCATTTTGTAGAACTGCAGACTGCTGATGGGGAGAAAATACAGACAGTGCAGAATCTCCAGTGAAATGGACGGTACCTTTAACACCACTGCTGAGCCATCTGACATCCTGCTGGCAGGACTGACAGTGCAAAGGGAAGGCAGCCCTTCCTGTTCCTGCTTTGGCAGCCTGGTAAACCACACAGATGGCCAACGTGCAAACGACCCATGTGGCAGGGCTGACTTCCTCAGTGGTCAGTCACTCAGCCTGGGTCGGCAGCTGCCCAGTGGTCAGATAGCCAGGCCTCCACTGGTTAGCCAGGCAGCCAGAGATGCTGGAGAGGTGTTACGTGTGCTGGCCTGTGGAGTATTTCAGTAATTTGTGATGCTACTGTTGGGATGTTTATTGAATCAATGTTTGACAGAGGCTTGCAAGGATTGTATGCAAGAATTTGTTGCTTACGCTATCCCATGGTAATTTAGCTAATTTACAAGCTAATTTACTGTTGGATAAGAGACTCTATACCTAAATTATTGAGTGCTATCACCTGTTCTGCAAATCTAAGATGCCTCCAACTAGAGATTAATGCAAAATTGATTTTCATCCAAGTTATGTGTAGCATATATTTCTTTAAATACTATTAAGACTCATGTAAGTAGCTACTGTATTTTTTTTTCTCATTTTTTACTTCTCACCTGGTAAATTTCTGTTTTCCAGAAAAATCAATGTCTTCTTTGGTTAAACATTAATACTTTAACAGAAGGCTGCCGTAGAGTCAGACTCACTTACTAAAAAATTATTAGCCAGTTGATATAAAAGAAGACTTGGTTATTCGATATTGAAGTATATTGAAGTATTATGCTTGCAGAGGTCGTTTTGCCTTTTTTTTTTTTGTTGTTGTTTTTGTTTTGTTTTGTTTTTGTTTTTGTTTGTTTTTTTGGTTTATGTTCTCTTGAATAATACATGTCATTTGTTAGGGATTTTATATCACATGCTCTCTAGAAGTATGATGAAATACTTCACTGTGATGACTGTATCGAGATTATATTCTTTCAAACTCAATACACTTGAAAAAACTATAATTTGCTCTTTTTTCTGTGTCACTCAGTTTTTTCCTGTATTTGCATCATTTATCACTGTGCAAACTCGCTTGGGGTTTTTAGCAAAGCCTTAGGCTTTGCAGGATTTTTCCATTAACAGTAGTATTTAGGAAAGAGCCTTGGAGGCATCCAAAACTCGAGATAATCTGCAGAGCAAAACACTGGACCAGACATTTTATGGAAATTAAATCACAAAAGCAGAACTCTAGCATAACATTTGAATAGAACCGCTTTGATATAATTTGCACTGTACTATCATTTAGCTGTCAGAAGTCAATCTGACCCATTCTTCAGCTTAGCTTAAAATTTTTAAATCATTCCTGTGTCCAATTAAATTATTTAGACAGATGCCAAGTAGGAAATGTTATTTTCAGGTGTCTGGCATTTAATCTGTGTGTACTTTTTCTGAACATTAATTGTATGTGACAATTTACATGATTCGTGTTGTATTATAAAATATATAGCACACATTATTAGTGATAATATATAATTATTAGTAACACATAAGAATATGTTTTGTATAAATTTAATAATTAATGTAACATTTAGAATATAATTATATGTAATACATAATAATAGTTATTATACTATTTGCTATAGTATAGATAATATGAATATTATATAATACATATATTATATATATATAATAAATAAATTTATGTATAGCAAAAATAAAACATTTGTATTATATCTAAGAAAGACATCTCTAACATATTTTATTTATTATAAATATTGAGAATGGGACCCCACTTTATATAGAAATAAATAGATAGAGGAGATCCTTCAAGAAGACAGTCAAATATACCTAAATCTCAATGAAGATCTGCCTTTGTAGTGAGAATTCCTAAGCACCTGTTAAGCATAAAAAGGTAAACTGGAGACTAGACTTCTGAGTAGAGTACCTAGAAATAGGTGCCTATGAGTGATGTGTGACTTGGGCTCTGAAGGTCCAAGACCAGGCAGGTTTGGCTGGGATTCGAGCCCACAGCTGGACATGTGTACAGAGACTGTTTCCCCACTGTCTTCTGTAGCCTCTGTTTTGCTTTCAGAAAGACACCTATTTCACTAATGCCAATTTGTATATTTTTAAAAGACCCAAGCTAAGTTATATTGTTACTTTTAATCTGGTGGGAAAAAAAAAGTTTGGAAATTAGTTTCTTTTCTAAAACCTTACTTTAGAATAATGTAGTATTTAACTAGCAGCCTTAATTAACTGCTCTTAGCTAAATGTTAAAAATAAGATACTACATTTCTCCAGTCACTATAATAATTGAATGTTTTATTGCAGTTCAGCTACATTGATATATAATTTTTGGAAATGAAAAATTTAGTTCTAATAGTATTTTATGTTTTCAAAATATAAACTTGAGACTACATTTTCAAGCCAGTGCAACAAAAAGTAAAGTGTATTTCTTCAGGTTTCCATCTGCATTTGTATTTTAGGTTTTACACCCATGGAAATATTTACATGACTTCTGCTTTTTTCCTGTTCATTTAGTAATGCCTTTGCCACTGTTATCGTTGCACGCTGTTTTTCCTCGCAAATAACCTTGTTTTTTACTGCCTTGACATAAAAATAAACAGTCTGATAAGACAGCACATGATAAATTTTAATACACTTTTCCCATAAAAACAAAGAAAACAATAGGATCCTTGAAATAACCTTGAAATGGCTGACAAACTGACTGAAAAGATATATTGATTTTTTTATTTTATTCTCAAGAGCATTAGAAAATATGTGCTTGTATAACAAGATTCACAAAAACATGGAGTAGTAGTACTACTCAATGTCAGAGATCCATGCAGAAGTTGACTTAAACTAGCATCAGGGTGAATTTCCAATATTTTTTTTTACTTTAGAGACTGAGGGTTTTTTTAATTTTCTTTAGATGTCTTTTAAAAATTGTTTTGGCAATGGTTTGATAAAGTGGAAACTAAAGTTACTGCACAGGCTCATAGGAAGTGAAAATTGTGAAAACTTCCTGTTTACTCATAGTAAGAGGTGAGACACTATGGTTTTCTCGGGTGTTAGATGGCTCAGGAGGCATAATGACGAGAGGGTAGACTCCAAGAAATGTTCAGAGGTTTTATTTATCTATAAGATTGCTAATTTCTATGCAGAGAGAACTTAAGCATCTAAGCAGCAGCAAGAGCTCTAATACCTACCAGCAGACTCTGCATCCATGGTTCCCCAGGCAGACTGCCTGGAGAACCCTGGACACAAGGCTCTCTCTGGCCAGGTGTCTGACCAGGCAAAGGGTCTGCTCATAACATGTCTGCTCTCTAAGAAAGTCAGAACATGTCTGCCTCTCTTCTTGCGCAGTTACAGAAATATATATCAGACTATATTGTTTACATTAATTGTCCAATGACCTGGAGATCAAGTTCTTCTTGTCCAACCAAGGGGAATAAGGTCACAGCCAGTGAGAGCATGACTTATGCTCAGGAGAAATGTGGCCTGTAAGATATGGCTACAAGACACTGTTAAGGAAACTGGTTTACTTAAAAGGGAATAGATGTAGGCAGGAGGCAGGCTTGGTTACATTTTTTTCCTAATAAAAAATATTTTGGTCTGAAAGGGTTAAAAATAAACTTTTAAAATTGTTTTTTCCTTCTCTTCCAATAGCAATTTTTTGTGTTTTTTTTTCTTTTTCAGGTACTTCCATTGATGTTTTTTAGTGACTGTAGAAAGTAAGGAACTGTCTAAGACTCTGGAAGTCAGCAGAGTTGCTAAAGGATTTGAGCTGAGGAAATCTTAGAGGCAGTGTCATAAAAATTACCTTTTTCCACCAAGATATTAGTAGATAACTTACCCTACATTTTTGTCTGAAAGGTAAATGTCTGGTAATCCTAACAAAAGTGCTTGTAGTTAGACCATAGTTAAAATTTGCTTAAAATTTAACAAACCAACATAGCATGAAACTTGAGGTTTATTCCTTCTTTAATGACTTCTTCATTGTCCATTACACTGCATAAGCTTCATCGTATGTTTTTTGAGTTAGAAGAAGTTTTACTTAAAAAAAATACATGTGTAGGCTCCTTTCATATTTCGCCATTGTTGATGTAGAGGGAAGCATGTGCTTCTGCATGTATTTTCCTTCATTTGATTGAGTACTTTTCAGAACTCCAGCCACCCTAAGGTTATTTCAGCACTTGTCTTCAGACTGTGAAGGTCACACACTAGCTATTATTGCCTACATGAGCCATGCCATTGTAGCCTTACACTGTAAGCTACGGAGGTGTTAATTCTATGGATCAGAAGGTGGGCAAATGTTAATTTTTTTCTCTTAATTCACATGCCTGAATCTATTCATACACTGGCTGCAAGAGGTAAATAATACACCCCCTAGAATGGCAAAAACCCCAAGGGAATGAATTGCAATGTGGCAACACTCCTACCAGCCATCAGTGCATTCGCTTTAGATGATGAATTATTAGGTATTCCATTCCTACATGTTTCTTGAGAATACCTTGTTGCTTTGATCATGAGATGTAAAGGAGTACAAAGTTTTGAGTGTCAAGGATTCTGTCTTAGTTTTCATGGCAATAACAGTAGGAGGAAAGCAATTTTCCAGGCTTCAAGATCCAGTTTATTTTCAACAGATTTCTCTTTGGCAGACAGTCTCTTCTTTTATGGTTCTATAGTTTACTCTTATACTACTTAAAAAAGGGATTTTTAAATTCTTTATGTCTAGTCCACAAATGGAAAGAAGAGTTGTAGCACATCTTGACTTAAGGAAGCCCTTGTTTGATAAAACTTACATTCAAATGATATCACTATACACTGCAATTCCATCTTTTTTAACAGTGAAGCTTCTTTAGTTATCACAACCTTCATATCGTCATATTTACTTAGTGTGGAAAATCCTTGAAGTTTGTGGCAGTGCCAAGCCCTCATCATAAAGCTTGCCCTGTGGTATGTTGACAGCCCTCTTCTCCAAGGACTATTCCTGTGTACTTTTTTTCCCCCGCTGTATTATTCGATCCTGTTTTCTTCAGAATGACCTTAATTTATTTTATGTCATCAAAGTCTATGTGAAAATTGACAAAACGGCTTTCTGTGTAACAATTTCAGTCAAGGTGTTTTCTTCCCATGTTTTCAAAAGGCAAGATGACCAGTCTCTGCAGAACTTCTTGGAGCTGTAGGGAAAAGATGCACAGTATATAGTACTTTAGGAAGTATGGGCATAGCATGGTCCACAGACCATTGAAAAGTAATTTAGTGTTTCAGAAATAAAACCCAAACTTCCTCCTTTTAGGAAATCATCATTTGACAACTGGCTAAGGCCATAAAACAATGGACCCCTACCTTATGTCTGTAGGGACTGGGAGCCTACTCGTAGTACTATTTGTAGTTTTCTTTGACAGAGACAACAGAGGAGCACACAGGGAAGAGCCTAAACTAATTTTTCCATGAGCACCAGTTATGTGAAAATTTTCAACAGTTCTTGCCATGCACATGAACCCAGCCATGTGATGGGGAAAAGCAGAGCTGTCCCTGACAAAAAGAGTGACCATGACCATACTTCTTAAGTTCTTTCTACATTAACAGTCATGCCATAGCCATTCTCTCATCTTCTCTCTTGTATACACTCTGTGTAGTGTGATCAGTCTTTATCTACTCAGTAAATGGGGTGCTCCCATGGTGCATCAGACTCAAAATGCTGAAGATGCACAATAAAATTCTGCCATGTATGAGGAATGCAACTTGCCACAGAAAGAAATGAAACAGCCAACCTTCCTAGAAAGGTATGACAGTACAAATCTAATTCACATGAGTTAGACTAAGTAAAGATCAAAATATTTGTATCCTGACGACTCAAGTCAGAGTGTTGAAACAGTTCCCTCAGATGAGAGCAGTGAAAATGCGTAGTTCCTCTAGTATAGTGTCAGTTGAAGGAAAGAGAAAACACACAGAAAAGCTAATGAAGCTTATAATATTTATGTCCAATGAAAATGAAGAAAATGATGCAATATTCAGATTAAGTAGTACAATGTAATGTATAAAACAAAACCAACTGTTTTGGAAAAAAATATGTTAATTACAGTGGACATTGAAAGGAAGAAGAGAAAAGAAAGTAAAGTACAGATCAATTGTACAAATAGACCAGTTTCCAAAACAAAGGAGCCATATAGAGATTCATAGGCTTGTTAACATTTCCCAGTAAATTCATCCCTAATTTGTCTGAATTAAGCCTGCTTCTGTTTCCACTTTTACTGGAAAGAAAAATTGCAGTTGGGATCTTTTGGAGCATAAACTAGACGGCTTGCTGAATATTCCATCCACTCTGTGGCTCGTTGTTTCAGGTTTCGTCTCAACAAGTTGATTTTTCTGTCAATAGTTTGTATTTAAACTATGAAAAAATACTGAAGATTTTATCTGTATGCACTTCCTTACATAAAAATTTTGCTGTAATGACAACAGGCAATATTTATTTTATTTAAGTTAATTTAGAACGTGGAATTGTCCCATTGTTTGGAATAGTTCAGTAGTTCAGCTTTACAAGCGCTAAGTTTATGAGGGTCTCTTAAAACAGGCAAACATTTTATCCTACACCTTAGATAAAGATCAAATAGGTTTAAATACCAGACTTGCAGTAAGCACATGTTTGACCTTACATTCTGAGGTGAGTAAATTGCATACATTTTTGTATATAGAAGTTGAGCTCTGTCTATTCTGCCAATGAGAAATACAAAGGTCTAACTGATGCTCAGTAATGCATGGGATCTAGCTGAATTTTAGGGAAAAGTAGACTTGAACTGACATAGTCTGATAAGACATAGTATTTTGCTGAGCATTATTTTAGAGTTGCTTCCATCCAAATTGAAATTTTGTTAATTTTGTGTGTTGAATGGGAAAAAATGAAACTACATAATTAACTTTCATGAGTGTGGTTCTGTGGGGAAAAAAAATCTTACCTATTATATGTGTTTTTGTAACAAATTACTATGATTAGTATCATATTTGATAAACAGAAATTATATAAATCCAAAGAAAGCTGTGACTCAGGGTATATGCTGGTTTATATTTAGGGTAAATGAGAAATAAAATAATACCCTAGAGAGCATTCAAAGCACTTTTGACTGAAGTATTGGACAGACTGGAAGACATTAAAAAACTTCTGAAATGTATATGTTGTATATCAGGAATAGCTGGGAATAATAGCATTATTTCAGAAGTTTAATATCTTTCAAATTGACACAAAAAGAATACACTCATTGTTCCCCAAATCTGCTTCAAATTATATACATGAAGTAATGGATGTTACTGTTAAAACAGCAACCATGATTTCTAGGAAATTTAGAATATAGAATTTAAAATGGTCTAGGTTGGAAGAGACNCTCAGGAAAAAAAAATACATTCCTTATCCTGCCCTTTTGAAAATATTCAGCTTTCTGTACTTTCCTGTATCCTGTCCCTACAGGCATGTTCAGTACTTTTTACAATATACAATATTTATACAATACTTACTGCTGCCTCTTCATGGAGAAAATACTAGGTGATGCAATAAAGATAAACTTAACATCATGAAGATGCAGAAAACAGATGCACATTGTGAATGAAATGCC
>WEIV01021310.1:23449-55604 GCA_013390005.1 Calyptomena viridis
ATGCCTTAGAAGGTAAGGCATTACCAAGAAGCATCAGCCCAAGGACTTCAGATTTCAATTATAGCTGGTGCACATGGCTCATAGTGTATTTAGCACGTTTGAACTTAGCCTACTGACTAGGAATCTGAATATTTTAAAGTAAATCAGGTAAGCCCCTAAGCCCCCAGCAGATTTCCCCAGACACTGAAACAAGACCAGATTTTAGACTTGAGTTGAACAGTTTAAAATCTTCAACAAAAAATAATGTTCTTTACAACTGACTTTGACTAGGGAACCATTGCTGAAAGGAAGGCAGTACAAGGGCAAAAATAATCCCTCATCAGAGAAGGCTAACTCCTGGAAGTGCTGGATGAAAGCAGAAATGAGTTTTCCGGAGCCTTCTTCCATTGGTGGAACAAGGTGATTGAGAGTTTCTCAGTCTTTTTTCCTCAAGACAGAACTGTGAAAGGGGAATGGAAGATTCATACAATACTTTTTGTTATGGCTGAGAAGTGCAGAATAAGAAAGTAAGGAGACTCTAAGAATCACTTAAGATTATAAGAAATTGTTAATCTGAGAAAAAGCCTTTTTCTAGAGAGTTGCTAAACTGCAGAAAAAAAGGACCAACTGGAAACAGAGTGCAAATGTCTGTTCTAGAGAACCTTCCTCTAAGTAGCAGGCTTTGACAAGATTTGAATATGGAAAAGATACTTCACTGAATAATTTAGCTCCTGTAAATCAATGGATTGCTGCTTGTAGATGGCCCAGGCTCCTGAGTTTGAGCATTTCTTATTATCAAAGTTCAGTACCAGATAAAAGAGATTGGACTTGCAGCTTCTNTAGATTGCAGTGGCATGCAAATATTTCCTAGAGCTGCAGTTACTCAAGGAAGGTTAAGAATAGGCTGTGGCGTAGTTTACATGTAGCAGCGTCCATTGAGAAACAAAGGGAAGAAATGACAGAAAATTTACTAATAGTTCCATTTTTCAGTTGACCAAATTTACCCTCAAAACTTCACAGATCCTGAAGGCTTACGTATCTTCTGTAATGACAGAACCATAGATTTTAAATGGAACAGTCAACTGTTCTGGGCAGCATAACACTTCCTTGAAGATGCATTTTGGCTCGTGTACTTTTCCTGGTGTGTTAAGTGATACTGGAGCTATAAAGAAGGAATTGCTGAGAGTTTAAATAGCAATAAACCTATCTATGAACATCAAGGCAAAAAAAACCCAGGCTTGGCTCTGCATATACTAAACAATTATGACTGTCTTCCAACTAACAGCCTGCTCTAGGTATTGTTCTTTTCAATTTGCAGTGTCTTCTATTTTCAGTTATATAATTTTAAAATGATGTATATAGAAGCACACATATAGTCTCACAGTTATACTGTCAGAAATTTGAATTAAAAGAGACAAGAAATAGGTAGTTTAGATTTATATGACTAATTCAGGGCTAAGCAGTGCAACTCCATCTCCTCTGAGGAAGCCTGAATGTTTGAGATGAGTGTTTGTGTAAAACTAACTACATAAAATCTTTTCAGACTTTGCATCTGTAAATAGCAGCTATAGTAACCACTGTTGTTTAGTCTTCAGCAGAGCTTATTCCTGCTTTACTGTAATTATTTTATTGCTAATGAAAGTGATCTGGATAACAGGATTGGCTTTTAAAACCTAACTGCACTGCAATTGTTTCCCTACAGGCTACCATTTCAGTCTTTGGATGCTCTTACTAATGGCAAAAAGAAATTCTGAGATAACCAATATAGCAACCTCCAGAACACTACTATAGTTAAATAACTCTGGTGATTTGGTACTTCAGCTTCTTTCCCCAAACCATGATTTACGGTTAATATTGGCAATATCTCAGATATTAAATCTTAAAATTGAAACTATTGATGTTTAATTTAACACAATATTAGTTTTTCATTGTTTCCATGGACCAACACTGACTGCTGACCACTGATTTTAAGAAGCCATATGTTTGTGTTCTCCTCCCCAAATCCACACAAGTTATCAAGGTTATCTCAGTGCAGTTCCCTCAATAAATACAAGGACCATTATGCATTTCAGAAAAAGGACGTTTAATCTTTAGTTCAGGTTAATTTAATTTAGTCATGCATGTTGACAGTTATTCTGAAGCTCACTGTTTTGACATTGCATTTCTTATAGATATTTGGGGAGTTTGCTTTGATTTCTTTGGAAGAAACCTTCAGGAAGGTCAGCAGTCATGGCTGAAACATCACTTTTTTGAGTGACTGTCAAAATAAACAATTTAGGCCAGCACAGGTTATTGAAGTCAGTGTTTCATTTGCAATATTCTATGTTAATTGAGAGGCCTACATTACAAAATTTACTTTTATTATACAGAAAGAAGTGTCAAGGTCATTTACCATGCCCCCAGTCACAAGCAAAGAAGCTCATTACTGCCAGCTTCCTCTCTCCAGAACTTCACTTAAAAGTGGAAGTGTGATATTTTTAGGACAGAGAATTTAAATTTACTTAGGCCAAATCATGGAAAGTTGGCTTAAGAGCTGGGACATCAGCTTGTGACTTGAATTTACTGCTCTACCAGATTTATTGCTGCCTTGGTAAAAATTATGTTTAGCACTTTCTTGAAATACCCAAATATTGTCAAGATTAAGAAGACCTAGGATATCATCATAAGGGGGGCAATGCAATTGTGTTAGATATGTAGTCAACTGAAACTATATAACTCAGTAGAAAGTATGTACTCCTGCATGCATCATCTACTGGGAATCCCTAGCTGGAATGACCAGGTCTCTATTTTTGGGCCAGGTTAGCAATGGTATTTTGACTGGGGATGGATTAACTGTGACTTGTAGTCAAGTTAGTTGATTTAAAGTTGAAGCTTCCCAGTACAGGTAACTGTTTTTATAGTGACCTTTCTTGCCTTCCCTTCCTTCCTTTAGTGTTTTTGGACGTATTGGTATTTCAGAAAAGTTTCAAATATACTTTTGAAAGCATATGAGGAAGTTTAAGCACTTGCATCAATATTATGCCAATGAACCTCATATCCCTTACTTGAGGATGGATTTTAGGCCAGTTTCATTTAATCAAAAAGATTTCTTTGAGACTCACCAAATTCCAGATGCATTTGAAGTTTTTATGATGGCTATAACATTTTACTTACACTCACCACGTAGTCATCAGTAATGACAGGACAACAATAAGGCTGTTCCACATTGAAATGTGTATCTCGTCTTGTAGTTACGCATTTTTATCTACTGTTAGAATCTTCATGTATATTTACTACACCAAACAAGACTTTTGTGCCTACACAAAAGATGAACACAGTTCATCTATTAACCCTTAATGGTAAGCTTTTTCTGCATCTAAGGTTGAGTAGCAAGCTTTACCTGCTGAAAGCTTGGACTTGAGACATCCATCATATGCCAGTATGTGTTTCTGCATTTCTCAGAGCCCAGTTTTGGTATACTTTATAATTTTTTTTGCTTTATTTGATCATTTGGTATATTAAGTAAGACATTAGCAGGTCTCCTCTACAGATTACTGGTCACATTTTTCACATGCAGACTAGGGATCCACTTTAAACCTTCAAAGATGTTCAAATACCTTCCTTTGAGTATTTTGTAAGCTATGTTCTAGCACATCTTCAATAAGTGGCTCGCTGCAGATTCAAAACAGCTGTTCTCTGTGTTGGCTAATCCAAGACACAAATTCTTTCTTTTTCCAGATATATTCCACCTATACATGCTAAGTGTCCACTAGGATTTCATATCTGTAAACTTACCAACACTATTGCCTTTTTAAAAATAATATCAATATAATTATTTAAATACTTAGGTTAGTATATTTAATTTTCTGTTCTTCATTCACTGAGCAGTAGCATTCCTCCAAAATATTGCTGTTAAATTTTCAATAACCACATCCATGAGTCTAACCTGCCATATTAGGCACTTTCTCTGGGTAGACACTTTTCTTTACTTTCCAGTCTGTCTAAATTATTGGAATGTAATGGTGTCCACAAGTGCTGGACTGGTGAAGAACATGTTCCACACTCTTGGCAAGATCAATTTTGGTACCACACTAGTGAACTGCAGCCATAGTACTTCCTGTACTTTATTACCCAATGTTTATAACTGCAGGAACATTGCAGCTATTGGTCAAGTGCCAAGTCTAGCTGGGGACAATTAATGACTCAGTAGCCTTTGTGATTAACTAAAATAAGTTTTCCCTCTATATTTGCTAATATATTTATGTTGACTGACAGTCAGGCACACTGCTTCTTTATTCTCCAAAATTTCTAGGGCCTGGCCATAGAAAATCATCTGCCCATGGGTTCCAATATCCCACAAAACCTCATATTTTACTCTTATCTTTCCAACTAAGTTAGTAATCCTAATTTATTCACGGTATTTTGGATATCAGTGTTTCCTGCTTTGTGTCTGTTCACTCAATATTCTTCTGCATGGCATTTTGGATGATGCTACTCTGTAATCTTGTATCTCAGGCAGTGATCCTTTCACAGAATTAACATTCCCTTTTTTCAGTTGTCCAGAATACCCTTGTCAAATCCAACTTTCATTGTATTATTATTATTTAACCAAACTGGTTAAATCTGACTTATTTGTCTGCTTATGGGGAGCTGTGATTTTATACAGGTTTCTTTGTTCTAGTTTTGGTGGCTGACAGTTAACAGGGTTTCTAGTGGCACATAATTTCCTTTATGCTTTCTTGGAACAGTATGTCAATTTTAGGTTTTTGTTATACTTTTTCTGAATTCTCCCTTCTCTTTTTTCCTCCTGCTGTAGTTAATTCCAGTTTCTAGCTCGTCTTTAAGTAATTTAATATTCGATTCTGTGAGAATGGATTTTTGTTGTACTTTTATGCCATTTCTCCTCAAATAATACTCAGGCTTCTCTGAAATATTTTTTCTTTTGCTGATGTAAGAGTTCTCCTATTTCAATGCAAAAATCTTTCAATTATTCAATAGATTATACCTGTGACAAACTAAATCTTTCACAGTAACTTCTTCTGGAGCAATCTGCATCGGGTAGATGAGACTCTTAATAGTTCTGCTTCTCCTGCCAGGCCTGTTAAATGTTCCAAGAGGCAACTTTAAAACTAGAGTTCTATTAACATGAGGTGTGTAAAAACCCTGATAGCCTAACTTGCATGGATACCGGTTGTACCCATCAAGTTTCCAAAAAACAAATAAATCAGGACTGCTACAATCCTGTGCTTACTCTCCTTTATCTATTTCTTTCTGTTCAAATCCTGAATGAAATAGAATGTTTTTAAGTATGATTTGGTTGGTGGGGATCTACAACAATCACCTAGTCCAATTGCCTGAACAATTCAGGGCCGATGAAAAGTTAAAGTATGTTGTTAAGGGCATTGTCCAAATGCCTTTTACATGCTGACAGGCTTGGAGCATCTACCACCTCTCTAGAAAGAGGTCAAATCACCCTGTCAGTAAAGAAAAGCTTCCCAATGTTCAGTCTAAAACCTCTCTTGGCACATCTTTGAACCATTCACACATGTCCTGTCACTGGATACCAGAAAGAACAGATCAGCACCTCCCTCTCTACCTCCCCTTCTCAGGAAGTTGGAGAGAGCAACGAGCCACCCCTCAGTCTCCTTCTCTCCAAAGTCCTCAGCTGCTCCTCACAGGATATGAGGATGTGCCTTCTGGCCTTCTCACCAGCTTTCTTGCCTGCCTCTGGATGCACCCAAGGACCTTCACATCCTTAATAAACTGTGGGGCTCAGAACTGCACGTAGCACTCAAGGTGAGGCCACGTCAGCACTGAACACAGCAGAATAATCACCTCTTTTGACTGGCTGGTGATGCTATGTTTGATGCATCCCAGAAGGGGGTTTGCCCTCTTACCTGCCAGAGCACACACACTACTGGCTCCTGTTGAGCATTTGTCTGAGGTGCAAAATCCAGCATTTCAGCTTGTTAAATTTCATCCCATAGATCACTGTTCAGTGCTCCAGTCTATCTGGATCCCTTCGCAAGGGCCTCTTGTTTCTCAAGAGAGTCAGCAGTACCTCCCAGTTTGGTATCATCAGCAAATTTGTCTGCCTGCAGGTCATTGATAAATGTATTGAACAGAACTGGCCTTAAAACTGAGGTCTGAGGAACACCACTGATGGCCAGTTGCCAGCCATGTGTAACTCCATTCACTACAACCTTTTGGGCTCTGTCCTTCAGCTGGTTCTTTACCCATTGCACTGTGAACTGTTCATCCCACAGTCAGACAACTTGTCCAGAAGGATGCTGAGAGGACCTGTGGCTATCCCACTAGCCTTTTACATGGAGCCTTTAAAATATAATTGAATATTGATTTTTCAAAATCCCTTGTTCTGCCTGCATCTGTTAGTACTTCATACTGAATCTATTGGCCAGGGACCTAAAGGCACTTGGCCCCAAAGGGCCAAATTAAGGACCAGTAGTTTGCTGAAACTTCGGTTCAGATGTTAAAAATATAAATTAATTAGAAATTGCTCTTCAAATAGTATGTTCCTTTTCCTGCTTGCTATAATTCCATGCACTATAAAGACCATGTTTAAAAGGGAAGGACTGAATCAGGCTTTGTGCTAGTTTCTGGAAAGATACCCAAGACTGACTGAATTATGTGGGGCAAAGTGACAGCAACAGTGACATCTGCAGAGCTAGTGCTGTCACTATCAGCAGCACAAATGTGTTCTTGCATCTTTTATGAGTTTAATTCATCAGAGGATAGAATGGATCTTTTGACAAATTCTGTGCTACAATTACAAGTCTGTTGCTCAAAGAAAAGACTGTTTCTCAACTGAGCAGTCAGAGGCTTTGGTCATCCGTAGGCTGAATTGCTAGAGTAATTTAACACAGAAGGAAGAAACATATAATCCAATTATGGAGAGTAATCTCTAAATCACTGCTATTCCTTTTTTAATGGTTTGCTTTGGAATCCATTAGGACAAAAGGGTCTTTATGTATGTAAAATATTAATAAAGTGAAAAATTGAAGTGATCATACTTAGTTGTAAGTGAACAAAGTGCATTCATTTTTGTTCCCTCTAAACCCTGTCATTCTTCTCCAGAATATGTTGTCATGGTATCCAATATGGCCACGTCCAAAAGCAGTAATAACAAATGATGGTGGTTAGGGACATGTAGCAGATTACTTTTCCTATTTGGTACCTATTGTGGGGTTGAATGGGCAAAGATAAGGGTCTGTTTCAGATTCAGAGGTAATGGCATTCTGAGGCTAAACTCTGGAAAAGTGGGACCTAAAAAAGCTGAAAATAGAAGATGTAGGACAAACATTAGAGGGGATTTGAAGTATTTTTCTGAGAAATGAATAGGCTTTAACTTTTTATTTAAAAAACCCCTGTATCTTAGTTTCTATAAACCAGGTTGACATCTTTGAATTAATAACGGTTTTTTAGCCAGATTATACAAGCCGAGATCCTGAGCCTCTCTCAATTAAGAAGGCCTTCAGATAAAACCTTGGTTGTGTTTGAGGTCAGAAAAAGGCTGCTTACCCAAGTTTGCCAAGATGCGAAAGTACACTGATTTAATTTCAAATGTTACATTAAATTGAGTTAGTTAAGACTGTGATAAAGGAAATGTTTATCAGAGTCTTCCAGTCTTTTCCTGGCCTGAGACTCAAGTCCAAATATTCTGGCCAATATGAAGGGTACAGAATTGCTTTCATATGAATGACATGAATGGAGAGATTAGTTGTCTCGAAAGAATTATTTTTCTGTCCCAGACCTTTAGAAATGTTTCTAGGGTGCTGGGAAATCAGTGGCTAGCCCAAAAGCAAGACAAAGGAACAGTTATAAATATCCCTTTTCTTCCAAGTCCTGCAGAAAAGATGGCAAGATTAACATATATGTGGCTGCACAATTTTTTTCTGCTGTCAGTCACCCTTAATCCCTTCCTATCTTAGGGAGGCAGGAAAACACAAGGATTTGAAGGGCCAATTCAAAGGGCAGGATGGCAATCCATTTTGCTTAACTGTAAGACTGCAACTGTGAATGGAAAGAATATTCCAAAAATCTGCATATCACAATCTTGATGTCATGACAATAGCAACCACCCCATTGCCCAACTAAGCCTTCCATTGCTGTTTTCATAAGAAAGATGATCTCTGCAAATGAAAATGTTTAGCTGTTGTTGCCCCAATAACAAACTCATATTTTAACATAGTTGCTTTCACAGAAATTTCACAGAATATATTGAGTTGCAAGGGACCAACAAGTATCATCTAGTCCAACTCTTAAGTGAGTGGCCCATACAGGGATTGAACCCACAACCTTGGTGTTATTAGTTCCATGTTCTAACCTACTGAGCTAATCTTTTGCTTGGGGCTATCCTACATTACATCAAAATCTTCCCAGAAACATCTACCTCTTTTTTTGTGAAGGTTAGCCATCAGCCCTTTTGACTTTCCTCTCTAGTCAATGGAGAAAACCAAACATCTTCAGAAAGCAAAACAGAGAGCTCCTTCAGTAGCTGTTTAACCTGTCTTACTCTGTGAATTATATACAATGCCACAACTTTTAATTTGGGCAGTATGAAATCAACCTATTTGTGTCTTGGGCTTTATTTTAGCAGGTAATAAGCAAGTGATGAATCTGTGGTACTAGCCAATAAAAGCTGAAACTTTCATTTTTCTAAAACTTCCCCTGCAAATCTTGAGTTAGGGATTGTAGAGGATAGGGCCACATAAATGTCTCTGATGATATCCACAATAACTCTGAATATAATCCTTGCCAACAAACAATGTCTGTCTGTAAAAGGCATTTTAGAATTTCTGAAATAAATGGTCGATTTATAAAAGAAGAGTGTGACAGATTTTGTCCATGGACCCTAGATATAAAAGGAACAACAGCTACTTAAAATGTTTTGCATTTATCATCTTTAGGAAAAAATCCCCTGAATTTGGAATCACTGTTCAATCCCAAGGGACACTTATTCTGTGTCCAGTATGACCCTAATTATAATGATAATATAATGAAGAAATGTTCCTTCTCTTCCTGTAGCTGCATGGCGGCAATCTGCAGAAAATTGCCTTGAGCTGTAGATATATGAATATATATTTTCTAACAGTGAGCTGTGTTCTGTGTTCTTCTCATAGCACACTTTTTTTTTTAAGGGATCATCTCATGAGCTGGGATTAAGAAAGGAGAATCTATCATGCTATTAAGAAACTATCAAGTAGCCCAAAGTCAAAACCAGATGCCAGCTTAATTTAATATAACTTTTTTTAAAAAAAAGCCAAATATAAAAGGGCACCAACATTGATAATAGTGCTAATTATAGATAATTGTGACCTTATTCCAAAGTAAAATACATATGCTGCTGCAACAGTTGCAAGTGTGATTAACAATACTGAAATATTTCCTTTGTGACAAGTATTTGTGTGTATTAATCACTTCTAGAAACTTCCATTTGCCTCAGTTACATCTTCTAATTCATAGGGTTTTGGGTTTTGCACAAATTTCACAGAAAACTTTAGCTTCTTTTTTTTTTTTTTTTTTGTCATGATGAGTAAAGAATATTTCTCTCCATAATAATTTACTTTCAGATGTGTTACAACCCTAGCACTGAGGCAGTGGGTGGTAAACAAGATGAAATTTGACAGGATAGGAGCTCTGAATGGTGCTCCCAGACTCCATTATAATTCCTTGAGTTTTCATTGCTGAAAACGTCACGCAATTCCATTAGGAAATTTGAAAAAAACCCAACCCAGAGTCGTGCACTTACATTAGTTCTTATTCTTGAAGGAGAACTTTGTAGCTGCATCCTTACAAATGACTATCTGCTCAATATCATGAGAGTTCTCAGCAGCCCTTGCACGAACAAGTATAAAAATCAAGGCATGCTCCTAAATTAAGGGTATTTTTTCAAATGTCTGGGGATAAGGTCAATTTTCACTCAGATAGCAAACTAATTTCACTTAGGCTACAAAAATTTAGGACTAAATTGACATATGGCATGTGATGCCCCTCCTTTGTGGACAACAGGATGGAAGAATATTGCAAGGATTTTCTTATTCATTACCAGAAGTCTTGTTGTCACAAGGAAGGACCTGGCAAGCAGGGAACCAGGCAAGCAGGTTATTACCTAGTCTATCTTCCTGTCTCTGAAGAGCAGTAATATTTATTGATTCTCAGGAAGAAATAAAAGCAATGTATAAGCAGGAGTAGCAGATGAAATCTGTAGACTACTGATACTGAAAAAGAAAAATTGAAAAGCAGTATGTTTGCACAAGGCCAGCATAGCTACTAGAACTGAAGAGCAGAAGACGTACTAGGCAGAAGAACAGAGAAGAGGGATTACAAATTTTATCCTCCTGTTTCAACCACATTGTTCATTCGTCACAGAATGGGTGAAGCTGGAGGAGACCACAGTGGGTCATCTGGTCCAACCTCTCATCTCAGGCAGGGTCATCCCAGAACACACGACACAGGATTGTGTGCAGATGGTTTGTGATTATCTCCAGTGAGGGAGACTCTACAACTTCTCTGGGCAACCTGTTCCAGTGCTTGGTCACCCACACAGTAAAGAAGCTCTTCCTCATATTCAGGTGAAACTTCCTATGCATCAGTTTCTGCCCATTGCTTTTTGTCCTATTGCTTGGCACCACTGAGAAAAGCCTGGATCCATCCTCTTGACCCCCTCCCTTCAGACAGTTACAGACATTTATGAGGTCACCTCTCAATCATCTCAAGGCTGAACAGGCCCATCTTCCTCAACCTTTCCTCATAAGATGCTCCAGTTCCTTAATCATCTTTATTGCCCTCCACTGGACCCACTACAGGAGCTTCATGTCTCTCTGGTACTGAGGAGCCCAGAACTGGACACAGCACTCCAGATGTGTTCTCACCAGGGCTCAGCAGAGAGGCAGGATCACCTCCCTGGACCTGCTGGCAGTGCTTTTTCTAATTTACCCCAGGATTTCATTGGCTTTCTTGGCCACCAGGGCACCTTTGGCTCCTGGACAGTTTGTTGTCCACCAGGATCTCCAGGTTCTTCTCTGCAGAGTTGCTTTCCAGCAGGTCAGCCCCCAGCCCATAGTGCGTGGGACTATTGTTCCCCATGTGCAGGATCCTGCATTTGCTTTTGTTGACTTTCAAACAGCTCTTCTCTCTCCATCTCTCCAACATGTGGAGGTCCTTCTAAAGGGCTGCACAGCACTCTGGGATAATTTAACCCTTTTCTTTCCAGTCAAGAGCTGGTGGGCTATTAAAGCCTGCACTCTGATCTCCCAAAATGAGAAAAAGTGATTTGCTCTTGGTGATGGATCATGAACTAGAGTCACAGTAATAAGTGTACTAATGTTGCTGTGAATGTTCTTTGCTTCTGGCTGGCCGTAATTTGGTGGGAGCCCAGGGACACCAGTAACGTAAGAAGAAAGTAATAATAGCTCCACAGTTCCTCAAGTTACGTAGCTCTGTATTTTAGTTTTTCTCTAAGGAAGAGTAAATACCACAAAACTCATGTGCTAAGGTTTGTGCCACAGTTGAAACTCAGGCACTATAAAAGACAATATTACATGTATATGTCCCATAATCACAAGAAAACTCTCCCATCTTTTTTTGCCTCACGTCTTACCCTGCAGGATATTGTGTTTATTTTGCCTAATCTAGCATTAAGAAATCTTTTGTGCTGGATTAAGTACTGTCTTCCTGCTTGGAAGGATAACGCACTACTTTTGAAGACTATGTGATATCAGCATATGGGAAAAGATTTCGGTTAAGTCTTTCCTCCACTGCTGCTTGTTTTTGATCTGTTCAAGATAAGTCTTTGCCTCCTGCTGCTGTCAGTTTCCCCTTCTGTGCAGCAGGGACATCTCCCTGCTGCTGCTGTGCAGGCAGCGTAGTGTGCACGTGAGATGGTGTGCTGGCTCAGGGACAGGGTACCCAAGTAAGTCTACCTGCATCTGCAAGGCTTGGTGCTCTGGTGGAGTCGGCTGGTGCAGTGAGAAAGGTTAAACTGGAGCTTCATCAGCAAAAGGGAATGTGATCTCCAGTACTGGCAAATTGAGTTCTGGTAAGTGCACTAAACAAGTCAAGGCACATTTTTGATGCTCATGTTATATGAGACTAAGTTTATAATGTTGATGTGTGTCGAGTCAGGATGTGTGACCTCATTTGTCTGATGTGGGCTCTCAACTATAATCTATACCTTCATTATCTGAAGTGCAGGATAACTGTAACCGACTCTGGCTGTCAAGTCACAACTAAAAACTACTGTGAACTGAAAGTGACTTGAAATGCTGCCGTGCAATTATTAAGTAATGTGTCATGCAAGGAGCACGGTGCATTACACCAATTGCTTTGGCTGTGCAAGCAAGAAGGGAGGTGAAATTCATACCCTCTGTTTTGACCTTTGTCTCCCAAAGTGGCTCGGGACCAACCTGCTTGAAGCAACATTCAATTCTCTGTGCTGTGTGCTGCAGTTGTCACTACAGGTACTGGAACTGGGTGCCAGCTTTGGTCCTAATAGCTCTGGTATGTGAATTCTCTGTTTTGTATAAGCACTTTGGACTTTTGGGTTTCTTTGGGATTTTTTTTGGTGCGGTTTGTTTTGGTTTTGGTTTTGGGTTTTTTTCCCCAAGAGGCTGTTCTTTGTAAGCACAGGGAGGAGTATTATCATGATTCATGTGTTTAAGCAGGGTGGATATTATGTTCACCTGGTTTGACTTTCTGCAGGGCAATGCTCCTTCTCCTTTCCCCCAGAATTCCTGAATGATGTACATACATGTACATAGTCAGACCAGAATATGTATTTTACAGTTCCACCCAGCCTCCAAATAAGAACTTCAAGTGATTTGGAATTTCCTGTGCCCCATGATGG
Organism: Calyptomena viridis; assembly: GCA_013390005.1. Classification (NCBI taxonomy): domain Eukaryota; kingdom Metazoa; phylum Chordata; class Aves; order Passeriformes; family Eurylaimidae; genus Calyptomena; species Calyptomena viridis. The sequence continues at coordinate 36,273 of WEIV01021310.1, forward strand.
GATGTTCAAATTGCTGCTTTTTACGATCCGGATGGGTTTGTTTTGTAGATGCTATATGAGCAGGTATGTTGCCTGCTCTGAAATTTTCTTTTAAATGTGATTGTTAGTATTTGTGAAGTGCATAGCATTTTCTAAAAATGGGACTTCACTCAGCTACTAAAACCTAAATGAATAAAATACCTGACTTTTTTTAGTTCAAATAGTTTTGTGGATACAGTTTGATTGTTGTGACTGGTTTTTCTTTTGTAGTTGTCCTGGTCTTTATGTTTTCCAAAGCTATTATAAATATTTCAGTCACAGTGTGAAATGAAGTTTAATTTTTGAAAAAACCTTATTATATAGCTTAAATATTTATAAAATATTATGTAAGGAGCTGTTGCTATTGCTTCTTAAATAAATCAGAAATAAAAATGATTACATGCAAGGAATTGAGATCCTTCAGAACATAAAAAATTGCTCCACTAGGTGGAGAACTTGCATCAAGTATGCAACTAAAAAGGTTGGCACTAACCAAAATCATAGCAAAATTTAAATTCCTAATGACAGGATAGTTTTTGTATCATACTTCCCTGTTACCATTTTTGGTGAAGAGCACTTTTAAATTTGTGTCATAGAAATTCTGAGAGGTTGTGGAACACTATAGTAATTTATGTTTAGAAAGTAATAAAAAGCTTAACATGTGTTTCTTGATACATTAGCTGAAGAAGTTGCTTTCAGTAGTTATCAACTTCTCTGTGAAATGTACTAATTTATAATGTTTTTCTTCACCCTCCAGCTCGTTCTGATGACTTGCTGACAATGCGGACAGTCTAGGGGTAGGAAGAGTGAAAAATCTTGGCCAAAAAGAGATATTTAATTTTTGAAAGTCTTATTTAACTGGATCCCAGTTAAAAATAAAGTAAGGAAACATTATATTTTACTATTTTCCCTGGTTCTGTCAACATGATCAATACTAAGTTCCCCAGAACTAGGAAGAGGACAAATGCTTACAAAAAGGAATATTTTAATGTGTATTTTTGCGTTAGGTATAGTACCAGCCATCATGTAAAAGTAAGACTTGGGTTGACTTTTGCAGATTTAGAATTTTGTAGTGTTGCAGTAGGTCCTGTATAGGTGGGAGGAGAATAAAGACTAATGGGGACAATTTTTCTTAACCTGCTGGGACTAATCTGTGGAGACAAAACTGCTGGGATTTTGCAATCTTCACATTTGTCTGCTGAAAATATTTAAAAAGTGGTGTATGGTTTGTGTAAGAGTCAGAAAGTAAAGCTTTTAGGACCTGCATGTCCAGATTGGGGCAATTTAGAAAGGTTCATTTCTTGTTTGGATGTGGAAGCTAACACCAGGCTTCAAACTAAGTTTTGAGTTGAGACTTGGGAGTGTAAGAGAGAATTGCAGGTATTTTTTTGTTTTCTTAGGGGAGTGAAGAATCAAGAAGATGGCAAAAGGGGGTAAATATTCTACATTCTTCTTTAATATTTACACATGTTTAAGTAATACAGGTATTATAACTGGGATTTTGGAATTCAAGTCCTTAAAATATTTGTTTGTGTCTTTATTCTGGTGGTCTGATAGAGTTAGGAAGAGAGCAGGTAATGACAGGGTAGAAGGCTGGATGTACTCTTTCATTATGCTCTTAGCCCTGCAAATAATTAACATCAGCCATGGAGTTTGGAACTGGATTTTCAAGACTCTTTTTAAAAATATATTATCTGTGACTTGCAGAGTTCAGAAGACAAAATAACAGATGCTGACAAAAGTAACTACTGTGTGTTTTGTTGTTTGGATGCATACCAGGTTAAAGCTAGGATTTGGGCTGGTGGTGGACTCTGCATAAGGTGCTAACTTGATTTGAACTTAGGGCTGAGGAGAGATTTCAGGTTAAGAGGCATTCTCTCCTATTGACACATTCCTTCATAAGATCCCAGGTTTTGCTGCATCCTATTATTAATAAAGAGTTAGAAATGGGCAGGTTTTGGAAATGACCAATGTTCTGTGTTGTCTTGCAGAGGCCAGATTTACACTACTGCCCTGACTAGGGTAGTGTTAGGAATGGGGAACCTAAACTTTACTGTTCTCAGTTTATGGATGGGTATTCCAGGGCCTAGGGAAATAAAAATATGACGTGTTTCTCTATGGGAATATGCTTTTCTTTCACTTTCATTGATGTGCTTATTGTTGGTGTTGATGTTGATAGTAGGATTGAAGCTAGGGTTAAAGTTTTGGGTTTAATAATGATAGGAACTTTTTTTTTTTCATTCTAAAGGGTCTAGATAACTGCAAATAAAGAAAACAGTTGGTTAGGTCAATGCTTTATGTTCACATTTACTTTTGGGCTTCCTTCAATTCATTCATATAATTAAATTTTGCATTAGGATTTGTACTTTATATGATTTACAAAGATAGACAGATTACTATTTATTTATAGTAATAATTAGTACAAAATAATAGCTTTCAAAAATTATTATATAATATAGGGAAGGACACTAGAAAGGACTCTGGCTAATAACTAAGTTTAGGTTCAGGGTTGGAAGTAAATTTAGACGTTAGAAATCTAAAGCTTCAAAACTACAGTATATTCTCCTCTTACGTAAAGTCTACCCATTTTTAGAAAGGACAATTTCTCAAAGAGATTACTGTAAATAGAGGCTATATCTAATTAAACATAAGTAAGATTGAATTTAGGGCTGGAATTATAACTTGGAAGCCAAATAGATGAAAAGTCAGGTTTGTCACAGCATTTTGTAGGTCCCTCTGGCACGGACCGGGAGACAATACGTTATTTTCTTCCCACTGATGAAAGAGACCCCCTGCCAGGAATTAAAGCCAGAGTCTAGGTGAGGGCTAGTTAGCCCCTGTCTGCTCCTGGCTGGGGTAGTAGGATTGAAGGGAACAGCTTGCCAGTCTCTGCCCTGCTTCCCCAGGGGTGTCCTGGGATTTTGCTGTCCTATAAAAGTGCTGCAAGAACTGATTTGAGAGAGATATGTGACAGCAGTAGTTAAACTTGGGTTTTCTTGTAGATTATGAATTTGCCTCATGGGTATGATGAAGGCTTGCATCAGTTTTGGGGAACATGAAGGTATTATTGTGCTCTCTGTCTAACTTGTTCCTTGTTTCCATTTCTGGGCCTCATTTTCCTTGATGAGCCATCACGTCCAGCTCCCTTTGGAAGATGGCAATTATCTCACCAAACATAAATCCAGTCCCAGTTTATACTTTGCTTTAGGGTATCTCTCAGACAGTTTGGCAGAGGGTTGCATTGAGTCTGACTTTGTCTTCCAGGATGCTTTGGACTGAAAAAAACCCCAAATACAGGAATTATGTTCATGTACTGGGTGACAGCACATCTGATTGAAAGATGCAGGCCAAAGAGTGCTAAAGAGTATTAGACATAAGGAAAGGTGGACAAAAATTCAATCTGAGTATTAGACATAAGGAAAGGTGGACAAAAATTCAATCTGCTCTGATTGCTCTGGTGGTCAGATTTCCTGCAGGTGGATCCAAAGTGATGGTGAAGACAGAGCTGACTAAAGTCTTCACTGTTGTTAGAAGAAACCACCAAAACTGTATAGATCTACAGGACTGGTGCAAACATAGACCTGAATGCATATGCTGTACAGTGGCATGACAGCCTTTTCTTCACTTGATCTGCAATACTCACAGTATAAAAGATAATGCAAAAGTTAAGGAGAGTGGGCACCTGTCCCTTGCCATGTATGTGAATGGGTATCTCTAGCCATTTAATAGTATTTTACCTTGTAACAACCTTTAGTGATTTGTCTTACTTCCAGTAATACTTTTCTCTCTTTTTTTGTACAAGTTGAAAAATATTAACAGACTGTTACGGACAGAATCTGTCTGGTTTGCTGTCACCTTGGGAAAGTGTGAAAGGGTGACCTACAACTGTAGTGAAGTGGATGATGATCTCTTCTCCCAAGTAACAAAAGATAGGACAAGGTGAAGTGGCCTCAGGTTGCACCAGAAGAGATTTAGATTGGATATTATGAAAAATTTCTTCACCAAAATTATTGCCAAGCATTGGAACAGGCTGCCCAGGGAAGTGGCAGAGTCACCATCCCTGGAGATATTTACGAGACATGTAGATATGGCACTTAGGGACATGATTTAGAGGTGGACTTGGCAGTGCTGAGCTAACAATTGGATTCAATTATCTTAAAAGTCTTTTCCAGACTAAATCATTGTATGATTTCATGGGATTCACAGGAGACTGTGCAGTTTTCTTCAGTTTTGAAGGCCACTGAGCTGGCTGTCACTAAGGCAGGACACAAGAAGGTCTCTCTTCAAGGTATGGAAGGGAAATGGAGTTTCTGATAAACTTGTTAAAATTTCAATTTTGCCTGGTTGAATCCCTTTGAGTTTCCTTGTAATGAAACAAAGGATTCAGTTTTCTAAGGAAAGGACTTTTTTTGAATATAAAAGTCTTTTTTTTTCCTTTAGGGAGGGGGTGTGTGTCAACACTACAGGAAAAAGATCTAGTTAAACCCATTGCTGTATGGTAAACGGAGATTGCTTCTCAGAAAACTAGATCACAGCAACTCTTCTGACTTCTGTATTGTACTACTTTTGCACCTTCTGGTTTAGTGATAATGAAATACAGCCATTCAGCCTTTCCTTTTTGCTTTCTGAGAAAACATATCCTGTTTGTTTTCATCAGTGCTTGAAAGTGTTCAGAAGTGTTTAAATGAGGCACATGTTAGTGTACCAAATTAAGATGGTAGGCATAAGGAGTGCTATTGTATTTATATCTTACTAATCATCTCCACCCTCTTATCTGCTTTTTGAAAGAATGGTCTGTCTAAAGCTATAATTTAATGAAATAATAACTGACAATTTTTTTTTTTTTTAAGGTGCAGCATTGAAAAGGATTATTTTATCAGGAAAGCAAAAGATCCTCTAATTTCAACACAGGTAGGGAGAGCTTGATAATGTCTTTTCCATGTTGGGAGATTTTTTGTCCATATTTTTATCCCTATTCCATACCATAGAATCATAGGATCTTAGAATGGTTTGGGTTGGAAGGGACATTAAAAATTATCTAGTTCCAACCCCCTTCCACGGGGAGGGACACTTTCCACTAGACCTGATTGATCGGGACCCCATCCAACCTGGTCCTAAACACTTCCAGGGATGAGGTATCCACAACTTCTCTGGGCAACCTGTTCCAGTGCCTCACCACCCTCACAGTAAAGAATTTCTTCCTAACATCTAATCTAAACCCGCTCTCTTTCAGTTTAAAACCACTACTTCCTGTTCTGTCACTACACGCCACTGTAAAAACTCCCTCTATTGACTATTCTTCACTGTAAATTTTGCTCTGGCAGCCCTTGTAACTGTTGAAACAGCCTGTGTGTGCCAGTACAGGTAATAATACTACAGGAGACTGAAGTACTCCTAAATTTTATGTGATGGACAGAGAACAGAAAATAATTTATCTCTGTTGTGCTTCAAAGCAAGAGAAGTGAGATCCAAACAGAGTAAAAAACCTCCTGTTTTCAGATCTCTATATGGAAACATTCCAGATTGCTGACTATTCTGAGTAATTGTTTTCCATTTAATTAATGTAGAAACAAGAGATCAAGAGCCAAGATGTCCACAGTCAGAGATAAAATCATGGGACACAAAGTTCAGGTGTGATGACAGAGATTTTTGTTTAAAAGTGTGACATTTTTAGAACAATTGAAAACTCTCAAGGAAGAAGGTTGGAAACTCCTTCCTTTCAGCAACACCAATGCACAAGAAAGTGAAACATGTAAGAAAAATCATTATCTTTTGGAGAGTGAAAGCTTTGTGTTCAGAAGAGAGCAGATGCAAGCCACTTTTACCTTAAACTGTCAATTCAAACATTTTCAAGCTGACATTTTTTGCTTATTATGCAATTGGTTAAGAGAGTTTGCATGACTTATAATTTGTAAGGAAAATACTGATTTTCAGTCCAGTAGTGCTTCATCAACTCCATATTTTCATGAATGCAAGAATATATATGCAAGTCCCAGAAGTATGACTTTCCTAGGAAAATATTTTAACAGTCCAGTTTCACGCTGGCATTATTATATCCCATTTGATCCGGAAGATTAGTTATCTCGAACTAAAGAGTGACAGGAAGGAAATCTGACTTCTCTTATTGTCTGTGCCTGTTCTCTCCATCATTTAAAGAATTTTCAGGGATCAGCTTTTCAGTGTGGAAAACATAACCATTAAGCAGTCATAGTATATACATATATATATATATGCACAGAGGGTGAGGTGTGCAAGAGTGGGGTCTATGGGTACCACTTGTCAAGACACAATGATAATTAGAAATCTCAGGTAAGCATGAGCCTTACACCCTAAAAGACCTAAGGCTCTCTCTCTCTCTTCTGATGAAATTAGATGCCCTGTCTCAGGAATCTCTAAAACAGGAGATTGACAGATCCAACACAATTCATTCAGTCTTGTGAAATATTCACTGTCATATTCAAACTCGTTCTTCTGTCTTTGGAGGCGGCAGTGCAGGGAGAGTTGAATGTGGGTTTTATAAATTCTTCTGATGAAACTTTTGCATGCTGTGTGAAGTAATTGAATGGACTTAGACTCTTCAGATCTCTCCAGTCTCTGTACTCCTCTAGAATTGCCGTATGCAGTGTGAGACAGTTTAAGAGGACTAATTTGGAGAATTTCACTCTAGCTGATTTGAGACATGCTGACAATATATTTTTTCTTAATTTTGTAGGAGAAGAAGGTTGGGGGTTTTTGTGTGTGTGGGGTGTTTTTTTGTTGGGTTTTTTTTTGGTTGTTTGGTTGTTTGGGTTTTTTTTTTGTTTGTTTGTTTGTTTGTTTTGTTTGGGGTTTTTTTTTTTTTTTTTTTTGGTCTAAGAACACCTGTCACATATGGCCTCACAAGGGAGAAAGGCAAGGTACTTCTATAATTTGGAAATTTTCTTTGAGGACATAAGTATTCTAGGTGTTTATTGACAAAATTTAGATAGCTGTAAACTTTTTTTTTAGCTTTTCTAGAGCAAGGAGCTACTGACAGGCTCCAGGTAGGTGACTTTTTGATTAGCATGTAAATCATGGGCCCTAATCCTTTTATGAATCTAGTCTTATATTTCTTTCCTTGATCTTGGTCTTCTAAATGAGAAAAGCACTAAAGAGTGAGAATACTCCCCTTTCTATAATTGCAGGGTGAAATCCCAAACAAATGGCAAGGAACCCATGGACTTCAAGTCATGTCAGGAATTCACATGTGGTTTTGGTTTTATTGTATGTCTTTTCCCTTTGTCCATGAGCATTGGCAGTAAACCTAACATAATGAGACTTACAGAGCTTCCCTGGAAAATATTCCTAAAAAAGAGAAAGGAAGCTGTCTAATGTATCTAATAATAACTGAATGATAGCAAACTATTCACACTTAATGAGTTGGCATATAGACTTCTTTTCCAGACATTACCAGTCTGTATTTACACACAACAAACATAATAGGATAAAAAACATAAATCAGATGTTTTTATAACCTAAGAATATTGTATTTAACCCAACTCAGTCTAAACATTTTTTCCATCCTTTTATCTGCAAAAAGATTTGTGTTGCTCGTTCAGAAAAAAATGTGCCAATACACAGCTTTGTTCTCACTCCTTCAAATATTTTTAAATTAAGTGTTGTGACTACCATTATTAAATACTTTATGTTTTCCATTTGTTCTTTTTGACTATGGTGCCAGGATTTCGGTTCTTACTTGTCATTATATCTTTTACATTACCTCCTTGCTTTGTAACTGAAATGGAATTGTCATGACTAAATTGTTCCTGCCAGTTAGAACACAGAGCATATAGCAAAAATTCTAGCACCTACGTGTCTCATGACATATTTTAAACTATAATTTTGCTTCAAATTAACTGATTATAAATTAGCTCAATATAGTTATTAGTTTTGTGAAATTGTTGTACATATGGCCTGCATATTTGTTTGCTACAGGCACTCCTCTGCTATTAAACCCAAATTGCTTGTTGTTTTAGGCAAATGTTTGTTTAATGTCCAAAGTGTTCTTCACAATAGCGTTAACAAGTAAGTAATTGATTTACAAATTACCCTGAAATCTGTTCACTTTGGATAGTTCTCTGAGTTTATATTGCAGAATAGCACAAATGTGTCCTTTATTAGGGAATGCCTTGGCTATAGAGTTGGACTGTGTGTTGTGTTCTCTTGCTTATTCCCTCAGTAATATACTTTACAGAAGACACTTACAAAGAAGGCATTTTAGTCTGTGCTGTCACAATGATCAAGATTTTGATGCTTTTTCTTATAAAAAAAGATATACTTGCTCATAAAATTTGATTAAAAATATTTTTGCTCTTTATTTGTTTGTTTGTTTTTTCAGTGAACACAGCATCTGTTTTCTCTTCCACAACACTACTTAATACCTTTCCGGTTGCATTCCTCCATTGTTTTTAGTTGAATGATCATCTGTCTCTGTTTTTGCTGTGATCTTTGAATCACACTTACTTGCATGCTACTTATGTATAAAATTTCCTTTTTTTTCCATAATTGCATATATTTCAGTCAGATATGCTAAAATCCCCATCTATTGCAAAGCACTCTATTTTATCTATGTGGTGATATCTCTGGCAGGAGCTGCTTTTGGGATCCCATATCTTGCCCTTCACCAATGTCATTTTAGCCATGAGCAGGGCTTTCCTGAGTTTGGCAGAGGAAAAGGTGTGCCTCTACAGATCCTTTCTGCCTTCCTTCAAAGGTCACCTCCTGTAAGGTGATAAGAGCTCTTACTATTGTTATACAGGACACTTCTGATTCTGAGCAGAAAAGTGTCTAGGCAAGACATAGGATACAGTGGCCTTTGTGCTGTTTCCATCCTGAGGCACTGCATGCTAAAGGCTGTTCTCAGCACATGCTGGAATTTTTTGCATGGATACAATTATATGTAAATGTGTGGGACTCAGTTTCATAAACTGGATTCTAAATGCTGCTAAAACTTTGCATGCTGAAATGTTAATATTTCATAATTAAGAATATTACATAATTAAGAATATTGCTTTTATGTTATGTGTAATTTTTCCCATTCATCAAATTTTAGATTGTATTTTACATTATCATTTGGATGCATTTACGCTTTTTGCATTCAACTTTGTTGAATAATAACTTATCTGTCATCTGTTAATGTCTGCTTAATATCTAAACAGCCAAGTCCTGGCATTACAGCTCGAGATATTTGCTAGTTTACTGCTATTGCTTTCATGTTCATTGTTTGTTCTATAATGGCCCTTAAACATTTCCCATGCATTTTTTGGCTAAAATGATTCTTTACATAATGCCTTAGAAGAAAACAAAGTTCTTCTAATAGCAATTAAAATTAGCAATGATATTAGGCTAAGAATTTAAAATCACATCTCACTCCTGTGCAAATTCCCTTTTATCATTTAACAAAGAAAATCAATTTTCAATGATGTATACCTCATGCACTATACACAGCTTAAATGATTTACTTTTTGTTTTGGCACAGGCACAGTTGAATGATATAAGAGCTAATTTTGTTTTTCTGCTTTAATAGCTTGTGTTGTCTGCATAATGAAGCCTTTCTGAATTTCATCAGGAGAGTTATGCTGTTCATACTCTTCTGTTAGTGAAAAATTTCCTGGTTGTTCTCCAAGAAGTTTATCTTACCTGTAGTTTGAAAGAACCTGTAGTCATGCAGGTATCTGGTATCAAGCACCATTCACAGCCATTCACGCAGGTATCAGGAAGAGAAAAATCTAGAGCTGGGTTTCCTTGACAAGATGCTTGCTATGAAGTGGATGCAGGAAACAGAAGCATGGAACAAAGCATTGAAGAAGTTCCCAGCCATGCTACACATTTTGATAAATGACACTGTGATTTTTACATTGGATAATATGAGGAATAATGCTGTACTTGGAGAGATGGTCAAAGAAGAGGCTTTTTGTACCAGAGAACGACAAAGAAATAACAGTGAGGACTAGCAGATAGATCAAGAATTTAAGATATCTGTACTTTAGCAATGTTTGTCCATTTGGAAATATGCCAGAAACTGAGCTCCTTTCCATTTCCTCTGTAAAGAAACAGTTCAAATCAAGAAATAAAAGGGCAAGCTGGAAGAAGCTTGTAGCCTACACTCTCAGTGTTCATCATAAACTAAATAAGGCAGATGATAGTAAAGCAAGACTTACTAATAAATGTAGAGGAATACCAAAGGTCCTTGAAGAAGGAACAAATGCTGTTAAGAGTAGGTGACAGCAGAAAGGCAGTAGAGCCACTGGAAGGCAGCAGAGGTAGGGAAAAGATCCCGTTGAGGATAAGGCACTAGGCAGTGAGGAATGATGGAAGTGCTTGTATGTTAACTCAGGCCAATGTACAGTGCTTATTTATTTTTAAGTTTCTGAGAAGGAGGCTAGTACATTTTTGTTTTCCAATTATCTTAAGCTATGCAAGATTTATAATAAATGTTTATGAGAATATTTATAATAAATGCTTATTGTATGTTAGATAGATAAAAATTGGCTTAAAAAGAAATATATTTTCTTAGTCTTTGTAAGAATATTAAGTAGATCACGGTGTAGGAAATTTTTATTTTTTCTTCGTAGTAATAAGCTTGCCTCTGGCTGGATTTAAACTGAGTGTTTGAATCTTATATTTACAGTGAAAGATAGTCACAGAAGATAAATATGTCAATGTTGAACATACGTGCTTTGCTTCACTTATTTGAGGTTTGTTAGCCGGGCTATGTAGGTAGTAAAGCAAGTTAAAATCTTCATTGTAGTCATTTCACTCTTATAGATTGGATTAGTAGAAGCTGAATTGCAGTGAATGCCAACTGGAAATCAGTAGATAAAAAAAGGAAGTGCACTCTTGGGACTCAGATATGACACAGACATTCAAACAGGACTTTCAAAAGCTGAAGCCCATCTGTAGTGCTGAGGTAAAGCAAATATTGTACCTTTTTTGAAATATATCAAGAGAATTGATATAGATTACATGATACCTCACAATGTTTAGGCATTTTCTGTAAATCCCTAGCAACTGGATCTATTTATCTAGAGAAGATTCCAGCTATGAGACTTGGGAAACAAAAAAAAAAAGAAAAATTGGCTGGTGATATTCTTGTTGTTCACACACTTCTGCTTAGAGTCATTCACAGGTCTCCATCCCAAACATTCTGTGAGAACACTGATCAAATATACTTTGGAGAATTTTTGTAGGCACTGAGAGAGTTGATGTTGGTTTTTGCAGAGATACCTTGATGAGGCCTCTGTCAAAGAGTAGATGAAATACACTGGGACTAAGTTCCAGCATGACAAATCCAGTACTCTGAGTTTGCTCCTATTTACTATCAGTAGGTAGTTTTTTCTGTCTATAATAGCACGTTTTGTCACATAGGTTCTGAGGGTGTGTAGCAAAGATGGAGCAGTTGAAGTTAAGGGGACAAAGAGTTGTTTGTTTACTTTTATTCAAGACAAACCTGAATGAGGGGTTTTGCTTGCATGGATACTATCTGAAAAGTACGTTTTGCATTAGGCTGAAGAATATAAAAACAACAGAGAGCATTAAGGTACAAATAAACAACGCAAGTAAGTAATATGCAGGGTTTAATATCTCTTCCTGTAGAGTTTGCATATTTCTTAGCCTGGTGAGGTCTAGAAATATCAGAGAAACTCATTTATTCAGATGACCTGGATAATCTAATCAAACATTGTTCCTAAAGAAACATTTAGTATGAAGAAATAGGTGTTTTTTGCTTACTCAGCACTCAGAGCACTGTACATTAATGCCCAGCTTTTGAAGAATTGAAATTGTAGGTTGTTATGGTTTGACTTTGGCTAAAAGCCAAGAGCCCACACATAGATCTAAAATTTCTTGGAGAAGGGGAAAAAAACCCCTCGACTTTTGTGATAAGGATTACAAGCAACTGTTTATTAACNCTCCCAGTCTTTCCATGGGTTCTCAGAAAAAATCTTTGCTCCTATGATTCCTCACAGATTGCTGGTGCCCTATTTCAGTGTTTAAGGCATCTTCTCTTTCTCCTTCTCTCCGACCTTGGTGCTAATCAAACTTCACACCCTCCTTTCCCTTAAGCCGCCATGATGTTCTGCCCAACTTTATTTTTCTACTCCTTCTTAAATATGTTGTCACAGAGGCGTTGTCGGCTGACCTTGGCTAGCTTAGAGCAGAGAAAAACTCCAGTAGCTTCTTAAAGAAGCCTCTCTCCTAGCCCCCCCCAGCTAATAAAAAACTCTGGCTACTTAAAACCACAACATAGGTATACATCTGCAAATTCAGACTGGAGGAAAGTAAGTTTTCACATGTCCTCAACTTCAGAAATTGCTCCTGACCTCAGTCCTGGATCATTTTCTCTCTTGGGGTATGCTGTAAAACCTCTTTTCCCCTTTACTTCTTTTGAGGAGTTGAAGGAAGAAAAAAGTAAAAAGAAAAGCAGGAATGAAGGGTTGGTACTTGTGTGGTGATTACTGAGCATGGGATGAAAGGAATATTAAGGATTATGTTGCTTCTGATATTTAAAGTGATAGGTTCATATTAATTTCTATAAATTAGAACAAAAGATATACACTAAAATAAATATTTGAGAGAAAATTATACTACTTTTTACTACTTTGACTAAACTTTCATTGAGGCTATGGCAAATGCTGCTGCCTCACTCTGAACTGCAGTGTGGAAATGTTTCCAATGTAGAAACTAAACATCAAAAAGATTTTCTTTTCCCAGATCTTACCAACATTACATGAGAACAATACACTTTTTTTCTTCTTTAGCAAAATAGAACTTGTTCACTAGATTGTGTGAACCTTTGATGTATGTTAGCTAAAGAAAGTACAGCAACTAAAATATGAGTCATGGCAGCCTGTGGTAATAAAGTTACAGAATCATAGAACAGTTTGGGTTGGAGAGACCTTAAAGATCATGTAGTTCCAATCCCCCTGCCATGAGGTAGGGACAGCTCCCAGTAGACCAGGTTGCTCAAAGCCCCATCCAGCCTGGCCTTGGACAATTCCAGGAATGGGACATCCACAACTTCTCTGGGCAACCTGTTCCAGTGTGTCACCATGCTCACAGTAGAGAATGTCTTTCTAATATCTAATCTAAATCTACCCTCCTTCAGCTTAAAGCCATTGCCCCTTGTCCTAGCACTACCTGCCCTTGTAAAAAATCCCTCTCCAGCTCTCTTGTAGGCTCCCTTTTGGTATTGGAGGCTGCAATAAGGTCTTCCTGAAGAGACCTTATGTCATGTTATCACTGGGTGACAGAAGAAAAGTGGTGCAATTGGCACTCAGAGGCTGTAGTTTACTATTTATTATGACTTAGTTGGTGTGCAAAGGCAGTAAATCATAAGGCAAGTTGCCACATAGAAAGAAAATGAACTTCTAATATTACAGAGTTACTGTCTGTCCAGGCTTGCAAAAAACATGCATTCTGTAGAATTTGTTGAATATATATTTTGGCTATATTGTATTCTTTCTCTTAAAAGCATTGCTATCATGCCTGTTGCTGTCACTTAAGAAGTAAGTGTGCCCATGAGGTACAATTCTCCAGTATGATGGTTTAATAAACAGTCTCAGAAAAAAAGTCCTGTAAATACTCCTATTCATTTAGCAAAAACATAAATGAACCACATGAACAGACAAGAAAAAATGTATGTCGAGTGCTGTATTAAATATTACATATACTTTTGAAAGTTCAGTGTAAGGCATTGCAATAAATCTAGGACCACCTTCGAACAACTTCATCTCCTGTTAAATTTTTGAGCAGAAGTGCTCTCTATTAACAAAGTATTTATAGAGGTATAAGGCTGGCCAATAGGAGACAACAGGCCCAGGAATTTAGGTGAAATTTAGGTCAAATGAATACATCTATAAAACACATTTGAAAAAATGTTCTAAAAAGTAAATCCAATTGCAGTACAAGCTACAGATCAGCCAATTATATGCTCTAGGCTTCCCTATGAGAAAATCATCTGAAGAGCAGATATTTCTGTTCAGACAAGCAGCTGAATGAATGGGATGTGTGTGTTCATATACATATACATATACATATACATATACATATACATATACATATACATGTGTGTATGTGTATGCATATGTATGTATATATATATGCTGAGGCTTTGAGGAAGCCCGTTTTGATATCTTTTTTTTTTTTTAGGATCAAGACTTAAGTATTTTTTATTACCTTATTAAAATGATGACAAGTAATTAAATTAAATGTGGTGTTTTAAAAATGATGTCAAATGTTTTGTTTAAAGGGTATCAAGAAAAATAATCAGTGCTTTCAAAAAAGGAATTTCATTGAAAAAAGAAATGCGAAACTAAAATATTGTGACCTTTTTATTCTCCTCAGCCAGTCCCCATTTCTGACTAAATTTATTAGTTGATTTGATCCAAAGTCCCCTCATAGTTCATTTACTATACACAAAAGCTTATTTGCCCAAATCTGAAGCCAGTCTTAAATCTCACCTCTTTTGTAACTACTCCTTGGAAACAGACCAAATTTCTAAAAGTTGAAAGATTCAGAGAAGGTAGTTTGGTAAAAGACTGTATTCTCAAGACCTGCATTTTTCTTTTTCAAAGAAAATGTGTTAATTCTGTGATGCCTAGTCAGTGTTGCACAGGCAGTGGTAGTCAGTAGGTACAGTTAGTATGTTGTAATAATGTAATATTTCATAACCTGACCTTTAAAAATTAATGTCATATATATCCTGCACATAGTAAATCTAACTGTTTCACAAAGCTTGGAAGAGTTCCTGAAACACTTTGTTCGATATTAATGTGTGTTTTGTACCAGCAAAATGGAGAGAGATATTTTATGGAAAAGAATGAGGTTTTCCAGGAACACTAATTATATTTTGGCTTTGATATTCAAAATATAATGTCTGAAAGGGGCCTAAGTTTTTTCCATTTCAGCAAATGAAAAGCATTAAAGGACTGGAGTATTTCTTTTATGAGGCAAGGCTGAGAGAGATGGGCCTGTTCAGTCTTGAGAAGAGATGACTCAGAGGGGACCTCGTTAATGTCTGTAACTGCTCTTCTCAGAGATGCCAAGCAGGACAAGAGGACATGGGCAGAAACTGATGCACAGAAAGTTCCACCTGAATATGAGGAAGAGCTTCTTTACTGTGTGGGTGACTGAACACTGGAACAGGTTGCCCAGAGAAGTTGTGGAGTCTCCCTCACTGGAGATAATCACAAACCATCTGCACACAATCCTGTGTCGTGTGTTCTGGGATGACCCTGCTTGAGATGGGAGGTTGGACCAGATGATCCACTGTGGTCTCCTCCAGCCTTACCCATTCTGTGAATTTGTGAATCTTTGTTTCTTCAAAGTATTGTCAACTTCAGACTAAAAAATAAAGCCAGACTTTATAACAAGATTTTACAGACCATAATAACCCAAGACATATTTTTCCTGCAGTGTTGCAACATTTGGATTTGATTTAACCGAATGCACATTTGTGGCTATTATAATGATCGTGCCTTTACTGCATAGCATCAAGCATATATATTGTGCTTTGCATACACAACAAGGACACTGCCTATTGCCTGTAGCCCAGTTTGGAGCTGTTAAGTCTAGAAAACCAAGTCTGCTCCTGTGTTAGGGAGGTCATGGCTCAGTTTCCCTTTACTTACTGGGCATTTCTATACAGCTGATACTTGCAAGGGAATGCAGGTAATCTTACTGACATTCTTTTATTGTGATTTCCAAAAACAGAAAGAAGGCAAAGCAAAACAGTCCTGTAGAAATAAGTTTCAGTCAGTGCATCCCTGAGGTGCCTTAGTCTCACCCGGCTCTCTGCTTTCAACCATTGTACCTGGATTATTATTTGTATTAATTAATAGTATTTTTTATATTTATTATTCATTTGGCTGTATGTGCAGAACTACAGAAGGTATTACATTTAAGGATTAAAAAATCTTCTACCTTTTTTTTTCAGACTGATAAAAATAATGTTTGATTCTAAAATAACTGAAAGTGAGCTAGTGGCAGAGTGATATGTCACTGCAGCAATCCTCGCAGAGGAGAAATAATAATTAAATGCCTTTCAGAGACTAGGATCCAAGTCCCAGAGCTACTTCATTTAAAAGCTGTACCTCCTAAAGCCCACTATGAAGTACTTATATCATAGAGATTGAATGGTAGTAAAAATAAGAAGTGACAGTCTAAAGTAAATGAAAATAATTGAAGGAAGCAGTAGAGTGTACAGTACAATTTATAGAAAGTCAGGATGAAAATAGGTGAGGCTTCAATATATATGCTGAATTACATACATTGGTGACTATTTAACATCTTGTGTCTGTCACGTATTTGCTTTATTTACTGTGAAAGCTAGAAAGAAAAATGATCATAAAATATTTAAGAGTCAACGTAAATAGAAAAAAATGTTTTCCCAAGGTAATGGACTCCTCCAGCTATTAGGCAATGAAGCAAAGTAGAAACATTTATTTTCCAGGCAGAAGGCAGTGCTTCTGAGATAAATTTCTATGATAATGAACATAAAGCAGGCATACAATATAATTAATCCAGAGGTATCTGATTTTATACATGAGCTCTGAATGAGCAAAAATGGCTGTTCTCCACTGCCTGGCTGTTGTGCCCAAGCCCCATTTCTCACACCAGTCCTGCTGGGGCTCAGTGTGCTTAGTGTCCATCTCTCGCAGCATATTGACTCCTGGAGACTGATGCTGGCTGAGAACGTGTTTCCCTTCTGACAGAACTGATGTTTGTAACATGAGAGTTTTTACTGCACAAATGTCCTTTATTTGCTTTCCGTGAATTAAAATCTTTGCAAATCTAGAGAAGAACCTTTAACCCTCTTTCCCAATGATTTTCATAAGTGGCATTGCATTTCCCCACAGTTATTTCTTTATGCAACTGCTGCCCACCTGCCCACTTGTCTCAGAAGGACGCTTCCCCCAAACCTTCCAAACACCAATTCAAGCAGGTTTTTACCCTCTCCCCCTGCATCTTCTGTGCTTTACTCCAGGCACAATCAGCACTTTGTTTTCCTGCTGAGTTCTCACAGTTTGTTTCTCAGCATCTTACAGTCTCAGATTTAATGTATTTTTGATGGTACAGAGCTTTTGAAAAACTCCCTGACTTCCCTACTTTTCTCAACATTTCCTCTTTCTTTAATATTTGTTCAACATTTTAGCATTCCTTTTATGAATTATCATATTTAAATGTCATCTCTGGCTAGTTTCATTTTTGTTTTTTTGATTTTTTTTTGTTTGTTTGCTTGTTTTAACATCTTTACAAATATTCCTTCATCAATATCAGAAATATTTGCTTTGCAATGGTAGTAATTCCTTTCCATTTCTTCAAGAAAAGAGTCACTAACCTAAAAAATAACTTGGTAAACACATTTTTTATTTTTTTAATAAACATTTCATTGGGATATTGTCACTAGAAAGAATTTAAAGTCAAATAAATAAGTAAATGCAACTTGCAGATACTTTTAAAAATATGCAGGATAAACTTCAGGAAGTCACAATTAAATAAAAGTTTCTTTCACTCCAAGCACTAGCACTAGATCCTAGGCAGATCATGCCCAACTTGTCCAAAATTCCCCTTGTGATTTGAAGTACATGTACCTGATGCTTGGATTATTTGATCTTAAAATGTCACTAAGGCTATTTGTGCCGGGTCATATAACTTCAAACAAAGTATTTTATACTCTCCTCCCTCCTTTCCTCTTATCTGATAGGTCACTAGCTCTGCTAATGCTTAATGTAAAACCATTAAACACCACTTTTTCTTTTATCTTAGATCACTGCTTTCCTAAATTGATACTATTATCTATTCTAAAAAATGGATCTTGTGGATATGTGTACAATAATAGTAGTAATAAAAACTGCTAGACTTCCCCAAAGTGCCTTTAACACTTAACATTTTCATTACCATTGCTCTGTCTTATGGCCTAAGTTAATAAATACAGAAATACCTGGGGATTCTCACTACATCTCTGTTCCACTTGTGTGTTTCATAGCTATCACTTAAGTTATATGAAAACACTTCATGACAATAGTAGGACTCTGGCATCAGCTTATGCAACTTTAGGAGTCAACTTTTCAGTATTTTGTAGACAGATTTATCTGGTTCAATCTTATTGGCAATGTAAAGATTTATGAGTATTCATACAACAGATGTTGGTACCCAGACTGGTTCTGCTTGCCCTAGGGCCAGAGCTGGAAGCATCAGGTAGCAGTGGTGTAGAAAGAGCTGGGGTAGCTGCATGCAAGACAGGTCACAGGAGTGTGCAGTGTTTCTAGTGAGGCAAGTCTATGCTATTTACAAGTACTGGATGAGAAATGTGTACAGCACTGCTGGTCATAGCATGGGTTTACCAGCTCAGGTCTCAGTGAAGTTGGAGAGACAGTGGTGTTAGGTGAATCACATTTGGTGCAGGCATTGAAACATGCAGGAGCATAAAACCAAGACTGCAATATCCCCATCTAGCTGAAGGCAGCAGAAACAGTTTGGAAAAACATGGACATTATGAGAAACTACTGGAGTGCACTTGAATTCTTGGAGATTCTTCTCNTGGAGAGACAGTGGTGTTAGGTGAATCACATTTGGTGCAGGCATTGAAACATGCAGGAGCATAAAACCAAGACTGCAATATCCCCATCTAGCTGAAGGCAGCAGAAACAGTTTGGAAAAACATGGACATTATGAGAAACTACTGGAGTGCACTTGAATTCTTGGAGATTCTTCTCTATCTTATCTTCCAAATTCTCCATACGTGTTTCCACAGCTGCAATTCTTACATGTGTTGGACTGTGCACAGCATCGGCATATTCTTGAAGCTTTGTTGCCATATCCTGTACAATTTCATACTGATCATCCTTCCTCAGCATTATTACAACAGAAGCATATTCTTTTGGCGCAAGTCTTATAAATCTTCGCCACATCACTGCGTCAACTTCTACCATATCTGGACTCCTCAATCTTGGGTCATTGGTATAGACAATTTCTACTGCCCCTAGTTCTCTCAAGCATTGGATCCCTTGTTCTATGGTTCTCCATGGGGTTTGCTGTATATAAAAATCTTCTGGGCTTAAAAATCTCCTCCTCACAGCAATTAAGACTCTCTGCCACAGACTGAGAGAGTCAGGGTCTCTTATTATTGCTTGATCGGTGACTGGATCATGTGACAGGGATCCCAAATGTCTCGCTTCAGCACCATCCAACTTGACCTCATCACCTGCAGTATCCCAAATATGGACCACCCAACTTATTATGGATTCCCCAGGCCGTCGAACGTAGTCTTTTCTCAGGCTATGAAGGTCCCTAATA
>WEIV01021310.1:56336-71535 GCA_013390005.1 Calyptomena viridis
AAAAAAACCCTCAAGGCCGGCAACTCAGAAGAAAAACAACAGGAGCCACAAAATCTCTGACCTTCAAAACACAGGACTGTCTTGAAAAAGTCTTTTTTTTTTTCTAGCTGGGTTTTTCTCTTCACTCTCTAGTTCAGTTTTAGAGGCATAAAATTCATTTTCTGGCATAAAATAAGGATATGAGATACATATAAAGTCACTCCAAGACATGGAGTCCGATATAAGGCATGTTGCAATGGTAAAGTGCATGCTATGCTTTCCTTAAAACACAGAAATTTACACTTACAAGAGAAATTTACACTTGATTGTCTTATTTGGACTTTTTATATAAATTTGAACCTGGGTTTTGAGTGCTCTTCTCTCTCATAATTTAAGAGTATTTCTTTTATACACAGTAATGTGTCCTCAGCCCTAGGTGAAACCAACTTTCTTGATTGGATGAAAATCAGCGGTATAAGAAAACCAAGTATTTTCTTAGATTATGATTAGTATCTATACAGCAGAGAATTCACTGAATTGAAGATCATCACACAAGTAAGTGAAAAGAAAAGGTCTCCATGTGCAGGTTAACTTCATTTAAGAAAATGAAATCTCAACTACACTTGAGGTCACTGAAGATGAACCTTGGAAATTCTGAACCTCTGAATTCATTTACAGTAAGCTCAGGAGAAGAAATGTAGACTGCTGTAGTCACTCTTACTTGTTGTTTCAAATTTTTCATCTACTTAGAAAGGAAAAAAAAAAGGAAAACTTCACATCAACTCTTCCAGGCATATTATTTTAATGGCACTCACTGATGATATTTCAAAAGCTGTGCAGGCTAGTAATATGTACAAGAGGGTGAACAAAATTTCAAAAAAGTCATTATATTCCCAGGCTAGAGCTTCTTCTAGGATGGCCAGCAAAGTCCCCTCAAGATAAGAAACACTGTTCTGCAGTTCCTCATCACTACAAGCCTTTGTTTTGTTTTACTGTGGTCATGTTTATTATTTCCATGGTGCCCAGGAGCCCTAAGCAAGGGTGAAAGTCCTACTCTGTACCTGTAAACAGCTACTTGGAAAGACAACTCCACTTTCAGAGAACTTGTTGAGAAGAGATTGGAGATTGTGTTTATAAGATAAGCAAGGTTTTTTTCAATACTCATGGGTGAGCATACTCAAATATACCCTCACAAATGCACTATTATTCAACCCCAAAAGGTGTTTTCCAGGCAAATAAAAGTACATGTATATTCGCATCAATATACGGAGCCATGGTCTATCTCCTGCTTCTGAAAATTCAGCTTTATGTACATGAAAGTGAAAAACAACAGCTGTGAGGGAAGGAATTTGGAGTACAAATGAACACCAGACCCAGCTGTAGATTTGCTTTCTTTGACATCTGGTGCTGAGTAGACACTGGGGAATTCTGTGACAACGTAAGATTTTATGCATCTGTCAGCTAAATCTAGCAATTCTCTTCGGGACAATTGCATAGATGAGGTTGATCTCAGAGAGCTGTTTTAAACCAGAACAAAATAAAGGAAGAGAGCTGTATGTAATTTGTACCCACAATTTCCAGAGCTGGCTGGTTTCATGAATTGGGATCACACATCTGTTCTGCAAGAATTTGAGAGATAGCTTCCACAGGACAACCCAATGTTTGATTTCAGAAGTTCTGTGGCTTGGGGCTCCACTAAAACCTTTTGGTGCATAATGAAAGGGGTTGAGTGTGCATGCACATGTGTGTGTGTGCGTGTGTGTGTGTCTGTGTGTGTGTGTGTGTGTGTGCATGTATATGGGGGATTTAGTTAAAGGGCAAGGACCAGTGCAGTTTAAAAAATGGATTTTCAACACTTCTCTAAATATTATTGGAATATCATAATAAATCCAGACATTCAAGGAAAATAAGGGTGGTGACCATATGAAACAACACCCGATCTGAAGTAATCTTGCCCTTACTTTTGTAATTTTACTTCATTCCATGACAGCTGATTCTTTTTTTTATATGAGAAAAAGTCTTGTGCCTCATGCCAAGGCAGTTTGTCTCACCATAGTTTAGATGCAAATGAAGGAACAAGAGTTTGAGCACCAAAGACGTTACATATCGTTATGCATTGTAAAGCCTCATGTGCTCTCTTTAGGATTGTCATTATATATTGTTGGACACTATACAATATAAAACATCACTGCAAAAATTAATCAGATCACTAGTTCATGCAATTTTATTTTAATCTGTACTGCATAGTAACTATCATTCTTAGGAAGAAAGCTACTTAGTTTAACTGGATTCTTCTTTGTATGACTACAGGATAAACACAGACTTCACATGAAAGCACTTAACCTCTCTTCCTCATAACCCTGGATGACCAGGAGTGGGTGTGGGCTGAGGCACGATGGTGATGCTGTGAAGTCTGTGGCTATGACCTTTCTATCTCAGACATCTGAGAGCACACACTGCAGCAGTGCTAATGAATGTGCCCTTTCCTGATGAACTCATATACCTGCTATGGTATATTGCATAATCTGGGATGATGTAAAAATGATTGGCAGTGCAGAAGATGAAATAAGACTCCTTCCTTCCTTCCTCATCTTCCCCTCAGATAGGCTGCTTGAATTGCTTTTGTTTTGGGATGACCCTTGGTCCAAGTGATTTCTGCACCAAAACGAAAGCAAAGAGCTTTTTACAGCTGCTGGTTGTAGATCATGTATCTGGACTCTTCAGACATAAATCAACAGAACCATTTTTATGCTGTTGCTTAGTCCCCATTACCTGCACATACTAATCAAATTAAAGCCATTTGCGGACACAGTGATGGAAAAAGGTCTTGTGTTAGAATTGAGTTTTTTAATGACCAGTGCTATCGTGCCTTTGCCATGAATATGTGAAAAAATACTGCTTTTGTTCCCAGTTGTCTTTTTGCAAAGTAATCTCTGTGCAGCACATGTGGTGGCAAACGTTTCTGTAATATGGCCCCTGACTCCTTTAATTACAGCTTGTTACCTCGTGAAGGATAAAAAGCAACTAAAGTTCTTAAATATACCATATTAATGATAGCTATAAATGTAGATGTTATCTTAGCAGTGCTGTAACTGAGTCTGGTATACTGAATAAAAGTCCACAATTTTCTAAAAATAAACTCTGTAACTGTGAAAGAGACACAGGTGGAAGCTTACCAGAGAAAACAGGCTTGGTTGACAACTTGTGGCTGAGAAATGTTAAAACCCAATTTCTGAGAAATTCTCTGTTGGTTATAAATCAGGCATGAGAGAAACCTTGCTCCCTTGAGGCAAT
Source organism: Calyptomena viridis (assembly GCA_013390005.1). Lineage (NCBI taxonomy): Eukaryota > Metazoa > Chordata > Aves > Passeriformes > Eurylaimidae > Calyptomena > Calyptomena viridis. Next base: position 59,610 of record WEIV01021310.1, read on the forward strand.
GGCCAAATTTTTCTTCTGGACATTGATGCAATTTCTTAAAAGACTGAATGTATTTACAGCCTGTAAGATACCTGCTATTTTTAATAATGACTCTCAACAAGCAAGAAATAGAATTTTTTGTTTACATTAGAAATTAAACTAAATTAGCATGGCTGTGTGTTTTGTGCATGCATGTGAATGTAGCCCTTGCACTTACTATGAAACATATGTGGGGCCACGATAGGTGGTATTCTAGTCATGTAATTAATTAAGTCCAGGCTCACTCAGTGCGCAAGTCCCAGGGTGTGCACCCATCAACCTTTCTAAAACTAGAGCACTAAATTACAACACTGACATGCCTAAGCATGGGACTGACATTAACCTCGTGCTAGATTTAAATCATTCCAGGCAGTCTGTTTTGAATTTCTAAATGTGCCGTACTGTTCTAATGAGTTAATTCATTTGGTATCCATTTCCTCCTGTCAGCTGCTTTTGGAAAATAAATTGTGCATTGTTGTCTTAGCCTTGTCTATCCTATTAATGGTTTAGGAAATCCAGCTGAAGATTATCTGGAGTTTTCTATGGCAGAGGTTGACCTGTGGCAATGGGATGATCAATCACATTTTAAAGGAGTCAGAATCTGCAAAACGCTTATTCATTTTGTCTTCTGTCTGCGGTGTAGATTTTTTAAAAAATGTTTTTCACCATTTGTGCAAAAGAGTAAAACCAAAAGTGTTGTCAAGAGTTTTGTGAAAATGTCCATTTCAGTGTGTGTTAGCCACACAATGAAGGTGGATATAGCAATATAGTACAGATTCTACATTTGCCAGCAGTATATTAGAAGTCTTCTCTATTCCTTTCTTGTTTGGTGTTAGCAATTAAATTGGCAATACCATGATAATTTCTGTGTGCTTTCACAGTGCTATGTTAGTCTAGGTGTGAGTGTGGATGGATATAGTGCTTCTATCATGCAGTGTCTGCCAGCAGTGAACTCACAAAAGAGGATTGTCCAGAAGGAGCCTGGGGTTATCTGAATGTTCCTCTGACTGAGCTCCATGGCACAGCCTTCACCTGTCAAGATCTGTTTCCTGCTTCCCAATACACTGTTAAAGATGGCAGTACTTGTATCCTTTAATTCACTCTGGTGAGAGGCACTACCGTTAACTGGTCCTGCCTGAGTCTAGAAAACAAAGCTAGCTGGAATGCCTCTGATTCCTGTTTAAGAGCTGGAAAAACTGCCATGAGAGACAACTCCTGTCTATTAATCTATTAGTTGGCAGCACCAATTATTCTTTCCAATCCCTCCACCATTTCCAAAAACTCAGTTTTTCTTTACACACCTTTCTCAGTTTCCTAGCAAGCATTTTAAATCTACCATCCTATGATTACTCCACCAACTATTTTTCAGAAATGCCTAGATGTCTTTGCTGCCTGGTGTTCTGGCTATGTTGCCTGTACCAGCTTTTCGCACGGTGCTCTGTGCTTACCCCACTGCGGCACACAGTATAGCATTACTTGTGCCCATACTCTCCCTTCTTTCCAACCACAATTAGATCATCTCAAAATATCTGTACTACTCAGAGGCTCTAAATCTGATGTGAGGGTTCATAGATTAATTTAGCACAACTAGTTTACCTTGGGATTTAAACAAGCTACTAATTAAACAGCCCTGAATCTTTCTGGCCGTCCCTGTGCTGCAGTCCTATGCTTCCCATAGGATCTGTGGGAATAAAAAGTGTATAAAAAGAAAAGGAAGCACAAAATTCTTAGCCCTTCAGCCCTTCATTTCCCTGTGACTTTCAGATAGTTCTGAGTTGCACACTGGAGAGACTCAGAGTTATTTTTTTATGAGAAACAGATTGAATGCGCAGGTTTTCATTGATCTTAGTGCAAGCAAAGTTCACATCTCTGAAGAATCCCCAGAGTCTAACACATGATGCCAGGAATAGTCAGGACATTGTACTTGTGTCTGTTTTCTCCTACACTTCTTTTCTTAGCAGGTGGTGGAAAGACCTCTTTATTTTCCCTCATTACACTTTTGATTGTTGCAAAAGACTTTGACCGTTCTAGCCCTACTTTAATTTAAGCCACTTAAGTAGAGCTCTGAGTTGCCCCTTAATCCTGAACCAAGAGCTGAGTGGGAACAGAAGCTTTTTACACAGTAGTGAGGAAATCCATTCTCTGAGAAGGAATTCTCTACAGGCTGCATGTGGCATTGCCTGAACACAATCCTCACCAGTACTGAAGTGATGCACAAACCCAAGCTGGGCCAAACAACTTGCCACCTGTGCACATATGAATTTCCTTTTTCCCAGAGAGTTTTACAGTAAGTATAAAAGCCCCTCCCTTGGAGCTGCTGGTGATTCTTGGATGGCCCTGTATGCCTTGTGTGGCCTGCATGTGCCTGGCTTTTTGCTGGTGTCCATGGATAGCTCATATTTTCCTAGGTGTCAGAGAGCTGCAGCTGCATATCTGAAAGATCCTCCAGGGAGAAATGGACCACAGTTTGAAGTTTGTAAATAACTTCTCAAATCCAAGTTTTGTGAAAGAAAATGCTGTCAATGCTTTTATTTCAATTCTATCTTTATTTTTACAACTCAGTTCAATTTTAACAATAACAGCGATGTCCTGCATTCTCTGTAACATAAATTGGTGCAGTCCCACTGAAGTCTGTGCAATTGCATCAAATATACCAGCAGATAATTTAGACCCTGAAGGGAAAAGAAGCCTTGATAATGCTATACTCTCAACATGAACATTCATTTTCCTTATCGCCTGTCTCAAGAGATCATTTTCTCTGGTCAGAACTCCAACTTTTACTATCAAGAATATTGCTTTTAAACAGAAAAATAAAGAGTAAACTATGATAATTTTCAGTAACTATACTACTATTGCCCTAATTTTCAAGTGAAAACATTACCAAACTCAATTTCAGATAACATTTTATTATGTGCAAACCACTGTTGATATAATAACTTCTATTTTAGGTTGCTAGCAAAGAGAAGAACAATGTGACCCATTTAAAAACTGGCTCACAGAAAAATATTAGCAAGCCATTTATCATTACTATTTAATTTTGGTGATAAGCAACTTTTGATAGAAACATTTCTTTGTTATAAAACTAACAGCAGCATAGAACATATTTGACCATAGTACCTGCACTTTGCAATGGTACTGAGAAATGGACTTCCTGTTTGTTGCCAATTGTTTGGAAAAGAAATTAAAAAAATAAAAAAGGAAAATGCTCACTTCCAGTTCTTCAGTAGATGAAGCCTGATTTTTGAAATCTCTGATTACTAGGCAAATCAGTGTGCTGCAATGGCTGGATACAGGCTCTTTGGGAAGGACAGGTCAGGATGGTGAGAAGAGACAGTTGCTCTGTATTTTTGAGAGAGGTGTAGGGACATGCGGAGCTCTGCCATGAGCCAGCTGAGAGCTTATGGGTCTAGCCTGGCTGGCAGACCAATGTGGGCGTCTGCTACAGATCAGGTAGATCAGGCCTCCTTCAGACAGCCAGAAGAAATCTCATGTTTACTAGCCCAGGTGCTCACAGAAACCATTGGCAACCCTGGTATCTTTTGGAGGAGGAAGACAGCAGGGCAAAAACAATCCAGAGGTTTCTGGGATGCATGATGCAGGTGACTGAGGAGGTAAAGAGAGGAGATGCTCTGCACGACCTAATTTTTACAAATAAAGAAGAACTGGTTGGGAATGTGAACGTCAGGAGCAGCCCTGGCCACCATGACCACAGGAGTGGAACTCAGGATCCTGTGAGAAAACAGCAACTTAACAACCCTGGACATTGGGAAAGCAAACAATGGGTCTGTTAAGGAACTTACTTAGAAAAATCCTATCCCAAGACACGGTCTTGCAGAAGAGAGGTGGAGCCCACTAGAGATGACTGATTTTCAAGGATCACCTGTTCCAGATTCAAGAGTGGTTATTCTCCACCTGCAGGAGGTAAAACAAAGGTGGGAGGAGGCCTCCATGGAAGAACAAGAAGCTCAAAGATAAAGAAAGAAACATTCCAGAGGTGGAAGCAGAGTTTGGTGATATGGGAGGAATATAGACACACTGCCCAAGCATTCAGGGATCAGGTTAGGAACGTCAGAGCCCACTTGGAGTTGAATCTGGCAAGGGATGTGAATGGCAAAAAGAGTGGCTTCTACAGATACCTCATCAGCAAAAGGAATACTGGGGAAAATTCAATGTCAGGGCAAGGCCACTCTTGAAATGCCATGGCCATCAGGGGAGGTTCCTGAGGACTGGAAGAGAGTAAATGTCACTCCTTTCTTCAAGAAGGAACTACATAACGATCAGCTTTACCTCATTCCCCGGGGAAGGGATTGAACAAATAATTCTGGATACCATTTGCAAACATGTGAAATACAGGAGGTGATTGGGAGTGGTTAGCATAGGTCTAGGAAGAGAAAATCCTTCTTGACCAACATGGTAGACTTCTATGACAAAGCGACCAGTCTGGTGCATGAAGGGAGAGCACTGGATGTTGTTATCTTGAATTTAGCAAGGTTTTTGACGCTGGCTGCTGTAATGTACTCACTGGCAAATCTATGATGTACAGACTAGGAAAGAAGAGTGAGGAGTAAGACTGAAAATTGCCTGAACTGCTGGGCTGGAAGGGCTGTGATCAGCCACACAAAGTCCACCTGGAAGCAACTCACCAGAGATGTATCCTGGAGATTGATACTGGGACCAAAACAGTTTAACATTAAGTTACCTGGACAGTGGGACAGAATGCACACTCAGCAGTTTTGAAGACAATACAAAACTGTAAGGAGTGGCTGCTACACCAAATGTTTGCGAATGGAGAAACAGGCTGACAAGAACCCCTTGAAGTTCAAAAAAGGGAAATGCCAAGTCAAAGGAAAGACTCCAGGTAGCCATAGAAACTATGGGGCAAACCAGCTGAAAAGCAGCTTTAATGAAAAGGACCTTCTGGGCTGTACTAGGAAAACTGTTGCTAGCAGGTTAAGGGGGGTGATCCTGCGCCTCTAAGTGCTGTTGAGGCCACACCTGGAGTGCTGTGTCCTGTTCCAGGCTGTTCAGAACAAGAGAGATGTAGAGCTACTGGAGAGAGTCCAATGCAAGACCAAGAACATTATTAAGGAACTGGACATCTCTCCTATGAGGAAAGGCTGAGATAGTTGGGATGATTCAGTTATGATTAGAAGGCTCAGAGGGACCTCATCAATGTGAATAAATACCTGATGGAGGTGAGTAAAAAGGATAGAGCCAGGATCTCTTCAGTGATGCCCAATGACAGGACAAGAGGCAATGGAGCAAATGAAACACAGGAAATTCCACTTAAACATAAGAAAAGGACAATTTAATCTGAGAGTGGTTAAACACTGGCACAGGTTACTCAGAGACATGGTGGAGTCTCCATCCTTGGAGATACTCAGACCCTAATGGAACATGGCCTTAGCTGACTCTGCTTTGAAAAAGAAAAGTGTTGTATCTGTAGAAAGCCCCATGTCATAATCATGGATGCATTCATGCTCTTCTGCTGATAATAAGTTCTGTTAGAAAGAATTCATGTATTTACCTGCAGGGTATAGGTGCATGTAGGATCCAGGGAGACAGCAGGGACCTTTTGGCACCTGATTCTGGGGTAGATGGAGGATTCTTTGCTGCTCCTCACCAACTGCATTCCTTAGAGGCTGGGCTTTCCCATCCACAGGTAAGGAGCACAGTGAGCACCATGACCTTGGTCAGTCCAATATGCTGGAGAGGAGTGAGTTGCTGGTGTGGAACAGCTGTCCCTGCTAGCACCGTGGTACCCAGGGAGTCCTTCTCTCAAGGTGAACCTGAAGCTGATTTTTCCAGCCTACTTTCTAGACCTTTTGTGCTGATCCCACAAAGCACAAAGGGAATAAAGCAGGGCTGAGAATATGTGTGAAAAAGTATCTCCCTCAGCCTTTTCGATACTGAACAGAAGCAGTGTGTAACAGCATGACTTTTGTACCAGTTCCACAGAGAAAAAGACATTTTTGAAAATAGTTTTTTTGGTTGTTTGGGACAACTAATTTTCTTCTCACGCTTGAATTAGACAGTAATTTTATTTTTGCTTCAGCTTCCTATTACTGTTATGACTATTATCAGCAATGAATTATTCTGAGCATGAAGCACAAGAAGAAAGCTATGCTTTATTTTTTTACATCATCCTTTTAATAGTAAGTTTGGGCCTGGATCACTTACTTTGTTTAGGATTAATGCATTCATGAGTCTTATTTTCAGTAGCTGTGAAGAAAAGACATTTTAAAGCAAAATGAGGTAGCTGTTATCTTCCCTAATGCATTTTTAATGTATGAGACATTGTAAGGACCAGAAAAGCATTCTGTGCTCTGCAATACAATTTGACAAAAAAAAAAAAAAGATAAAAACAAGCTAACAGAATGTATGGAAGAGGGAAAGATACAGCCATGCTATTATTGTCCAGTTAGCTAATTTTATTGGGATTTCCAGCATATGAAAAATGAATATGAAAACTGGTGGAGGTATGAGGATGTTGTGATATTAATAAGAATGCAATTCCATAAGAAATTGTCTTGTGATTTATAGCTAACAATATTACAGAAATGAGGTTAATGAAGGAAATCAATCCTATATAATACATTTTTGTAAACTTGATTCTCAAAGCATTTCTGATAGAAAAAGGATAGATGTGTTTTCTCCTCTCAGCAATCCCTGCTGACATGCGAAGTCCCACTGAAATCAATTGGCAAGCAGACTGGGGAGTAAATAAACCTCCATGGATGCACTTCTGCTCTGCCTTGCTTCTGTAGTTTATCTCTAATGACAAAGTCCTTAGAGCCACATTTTCTGTAAGAAAACTTCTACAGTGCATGTGGAGCACAATTACAGACCTTACCTGCTATGAGAGTTACCTTTGGTCTTGCTGACTTGGGTACTGATCCCAAAGGATTTTGCTATGCTATACCAGTTTCCAGACCTTTGGGTATTTCTGCAATTATCTGGTCTACACTGCACCCCACTCTGCTTGGGTTTACTGATATTGGTGCTGGACAAAACTAAAGGAAGGCAAGCTTCATTGTACTTACCCATTCTGTAGGAGCACTGCAGGCTGCAGTGCATGTTTTCCCACCCCAGCCTGCTTCATCTGAGTAACTGAAATCAGCTTCAGTGATATTTAACAGATCCCTGAAAATGTACAGACGCTTATTCTTCTCTTTGTGTTCCTTGCCTGTTTCATTATCCATTTTCCTTGGAAAGGACAATGATTTATAATATGTGTCTTTACAGCATTTGGAAGAACACCTATTTCTTCAGAGAAATGTCATGGGATATATTTAAAAACACAGATATTTTAGAAATACTGGCAGTACTTTGCTTTGCTTCAAGTACAGACTCATAGTTCACCTCATGTGGGAATGTCTACAATGAAATTAATAATTTTGTGCGTAATTTTGTGGGTGCTAAAGTGTGACTACTATTTTTGGTGGACTGTGAAAAGAAGTTCCTCCATATATTTATCTCCTCAAGCCCACTGCCTTTGTCTTCAGGATTCTGGAAATGGGCATACTAGCAGAGGTTTCTGTCTCTATCACCATGCTTATTTAAGTCAATGGCAATAACCTTTTTGATGTCAGTGAGGCAGGATAAAATCTTGTGTAAACAGCCAGTGCTTATATCTTTCCTCATCTCAAGAATCTTGCTGATATCTGATTTAACAACTTACACATCCACCTCACCCAAACATTTAAGTAGCACAGATATGTGGAAGCAAGGAGGTACGATGTGAAGAAAAGGATGTGAACATAAAGTTGGATTAAAGATGTAGTGTTATGGACAGGATCGTACCACCTATTTTTGTGTACAAGATCTTTTTTCTCACTTCCAAACAGCTGCTGAGGTTACCAGCGTGAGGCACAGGAGATTATGGGCAAAACTGTATTTGAAATATCAGATGCTTGGAAGAACTGAAGTCTTATCTGAGCTTGGTGAAAACAGTCTGATATGACAGAGACTAGCCTAACACCAGCAACACAGCAAACAAGGGGATGGCTAGTGGTTTCAAAAGAAAAACAGTTGATTATGTTTTGTCAGAAAAGGAAAGATTTTACGTAAAGAGTCCTGACTGGTTATTTGTGTTTGAGGTTACTTATGAAAACCACTTAGCACAGAACAGACTAGATGCTGGCACTGTTGTGCTGTCATCACTATAAATTCATTAATGTTTCATTGAACTGTTCTAATGCCATTAGACTGGCCCATGTCACATGTGTTGTGTCTATGAATGCTTTCTTTGTCTCCCTGCATAGCAGGGAAGGTGAAAGGCACTGGAACTGAACTGATTCTTCAAGCCAAGAATCTTTGCAATCATAAATAAAGTAAGTCCCTCCAGCTTAACATTCATTGCCTCCTTTCTCATTTNNNTTAGTTGAATGCTATATAAACTACAAAATTCTTTATCAACTGGAAAGCCCAAATGGATGCTCTCTATACCTTGCAGCACTGTCTGAATCTGCATATAAATACCCTGAATAATAGCTGTAAAGTTAAAATTTATGACAGACAGTGCCTTAACTCCTGTACCTAATGAAGGCCTCCAACTGATTGTTGCCAATCATATTATTGCTGTTAAAGCCAGGAGCAACGTAATCTGAGAGCATGTTACGTTTGGGTACGTGGTGAGAACCTGACTACTGCCACTTTCCCCATTAGGCAAACCAGCTTCCACACAAAACACTGCCATTTTTTAATGAGGGCAAGATCAGACCCAATATGATCCATAGCCTCTACAAGATGCCAGACTGAGGTGAGTAGAAAGGAATAAACAGCACCATAGCGTCTCTCTCTNATAAAGTAAGTCCCTCCAGCTTAACATTCATTGCCTCCTTTCTCATTTAGAAACAGATGTCAGCACAAGGAGAAGGCAGGTGCAGAGTGCCTATTTCAGCTGCTCATGAAGGAAAGCAGGAAGCGAGTAAGTCACAGGGAGCTGCGTTGTATGTATCTTTAGAAAAGCATTTATTTATCTAGATACATTTCTGTTAATGAGGGTGTGAGACACCAGCTCTTTGGAAGTTAGAGCATGCACAATTGCACTCTCATCAACTCTGATGGATGCGGTGTGTATGTGAATATAATTTAAGCATGAGGATATGGGGAATGATTTATTAAGTTACCACAGGAAGTACTTAAGAAAAAAATGTNTTGGGTACGTGGTGAGAACCTGACTACTGCCACTTTCCCCATTAGGCAAACCAGCTTCCACACAAAACACTGCCATTTTTTAATGAGGGCAAGATCAGACCCAATATGATCCATAGCCTCTACAAGATGCCAGACTGAGGTGAGTAGAAAGGAATAAACAGCACCATAGCGTCTCTCTCTTCTCTTTCTGCATCTACCAAGTGAAGCTGGTTTGATGTGGATGGAAACATGCTATTCTTTGTAAAGAGCTGGCACAATTTGCCCTCGTTAGCAAAGCATGCCCACTTTTATTTGTCACTCTTGCAGTTCCTCATTTGAAACACCACGCTGTAGGGATTTTGCATAGCCTCTGGGATTTTAACTATGAAAAGGAAAGTTTACAAGAAAAACTCCTGCAGCTTCCTGGGCTTGATGCACTGCATAGTCTGGCATGGATTTTACTTTTCCCGTGACACTGAAAAAGCACTAACCTTCGTGTCACAGAACAACTTGCTTTGATGCCTTATGCTAGCAAAGAAGCTCTGTAATAAACAAGTTTTTAATCTTGTATTTCCACACTTTTACTTAGTGAATTGCAACTTGAAAAAGCTGTGTTTCAATGATAGACAGAGATGGTCAAAGAGGGTAGGAGAGAAAGTGCTCATGAGAAATCTAATCGTGCTTTAGAAGCTTTGTGCTTTGATTCAGTGCCTTATTGCAGCAGGCCTTCCACTTAGTGCTAAAGTAGACAGTCCAGGAAAACTCTGAAAAAACTATAAATGATGCTTTGCAACCCGAAAAGTATCTTCTGCCTCCCTGAATTCTAAGGAGGGAACTGCCAAAGCAGAAAGCGTGCCAGGACTCAAGAGAAGCCTGCCCTTTCATATGAAAAGGTGTCTCTGGAAAGAATTGTAATGTAATTGAATTATGTAAGCAGCCAAATCTCAGCACCAGATTTTCAGGAAAAAGCCCTGCTGGTTCGTTCTATATGATGCCAATCCATGTGTGTCAGATAGAACTGCTGGAGATGGTCCATCTTTTGCACGAAGGGAATCCCAGTGCTCAAGTGTATGCTAACATACTCAAGACAGAGCTTTTCAGTGCAAAACCAAGATTTTATATGCTTAATTGTAATAATAATAATAGAATTTAGGAGACTTTTAGTTTGCTATAAGAAATATCCACCCTCAGCTGGGAGGCAAAAATAAGCTATTTCAGAGAAAGTGCTTAAATACAGTTGAGCAGTTTGGGAAGCAGCACAGGAGTGTAAGTAGCAGAGGACCTTTTCTGCTTACCTGAAAGTCTTCTTGTTCCCTGAATCTTCACAATAATCCTTAAGTATTTCACTGTGTCCTGGTGCTACTCTGCCCCTTTTCCAGATGAAGAGAGGCTGAGTTTATCTGCTCTGCTGATGCAGATACAACAAAGCACACTATGTTACGAACTAACTCCCTTCCTGTGGAACAAACATTAGGAAGCAGCTGAAGAGATATTTAAGACTCCTGTGTTTCAATGTAAAACTGAAAATGCCTGTTTTCAGATTATTATACAGGAAGGTAGAGACTGTGAAATACAAACTCTTATTGAAATAATAAAAAGTCTGATATCAAACTCTTCTTTCTTTAGTGAAGAAGTCTCCTCTGATGTCTTCCACCCTGTCCTTTTTATATAGAACTGCTCTACATGGATGTATTGCAGGAGATTGATGAACTCTTAGAGCCACTGGATAAATTATTGCATGGAAATCTGGAGTGTTTTGGGAAAATATTTCATATTCAGTGTGTGAAAGGCTTTTCATTTTTAATGACAGCTGTTTGAAGTTGTTTAGTGGCTTGGAAAGTTACCAGTCCCTCTGCATTTCTGAATATGAACATTTCTGTGTCTGTGTAAGATCTCAATTTTTTAAGGCTGGGGATACAAGGTTAAATTCCTTTAATTGTTCTTTTTACCATACATCTAATCTGAGCCTGGTATTACTACATTATTTTTGATGTTATTATCGCTCTGGAAGAATATTAATTCAAGAAAGCAGTGTTCAGTGTTTCTACGCACAACATTTAAATTAGAACAAAATCAGTTGCTTCCTCTTAGTTATCTTCATGAAACACGATCAATGATTGCTAAAATATAAATCTGAATGGAAATATCTCTTCCAGTTGGACAGTTTTGAACTGAAAAACTGAGGATGTGAGCTGAGCGTCTTTCTAGCAGCGCTACAGTGTGATCTCACACTGCCTGTCATTTCCTGCCTGTGCTCCCTTTAAGTACTTGCTCCTTCATAATTATTATCTGCAGTTGGCTACTGGACTTTGAAACTGCAAACTGCTTTCCATATCTTTTGTTTCCTGTTGTATATACTTTGGAATTATACAGTTTGTTATCTGTCACTAAGATCACATGTGACATGACATAAGAGGAAAAAAGTAGGAAAATTTCAATGAAAATAGGGAGCTCTTTACTGACCATAAAATATGACAGTGTCACAACTCCGTAAGAGAAAAAAAAAAATAGAGAGCAGCTGTACTTAGAATCTGGTGCTGATTCGCTGGTGAATAGAAAAAAATATTAGAAATAAAAATGATCATAAGTGGAAAAAGGAGTAAACAAATATTCAGAACAAATATTCATATGAAGTAGGCTAGAAAAATATTGATGAACACTTCAGGAAACTTCCATAACCAGTTTTCATACAAATAAGTAACCATTTTTTAACTACACTAATAAAAGAAAAAAACCAAAGTCGTTACTGGCTGAGATTTGCTGCTGAAGA
>WEIV01021315.1:741-13211 GCA_013390005.1 Calyptomena viridis
AGAAACATGTCTGCCTCTTCTTCCTATGCAGTTTCAGGCTTTTATCACGCTATATTGTTTACATGAAGCATCCAACGACCTGGGGACCAAATCCTCCTTGTCCAGTTATGAGAATCTGGACATGTCCATTCACAGTCCTACTTCCACACATGCTCAGGGAGAAGTTTGGCCTACAGCATAAGGCCACAAAAGAGAGATAGCAGTCTCAGATAAATGTTGGATTCAGCTTAGAGAATTTCTGCATGGGACAATTCTTCCACTACAGATCATTTCCTAGAGTGGGTCTTTAGCCAGATGAGAAGTATATTGGAATATGATCCTGTTAAAATCTAGCATCAAAATTAATGGCAATGTAGTTGTATGTTCACTGTACGGAGTGCAGATGCAGGCAGGCTTAGCAAGGTCAAATCTCTGCCTACCTAACCCAGGTATACTCTGTCTTGAACACTAAGCCTCTTTTCTACAGAAGGATTTGGACTTTCCTAGGGAATCCTTGTAACAAAACCCATATAGCTAAATGAAACCATCAAGTATTTAAAATATAATTTCCTCAAATTCTTTGTTTCCATTCATAAATAATACTGAAAGAATGGTAGCAGTGAGAGAACACAAGATTCTTCTCAGCAGCAAGGAAGGTTGGCCAGCTAAGACCTGAGGCTGGAACACTGAAGTAAATCAAGGGATGAAAAGACAGCTAGTCTGGATCCTCTGACAGTGCGATTATGAATATCCATCATATTCAGAAAATGTATACAATTCTTCAGGGAAACAAACCAATAATATTTGAGAATACTAAACAAACACAAGCTGTCCTTTACATACCTGTACAGGAGTCGCCCTCTTTCCCTCGCATTCATTTTTCCCCATTCACCATTTTCAAATGCCTCCTTTGCTGCTGCCACCGCCTTGTCAACATCAGCCAGTGAGGCAGAAGATACAGTGGCTATTACCTGCCCAAAGGTAGTGTTGTGTTAGCTCAAAATGAAACGTTGGGATGAAATGTTACTCCTTTCTTCTTAACTTCTTGACTGGGTATAAGCAAACAATATCCTCAACCATGGCAGTTGTCACGGGTGAGTCAGGCTGCAAAAATTTCATATACAACTTAGGCGGAAGAATTTGGAGGACACTGCAGGGACTCAGATTCCTTGATCTTTCTTCTTCTTCTTCAAAGCAAGGTGCATTGCCCCATTGGATTTCACCCTCTCTTTCCATGTGTAAAACTAATGTGATACTACAAAAGCTGAAAGTCTTTAAATGTGGTGTTACAAGCTAATGTCTAAACATCCCAAAAAACTCCCACATGTTCCATTTCTAAGGAATGGAGCTTCTGTTACCATAAACCACCATAAACACACAGTATTTTATGATGATTGTGTTCTATAAATACACACAATGTAAATCCTAATACAGAATTGTTACGACTTTTATTCCATTCTATAATGAGTTTCAGGAAAAATATCAGAGTCTGACTCCTGATGATCTAGGAATTTGTGTTATTGATTTCAGCAGAATTTATTTACTCTAGAATTAAATTACAATTACATGGACATCAGAAGCTCTTATTTGTAATTCATAACTATAAGTTTCTCAACCAAGATTCGGTAGTTCAGGATTAAAGTGCAACTGTATGTATTTTCCCATTGAAAAGTTATTTTTCTTACTGGGAATTTAAAAGGACATTGTAATGTCACACTTATCAACACCAGATTTGTAAAAACACTAAAAAAAAGAAGTTGATTACTGACAGGGTATATATACAATATCCTAAAAGAAACACTTCCTTAGCAGCTAAACTTCAGTAACTTCTGCTTGCAAAGCTAAACAAGAATTAAATCAAGGTAAAACATACAGCTGGGTATGGAAATTGACATACTAATTGAAGTGGAAGTAGGTTATTTTTGCTTTGCAGCTGGACTAACATGGAAAAAGTGTAGAATACTCAAACTGTGAACTTAAAATTATTTCTAGAGGTTGCTTAATATGTACTGTATGGTTTTTAAATCAGCAATATTCAGGTAATGTTTTAGATTTTCCGATAGGCAAAAATATTGAAATAAATTGGTATTGATCATATTTAGAAATTACTTACTGATCCATCTGCTGGATTTACTGTATCATATGTTTTTCCATCATCAGCATTTATAAATTGCCCATTTATGAAACACTGGTATGGCATATTCACAGTCATGTTGTTAATATTTTTTGAAACCTGTGTGAAATAAACAACAAATTAATTTAAATTTTTAATAACTGATTTTTTAATGTAGCTTAACAAGCTTCTGATATCTGCAGCCAATATCCAGATGCATGTTAGGGTGTATATATGGTTGTTAGAAGTAAAACGTAATGAAAACCATATTCTCCCTCAATACTAAAGACCATACTCTCAGATAGTTGAGCAGATTTGTGTATTTCTGTATTTCTGTGTATTTTTTTATCATTTGGTCTCTATATTCAAACCAATACCCAACCCTGGTTAGGACCAGTCTTAGTGGATTTCAGTCAAATGCATAATTCTCAGATCCAAGAAACCCTGACTTGTTTAATGACTTAAAAACCAACAGAATCTTCCTTTCACACAAATTTTTCAAAGACATTCTTGGCAGAAAAGCCTAGCACTGTACACCCGGAAAACAGAGTCAAGAAACATTCCAACTGAAGCATACTGGCAGGACAGTGCAGAGGACTAGGAATATGAGCCCAGGTGTGAGCTGCTCTACTGTGTATTCTGGATCACCTTGTTTCTGGAACACTGTGATATTGTATATATACTTCTATTCCAAAATGCAAACATATAAAAGTTTGTATAACCAAATATTTGTTTGCTTTCCTACTACATTAAGCAGTCTAATAAAATGCATTGTCTCCTCTCCCCTAAAAAGCAAGGAAGACAAAGCAATAAAGGCAAAACAAAAGGTCTTACATAATCAATTACTAACTCTTCTTCTTGGTCTTCTCCTCTGAATTTTCTGACAGCCATTTGAATAAAGTCTGCAAACTTAGTGGCCATATACACATCTTCATTCTGCAGCTGAAGTCCACTATATTTCTGCTTGATCTCTTCCAGCATTCTAAAGATTTTGAATAAGGAATAAGTTAAATTACAAATGAAAAAATTCTTCAGTTAACTGACTCATTAGAAGTCTAAAAGGACCAAAACTGGGCACCAGTTTGTATGTGTGTGAATATGTGTGTGTGTTTCTCTGACAACAATAGCACAGAGGTTGTACATTTTACTGATATCTGTTTAATTGGAGGTGCTATGAAAAAGAAAATGTCAGTTCTGGAATACTCTTACACAAACTTTTGGAAATAAAATGACAGACAGAAGATACTGATAAACTATTAGAAAATAGTATTTGGGACTACTCTAACCAATATATGGAGGACACTGAGATTGGTAAGTAATAAGCACAATCATCAGTTTGCTGGTTTTATATTGCAGCCTGGAATATCTGAGTTGCAAACAGACAGTAAATGAGGTGACCCAAACCACAATGAACTCAGTGCACTTGTAAGCATGGGCTCAATTCTTTCTGTGAAAGGCTCCTCTTTCCCTCAGGGCAGCTTTTTGCTCCAGTCCCCAGTCAGTCCCCTGGGCCAGTATTTCTTGTAGCTGCATGCAGACAAATTTGAGCATCACCACGCTCTCCCATGTGGCTGATGTACCTGAAGTTAATGTGAATTTTCTTTCAGTAGAAAGAGCAGGATTACTTCCAATACCACATAACTTTGGGAGAAGAAATTGTACCGTGTGTTCAAAGTTAGGAAAGGGAATAGTTAAGAGTATTGGGAAACATAGAGCGATTATTTTTTTAACACTACGTGATCAACCCTGATTTAAAGGGACTGTGACAACTTCATTTTTGTTAACTTTGGCTTCAAAATTTGCCTCAAAATTTTGTTATTTTGAATATTTTTTACCTGACAACATGCATAGAGGACGCTCCAGATTTGAAGAAGTCTGTGGAATCCTCAATTGCAGCAACATTGCTTAAAATTCCCTTCCAAATAGCCTAATAATACATAAAAATAACAGAGGCAATAAACACAACCCTCTAATTGCAAGAAGTATTTTTCAAACTGTATTTTGTATGATACCTGTGCCTGCAACATGTATTATTTCAAAGGTTTCTAAAACACAAAGTTATTTTACAAGGATCTAGAACAGTCTAGAAATAACAACTTCCCATTGCATTATGGAATATGTCATCAGTAGAGGCAAGGACAGCCTGGAGCACTTTGACTGCATTGATGGCACTTCAGGCACCTGGACTGAGCTCATAAGTAGTTTAAGCTACATGCATGATGGTGAAATGAACAGATAAATAACCAGCAATACAGTATTTCTTCAATTAATTATAATTAGGTTTCAGAGTTAGCAGGTAGTGTTATGAACTGATGAGTTTGTATTTCTTTTTACTCTTTTCTCAATCAGTCAATGGGTCCAGGCAGCACTTAGGTTGCTGGCAAGCAGGTTCAAGGTAATCATGAAGAAGCAGTTTAAAATATTAGTGCATCAAACTGTCTGATATGTGCCAAAAGTTAATAAACCTGTAGCAGAGTTAGCAAAAGAGAAGGCATGTATAACTCATCTGCTCTGGCACAAAACTTTAATGACAAATGTGGCTTTCAGCTAAGCCCCTGACACTTACTACAGAGGGATGGATTTCAGGAGAGGACAGAAAAGAGCCTCCCTGGCTATGAGAGCTTTCTGCTCCATCTGTCTCATCTCTCTGCCAGACAGCCCCTTGCGTGTGATTGTAGTGGAAGAGACAGTGCACACAGGTACAGTGAGAAAACTGCTGCTTTTTGCTTTCAGATTGCTGTTCTAAGACACCCTGGAGCTTGCCCAACAGGATCATTCTGAGCTCATCCTAGTGATTAACACCACAGTGAAGAAAGGATTCCAGAACTATCCAAGTGTATCAGTGATGGAAACCTCACTGCTGTAAGGTGAAGTCCATTTGTTTTTCCTCACTCCCACCTTCATCATTCACAGATATTTACCATAACTGATGCCCCAATCACTGTCTTTGTATCACTTTTATCTGAAAGGAAACCTTGTCAAGTGACATACAAGTACTTTAGCAAACCCCAAATTTCACCTGAATTAATGTCAATAGCTAAACATTCACCACTACGACGAGTACATTTTATCAGAAAACAACTTGAGTCACTAAATAAAAGATATGCCTTGCCAATAATAAGTATGTAATGCTTTTGTTTGAAGTAATATCCTACTAAAGCAGTTTACTAAATTACCCTAATATCTTCTGCCATCTTTTTCTCCTCTTCTGTAAGTTCCAGGGCAGTTGTTTCACCAGCAGAGAAGTATTTAGAAGCAGGGATCATTTTTCCATCTTCAAACTGGAGATTCCTCACTAGTACCTGAAAAAATGAGAAGATATGATTTTAAATTGTCTGGGAGGTAGTACATCCTTAAGTGAATAGATTAGGCATTATTAATATGGTTATTGAAATAGTAAAATAAATGGCCTGCAGGAAAGTTGATATGGTGCCGGCAATTTAGCACAGGCCAATCCTACTTGATTCTCAGATTCTCTCCTGAAACAAATATGCAATTGTACAAAGCTGCTGCAGGTTGGTCCCAGGAGATCTAGGAAATCAAGACATGCCAGCTAATTCTTCTCTGTTTAGGTATAAAGCAAGTTAGGGATGTTTTCCTACATAAGATTTATAAATTATTGGAAACAAATATGGACTGAGTGAAAAGCAATGCATTAATGTCTTCTCTGTAGGACAGTAGGGGATTGATAAACTCCAAGTGAATTAGCTGTCTGTCATTACCAGCTGGATTTGTGTAGCCTGACAATTCCACACTACTTGCACTTCTTGGTGAAGTTATTCCATTCATGTTTATATGTTGTGGTATGTAACTAGTATGTATTTCTATATTATGTATCTCTGTATTACATTGTTCTGTTACACCCTTAAGTTGGTATATTCTGGTAACTCCCTTGCCCTTCACCCCAGATGGTTTGTCCCCTCCCTTCTCCTCCCTTCCCATTGGCTGGAGTCCCCTATAAGAATCACAGACCGGAAATAGAAAGTGCTCTTCCCTGGCTGCCTCTGATAAGCTTGGACCCTCCACGGGGCTCGCTGCCCCTGGAGTGAAATAAACTTATGTTATATGCAACCACGAAGAGTTGCTTATACTTCTTCGTCCTCCGTTCACTAGCCTACCCTTGAGAGTGTGCAAGGGCACACACACCCCTTGCAAGCTCTGAAGCACCTTCTGAAATGGACCTCCCAACTCAGAGGCCTCCTGACTGGAAGGGCCCTCTCCTATCTTGTGCCCGATGGCCGAAGCAATGCCCGGGCTGAAGAGGGAGTGGAGCAAGCCATGGGGGTGACTAGACTTATATTTGCCAGACTGTGCACTTACCATCTTCCCATCATTTCCAAAGACAACTAGACCATTCTTGGTTACAAGTCCAGGTCTTGAAGCACCTTTTATTGCCAGCTCTTGTCCAGCAGGTGCTGAAGCATCAAGTAATGACGACCCATAAAAAGTAACCATCTAAAAATAAATGTAATTGAAAACGCAGATTCTAAACATGCCCTAAAACTTTAACAATTATATGATACTGTTTTGAAGCTTTAATATAATACAAATAAAATGTAAGTACTTATGACAATACTTCTAGATCTTTACAACCCAGAACCTGTAAAACTTCACCAGCTGCCTAAAGCTAAACAACATCCATGCTGGAAGCACAGCAGGAAGGGAAGCAGCTTTTGTCAGTGCATGTCCAGAGTGAGAGATCAGTAGAAGCCTGACTGTCACTGCTGGAGTCCAGCTCTGCTCCCAGGCTGGCAATGCTGAACACTGCCTCTTTCTTGGGCTTTTCTGTTCTTTCTGGCCTCAAATCAGCAACTGTTTCTGGACATCAGAGCAGAACCAGGCTTTTGGAGCAGCCTACCAGTAGATGACTAATAGTTAAGTAACAAAATCTGGACATCAAGTCCAGGAAAGATAATGTAATTTTTAAAATATTTTATGCAAGTACAATGAGGATCAAATATATAGAATTCCAAATATATAGTATTCTTAATACACTGGAAGAAAGCAGTTGCTTTTGGATAAAATTAGATAGATTTATTTCTGCAAATGATCTAGGCCGAAATCTCCTCAAAATAAAACCCTCTGTTATATCAGTAGCTTTTTATTTTGCTGCCAATACTGTACAGCATGGGTTGCATTATACTATAATGCATGCCTGCTTCCCAAAATGATTGGCACAGTCTGGTTCTACTCTTCTTACCTTTGTACCATGCCCCATTTTTTTTTTTCAGATATTGTTCTAATCTTTCTTTGAATTAAATGAATCTGTGATTAAAAAACTCCTCACTACAGTTTCATATACGTTTGTTTGGGTGCCTGTTCTAGATACATACAAAACATACAGTCATCAAATTAGAGCTACTCCAATGTAACTCTCATTTATATTCACCAGTATCCATCTTTAATTTTATAATACAAAAGAGTCAAAAAGAGGGTATAGAAAAGAAGAATATTCTTCTGTTTTTCAGAGCATACCTGGCCATCTATTGTTGTCCATGCTCCAGGCACTTTATCATGCCCTCTAATCCAATTGTGCAAAGCTGCTGCAGGTTGGTCCCAGGAGATCTAGGAAATCAAGACATGCCAGCTAATTCTTCTCTGTTTAGGTATAAATCGAGCTAGTGATGTTTTTCTATATAAGATTTATAAATTCTCCCTCCTTCTCTTTCAGCCATTCATATACTTTAGAACACAGAAATGGTCTGGTCTAATAAAGGAAGATCAGTGATCACCATAATGATAATCATCAAAGACCTACCAAATGGGATGCTTTTCTGTGCACTTCTGTGCCCTCTGTGGTCTATATCTTTTCACAGATTCTCCCTTTCACACCAATATAATGAAAATACAACTCTTACTACTAAATATTCATTCTTAAATAGTGAATACTATGATTAACAAATTTAATTAGCATACTATAAATATAAATAAGCATAGGTATGGGGTATCACCTTCTGCTCAAAATGATCTCTATACTTCTTGGATCCTAAGTTCTCTAGTAAATCTACAAACTTTTACTAAAATACTTTCTAATCATGAACTGCCCCTTTAAAAATTGTTATATAAATGTAATTGCTACTATAACTTGAAATTCCTGCAGAACTTTAAGGAAATAGGAAATAATGTTTTATGAATGCCATGCACATTTAAACTATGAAATGCCAGTGAAAACATTGCAGAATTGTGATAAGATCTGTCAAAATGAATCAAAGAAAAGTATCACAATAGCTATTAAATAACAAAACCCAAGTACTCTGCATTCTTCTTAGATTAAACACAAAGAATATTTAGAATCAAGTTTTAAGCCAATGCAAATAGCTTTACATGAGGTAGATCAGGCTAGTTCACTCCAAAAAAGCTCCTTAAATATTATATTATACTATTTTATATTCTGTTATGTTATATTTCATTAATTAATAGAAATATCCTTATGCAAAGCTATTTGTTTATAAGGCAAGTCAGGACTTGAAATGGGATTAAAAGCATTACCTACAATATTTCAAGTCACAAGGACTTAAGTCACCATGGACAAGAGATCAAAATTGTTGGAAAAATTTGTAATTTCTTTTTTTAGCTTTTGCACTGTTCTAGAAAAGGAAAAGAAAGTATTACAGACAGTATTCACTATCATTTTATGGCAGTTTTTCCCAACAACAAAGAAGATCAGCTAATGCAGGAAGGTTTAATATAATTCTTATAAGGATATTTAAATAATTTTGTAATCTGTTGTTTGTTTCCATGACCTATGTTGGTTTTTCCCTGGTGCTAGCAGGAAAGGTGCCAACACTTCCTTTTCCTAACATCAAATCTGTTTCTGGTAGAGAATTTCATATGGCCTGTTGGTAAACATAAGAACTGTCCTGATTGTATTTACAAGTATGGCAACATGAAGAATACACTGAAGTGCAATTGCCTTCCAGCTGCCTGTATGATCCCAAATAGGACATCAAGTTTCTAAATATATGTAACTGCTGAAAGGGAATATGAACTTAACCTGACTCCATTACATGCATCCTTGGAGTTATCCCAGGAAAAAAAGGCGGGGAAACAACTGAGTTAAAATTCACATTAACTTCATATTGCTCTTATTGTAATCTGAGTTAATAACTTTTCTATTGCTATACACAAAAAACAGTGTTACTTAGCACTACCTCTGCATTTTCCTTTTTCTGGATCCCTTCATACGTCGCCCCTTCTTCAGTCTGAGGTATACGAGGGGCTTTACCATCAGCAATCAGATGTACAGCTTCCACCTAAGTGAGAAAGTCACAGATTTAATGTTAGCTTTGTTCACCTTTTTTTCCTCAGTCATACTTGTGAATGACAGCAAGACCTTCTGCCACAAGGTGAATTGGTATGGAATTTTTTTTAAGATTTCCAAAACCTAAGGGACCAATGCTGTCCTGATTAATGTACATATATCCTTAAACTTCTCAGACAAAAGAAATGGCCTCTGAAATTTGGTGGGAGTACCTAGTCACAGAACTTATAGCAGCTGCCTAAAATTCTGCAGGACAAAAATGCGGCTCAATATGGTTGCCTTCAACTCCTTCCTTTCAATTTCTGCAAAAAGTTATTTCTCAGCATTTAAATAGAGAGGGAAAAAAAATCTCTAATGAACAATGCTGAGTGTTTTTTATGCATTTTCTTCTATTCACTTTAAAAAAAATACGAAAACCGAAAAGCATACAAAATACAAAGCCAATCCACCAGGGCTCTGAGCTTATTTACTGTTCTCTCTGAGCCTTTAAAAGATTTTATCTTGTAAAAACATTGAAGAAATCTATGGAAAGAGCCACATCCTAAACAAACTCAAATTCTTGCCATCTGTGGGAACAGAATATACTCTGCCTGCTGTCAGCAACAAATATTCACATCCTCAGCTGTTGTGCAGCCACATAGCTCCACTGAAGTCCAGGATTTGGCTGAGTGCCACAACCTCTGTCTTTCCAAATGCATGCATCTTGTCTATATTTCCTGTACTTTCAACCTCTTTTTCTCTTAAAAAAAGCTGGTATTCAGTACAGCTAAACATACCATAGCCTTTATGCCCTCTGGGAAGAGAAACCGGTTATACAGGTCATCCACAGTATCATTTTGGCCAACATCACATTCTCGCTGCAGAAGTATTGGTCCAGTATCCAAACCATCATCAGCCCAAAAAATAGTAAATCCTGCTTTCTTATCTCCTTGAATTAAAGTCCTAGACATAAAAGAACAGACTTTCAGTAAATACAGACAGTATGAAAGTAGTCAGGGATATCAACTCATGTGTTACACATTCGTTTTCTTCACAAAGATAGAAAAGAAAATCCTAACTATCTTTAATATACTTTCATTGCTCAGTTCACAGTCAGGAACCCACCGTTTTGGTACTGTTGATGTGTGGTTTCCACAAAGTGACATAAGAAATGCTGCAGCTAAACCCAGGCTGTCTATCACACAGTTCCTGTCCATCACACAGTTCACTGTGATAATTATTTTAGAAGTAAGACACACCAAGCAAAAGGTGTGCAATAGTTATGACATAATCTGAAAGACAGAAGCATTTAACAGCATATTGTCTTAGTACTTCATGGTTGTTTATCGTAATTAGCCAAACCTCATGGTTTATGTGTAGGTCAACAAGGGAAGTAGAGTTGTCACACAGCTGAAAAAGAGCTAAACTCAGAGTGGAAAATGGTGAATATACAACTGTTTAAAGAAAAGTTATTAAGGGAATTAAAGGTATCCAGCCAGATTCTCAGCTGCTGTACACGAACATACCAATGCTTACAACAGACCTATGCTGATTTACCTCAGCTCAGGATCTGTCTCTGAATCTGAAGAGAACTTCAGCCACTTAAAATTTTCCATTTCTCCTTTGGCATGTGCCTCAGAATGATAGAAAATCAGCCTTAAGTGTGTTTAAGGGAGTAGCCAGAAAGGGAGGGAAAAATTTCCTGCATGATTTTAACCATCTGTCTGCATGCAAACACCAATGCTGTTTTAAGTAATGTATAACTCATATAAACATTCCCTTGGCAGTCCGTACTATAACAGGACCATCTGAGATCTGGCTTATACACAGGAAAATTAATTATTAATTGTAAGCACTGAAAACTATATTATTAAAAGAACTAAAGTACAGAAGAAGGGACAAACTCCAAAGACAACTAGGGAAGCTGGCAGGTCTAACAGAAGTAAGAACTTACAAAAGTTTGGCTAGCTCATATCAGATCTTTCACACATTTAAGCAGCATTTCTTCTGTTTTATATTATGTAAAAATTCCAAAAGAGCACCCTGGTGAGAAGTGGATATCCTTAGCATGGCACTGAAGAAGAAGAAGGTTTCAAGGACTAATGTTCCTTATGCTGAACAAGTGACAGGATGAGTGAGAACTACCGTGTGATCCCTCCTCTGTCCACCAGCTCCCTCCACGGAGGGGTGCTGATAGAGTGGCAGCACCTGGAAAAGGCTGTAAAGAAGGGAGTAAGGAACCCTCAGAGCCTTAGGGACCTTGTTTGTGCCTGGTGCCCCTTTAGCCATGCCTAATTCCCACAGGTTTTCTTGTACTGTGGAGATAGATGGTCTGATCAGAACCAGGGCTGTAGCCACAATATGCGAAAGAAGTAGTGATGAAACCAAGGAGTGAGAGGGTGAAATACAAGAATAGTCAGCCAAGGCCAAAACCTAGGTTAGTTTAAGGGCCTCAGAACAATGGCCTTTACCTGAGAAGGGCAGGACCAGATGCTTACAGAAGGAATATGCAAAATAGAGCAAGACATGGTGATACAACACTGCGATACATTCCTGTTTCTGCAAACCTTCACTCCAGGAACTTCCTGAAAGAGTGTTTGTATCTACATCTTCCTGTGGAATAGGTCTTGATAAATTTTTTCTCCATGAAAGCATCCTTTTAGAGCTCTCTAGATGTGAAGTTCCACCATTTTATAACAGACTGCATGGAGTAAAAGTACCTCCTTTATTTGGCCAAATCCTATTACCTTATCTCTTTGCTGGCTCCTCCCTAACTTTTGATTAAGAACAAGCAATCATTCCCTATTTACCTTTCCATGTCTTTCATGGCTTAATACACAACTATTCCTTCCCAATGATCTCTTTTCCAGCATGAAGACTCCATGATTTGTCTCCATTCACATGAAATCTGTTCCTTCTGTGGTCTCTTTTCTGAGTAACAACAACTAACTTTAATACTACTTACATATAGTCAGGTTTTTTTGCCTCGTGTACATTACTTCATGTTTTCAACTTTGAATTTGACCTCTCATTTTCTTTATCTCACTTTCACATTATCACATTTACTCATAGGTGTTACAGATTGAAATCAGAGTGACTGATCTAAAGTTTCCTGGCATTCTCTTTCAACCCTTTTAA
>WEIV01021315.1:23556-62007 GCA_013390005.1 Calyptomena viridis
CGGAGGCGGGCTGAGCCCTCCCCGCTGCCGCGGGGCCCGAGGGGGACGGGCGAGGAGGGTGGGGGTGTTGAGGGGCTCCCGGCCCGCGATCGCGGCAGTCACGGAATCGTGAGGGTTGGAAGGGGCCTCAGGAGATCATCCAGGCCAACCTTCCTGCCAAGGCAGAGTCACCTAGAGCAGGTGACACAGGAACGCCTCCAGAGAGGGAGACTTCACGACCTCCCGGGGCAGCCTGTTCCAGTGCCACCTTAAACGTAAAGAAGTTCTTCGTCATTTTGAGGTAAAACTTCTCGTGTTTTAGTTTATGGCCATTGCTCCTCGTCCTGTCGCTGGGCACCACCGAAAAGAGTCTGACACCATCCTTTTGGCAACCCTCTTTGAGATATCTATATGCATTAATTAAATGCCCTCAGTCCGCTCCTCTCCTCCCCTCTCCTCCCTCCTATCGCTCCTCTCCCTCTCCCTCTTCTCCTTCTCCTCCTTCTCCTTCTCCTCTCCACAGGCCCAGCTCCTACAGTCTCTCCTCATAAGAGAGATGCTCCAGCCCCTAACGACCTTTGTGGCCTTTGCTGGACTCTCTCCAGTAGCCCCGTCTTGTAGTCAGGGCCACCCGCGTGGCATCTGAGGTGTGTGCAGTGCCCCCTGCAGTGCCCTGCTCATTTACAGCTGGGGTGAGGGCAGAGCCCTTCCAGCTTTGACCTCTCTACCGAGGATGTTGGTGAGACCTTCCCTTGAATCTGCTGTGGCAGTCAAAGATCCTGTGGATTATTGACATTAAGTTTTAGTTTATTTCATGCCAAAATTGTCAGTAATGTGGTCAAGAAATATTAATGACTTTCTGGAAATCTCTTGCCCTGAGCTGTGCCTCAAAGACGAGGACTGCTGCAGTACAGCTGTTCCCCTCCTGTTCAGGAAGGAGAGATGCTGCAAGAGGTAAATTGTGCCAGTCCTAAAGTAAGCCAGGTTGGCACAACAGAATCCACCCACAGAGTAAGGTTAATACAAGGGTTTGCATTATGACTCTCATAACATAATTCATTCCCTTATTTACTCCTCTATAGCAAAACTATACCCTGCCCTTTATTCAAGGCTCTTCACAGTCCCGTAAGTGTAGGTGGCACTGAGAGGAATCAACAATCAGCAATACAGGGACTATATAGGCTCATGCACAAGACAGTTGTGCAACTGATCAAACCCACCACCTGCTCAAATAAGATGTATTGACAGTTCTTACTGTAGGAACAATTTCACTCCCTCTGGCAGTAGAAGGAATGAATGTGTGAATAGTCTTCCTATGACTTGATGTAAGTTGCACAAATTCCATACAAAAGAGTGCAATCAACTTCTACTGTAACAGCTGGCATCAAAATGGTCCTATAATGCAAGGCTTGGAACTGGATTTAAGCACTGCCAAAATTCACGAAACTTGAAATCCTGGTTCATGGTTCAAAATCTTCTCCAACAAGAACATTACACACTTGGCATCCAACCACTTACACACAAGCTTACGGCAAAATACCTGGTTTTCCTAGGTAAGCAATTTGTAATAACCCTATACACACATAACATAGACAATACAACAATGTATGTGTAAAGCACTAAGGTTTAATTAGTTGGCATACCTTCTTCTCCAAACACAATTCCATGCCTAATGAGTCAACAATATATCTCCATTTACTTCACTAAAAGTACTGCTAAAATGCTAGGTGACAAAAAGGAAAAATCACAAGACAAGGTGTCTGTTATCAGCAGAATCATGGAATAAAGAAGAGCTGGGGAGTAAGACATGAGCTTTACTTTAGGTTTCATAGTAATGAGAGGGGCAGGGACACAAACAGGGATGTGGGTGTGCTAAGTGCAGGCAAGTTTGGTGTCTGCATACCATCAGCTTTTTACTTATCATCAGAGTGATGAATTCATAGTCATAGGGTTTAACAACCACTTAACAAATTGACCATTTAGAATTTCAAGGATCAGTGTAAATAGTTATAGTCAATATAAATTCTAAGCTTTTTGGCATCAAGAAAATTATTAGGTTGTCCTGTCTGAGAATGAGCAATACATCTCTTGTGACACAGTAAACTCCAACATCAGTGTTATATATTATGACAGTTACACTGCATTCTGGGCTTTATGTTGTTCAGAGAAAGTGACACAAAGCATTCCCCATTGAGTTTTGTATCCCAGTCAGAAAAATACTTTGCATTTTATCCGTTTCTTTTTAATCTGGGAAAAAAAATCTAGGCTCCAGTGGTATGAGTCTAAATTTATGCAACTTTGGAGCATATTTTATACAGTAAGTTGTTTTTTTATTTTTTTTTCCTTCCAGTTCTAATCCTTGTTCCTAAACCCCAAAACCTGCCATCATCTACAGTAAGCTTTTCAACATAGGTTTTTCCCTTTCTGTTACCAAATTTTCCAGAGATGTATGTCAGCAAGTGGCAAAAACTATTCAGGGGATAAACCTGCTTGTTCAATAGTGTGCTCACAAAGCAAAATGTGTTTGTATGTGCAGAAAAGTAGACAACAAACATAAGGCCGAATGCAGCTGAACATTATAAATCCTTGATTCCTGTGAAGCAGAAGCAACTCCTTGTATTTGAAGACATCAGCAAGACTTGGCAAGAGCATGAGGAAAGACTGTTCCACAGGAGACCGAGTACGTGCACATACTGAAGTGCTTGGGAAACTGCTTGGAATCTTCCAGGATTTGCTTTCTTTTGAAAATCATGCCCTGGGATTCAGTAATCAACTAAATTAGCTCTGCATAGGCTTTTTGTTGTTGGAAATCAGCCTTGATGGGGCTTTTCATGATGATTAAAGATCTGGTCATAGTTCAGACTCAAATTCCTCAGGAGTACTTTAGAGTTCACCCAGTTTTAAAGACTGAGTAATTAAAATAAAAAGTAAGGCTTTGTATGGTTGTTTCCTAAGTATGTTAATTGCACGACAAGTTTCAACTAAAATTTTATACAATAGAAATATTCCACGGTTTTCTACTTGCTGAAGCAAGATTTCGTGGGAAAGTTAATTACTTGGTGTTTTATATCTGCAATATTTATATTTAAAACTTGTTTCTTTTTTTTTTTTCCCCCCAGACTGTCTTAACTAGACAACCATTTAAAACCTTATGCTTGACATAAGGTTTCATTTTTCCAGAGTAACCAAAAAGAGGTATATATTTGGCAAGGAAAGAGAACTATTTTACCAATTTAACCAGTAGGAAGAACTCTCATGTACAGATGCCTTACTCATGTGCATAAATGGAAGTCTCTCAAATTCCATACAATAGAATAGAAATTATGTCTGCAAAAGCTATTTTTATCTTTGTGGAATAGAGCTGCAAAGAGCAGCTCTCAGATGGTAAATCCTTTCTGGGAATTCTGTCGCAAAAAACTTTGAGTAAGAACTTTATTTTATTTAAAATATTCAGAGCTGAGCATCAAACACTCCACAGACATGGAACATATAGAGTAGTTGGTTTCCTGCAGATCCAGGAAGCCAAATTCTTTCTCTTGTAAGTAATTGCAATTCTACTAATTACTTATTTTATTAATCTTGGTGGAGCTTTGCCTGTACACAAGAGAAGCAATTTTTGCTTTGGGTGCTTGTCACCTTTTTTATTTATTTCATAATAAAATGTTCCTGTTTGGATGCAGTGTTAAAGTTTTCAATAGCTTTCAAGTACCAGAACAATACTGTTTAAAGTACAGAGCAACTCTATTGTCCAATGTGGAGTGGTATTTCCAATTGGGATAAGTTCAATGAAAAAAAGGATTTTTAATACCTCTTTGAATCAAGCTCCTGCTGATTTATGAATCCACCTCATCTGCCTAACCACTTAATAGATAAAACAGTCATAGTACCTATGTACCTAGTACCTAGTGCTATATTTTGGACTTTATTCTCTCACCTATTCTTTCTAGTACTTAAGTGTAACAAGTTATTTCAGCAGGAATATATTTATGTTCACATTTCACTCAATTTCTGTGAAAGTCCATTTTGAAATTTCATTTTGTTGGAAAATTTTAAGTTGGCTGCACCAGCACTTGACTATTTGAGCTAAGAAAAGCTTGATAAGCACGGCCTTGAAGGCCCCACATTTTTAACAGGTGTGGATGTGTTTAAGAAAGCAAAACACTGCTTCATTGTCTGTGTTTTGATGTTGTGCCAAATCCTAACTGAAAACATTAAGGAACTTTGTGAGAATGTAAAGAGTGTGAAGTTAAAAGCATGGGACCTATGAAAAATTTTTGAGAACTTAATTTGCCTCCTGATAAGCACAGCTGCAGCTACTGTTCTCAAAAAGGATAATAAAACGGACATCACAGAGAGACCCAGGGCACGAGATTCCCAAAATGCCTTCTGTGTGTGTAGCCTCATTTTTTCAATCACCAGTACCTTGTCTTTAAGCTTTTACATTTCATGATCATTTTGGCCTTACCAAAAGAAATGATTGTTTCATTAACTATTCCCGTGTTCAGTAATAGTCAGCCTACCAAAAATCCCTACGTTAAACAAAGTCTCAACACCTTTTTTACTACTGTACTATCTGAAGATTCTAACAGATATTTGAGCAATCTTAGCAATTCCTATGAGTTTGTACCACATAAAAGTTTCCTGGTACAAATGGAAGATGTGAGCATCACACAATTTTAAGAAACAATACTTATAAAATGTCAATAATTTCATGAGTGAGCAGCATAAAGCTTTTCACTGATAAGACAGCACAGCAAATTTATCAATCAAATCTGAGCCAGTCTTGCTGGCAGTAAAACAGTCTTCAAGATAAAGTCTAAATCAGATTTTCAGAGGAAACAGAAATTCTAGCAGCATCTAGAAAAGACCTAAATAATTTCAGTGTAAGCAACAAAACACTGCCACCTAGGGAGCCAAGGAAAATCCCAATTATCAGTCATTTAAATAAGTGGATCATGAATGGCAGCATAAAATCTAACTGGTGTACTTACCTGAGTATAATTGTGATTTTTTTTTTTTAGTTATGGAGCCTCCTGCTCATTTTTTTAAAAATGCAGGATTTCAATACATTTTCTTTAAAAATCATTTTCTTTTCCTGTATTTAAAATGTTACATCATTTACACTGTGGGGTCACAGTGTAATGGCCTTTGGTGTGGCCATTGCATAGACTAACCTGGATTATTTTGCATAGAGTTTTGACAATCTCACAACCTTGCAATAACCAACCCCACAGTATTTTAATCTTTACAAATTCAGTTCAGATGTGGGGAAGGCAGGGCCCTACCAAGTGCCAGTTCTACAAGTTTCTCTCTTGTATCATCCTGAAGAATTCAAGGACACCCTTTCCTAAGAGAACAAAAGGAGGCCTGATGGCTACTTTTTAAGCTGTTTGAAAACCTGTTTATGTTCAGTCTTCCACAGCTGAAAGAAACAGTATGTTTCAAAGAAAGCAAATGTCATTAGTAGGGGAAACTCTTCTTTTTGGTTTGTTTTTCAAAATTGGAAGGCTTTGAATAAATGCATAGCAGCTATTCTGAGTTCAGTAAAAGCTGCATCTATGTGGATGTAGACAGAATAATCCTTAAAGTCCTACATAAGTCGTGTTTTCATTTTGTGTGATACTTACCTCCTTAGAGGCATTTGTGTTCACTTCCATCTGTCAATGTCCTGCACAATTAAACTTCTAGTTCTGTTAACCCCAATGTGAACATCTTAGGTTTGCACAGGAGCAATGAGTGGAGAAGTGATATTGTTTTAATCCTGTTTTGAATCAGCTTTTCCCCCCCATCCCAACTGCTGTGAATCTCAGGGCAGACATGGGGTGCTTGGCACGGCCAGGGCCAGGGCTGCCCAGTTTGGACACCTTGGAGAGAGACACTGTTCACAGAGAGTTTTTTCTTCCCTCTCTTCACCTGGGGAGTCAGTGAGAATGCATTGCCCACGACATTAAAAAATATAAAATAAAACCAACCCAAACTTATTCCAAACATTGTTTATGTCAACACTGTTTATGTCATTTCACACAAAGCTAAATTTGATCTCTTCTTCCCAAGATCCAGGTTGGTCTCGCAGAATGCCTTTAAATAGGGAAAATACTCATCAACAATAAACCTGCCAACCACATCTTTCATCTCTAGAAACTTTTAAAATCAATAGATTACAAAGGATGGATTCCTTTTAATCAGAGGTG
Source organism: Calyptomena viridis (assembly GCA_013390005.1). Taxonomy (NCBI): domain Eukaryota; kingdom Metazoa; phylum Chordata; class Aves; order Passeriformes; family Eurylaimidae; genus Calyptomena; species Calyptomena viridis. The sequence continues at coordinate 29,727 of WEIV01021315.1, forward strand.
CTATTTTCAGACCCACTGCATTATCAAGGCAGCTTTTATGGATGGTTGTGCACTTACTGATAAATGTCTCATCACTTACTGATACATCTCTCATCGGAGTTGCTATTTTTGTTGCTCTTTCCTCACTGACATTGCTGATGCTCCTGCTTTTGAAACCATTTATTTTTCTGCTGATGCTAGATTCTGCTGAGCTAATGAAGTTGCTGTGGTCACTGTTAATGGCCCTGAACGGCTACTTCTCTTCCTATCCAAAGTACTTCTATTTTTATTCTCTGATATTATACCCACCAGGGCCCTGGGGAAAAAAAAAAAAAAAAAGAAAGAAAAAGAAAGTGACTGACCACATACAGGTAAGTCCCTCACGGCCCTGTGTGACCACAAATGACAGCGGGATGATGCGAGGGTGCTATTGCACCATCAACTTGTAGAGCTGTCTCTGAGCTCCAGACCCTCCTCCAGAGCTGGGACAGTTCCTCCCACCGCTCCTTTCCTCCAGCATCAGAAAGGGGAAGTGGGGAATTGTGGCGTGTGCCTGTCCTCGGCTATCGACTTTATCCAGCAGAGCCTTCCCACTTGCCGGCAGCGTGGCAGAGGTGGAGGAGAGGTCGGTGTGAGGGGGACCGGTCTCGAACCCCAGGGGAAAAGCTCCCAAAGTCCCGGTACCTCAGAGGTCGGCCCTGCCTCTCACCGGGCGGACCAGCTCACACGGGGGTCGGAGGAACGAGGGGAGAGGAGCCCCAGCCCCACCGCAGGGACCTGGGCAGCGCCCCCCGCCCCGCGGGGCCAGGGCGCAGCGCTGCCTCCCCCGCGCTCTCCCTCTGCTCTAAGGCCGCCGNGAGCAGGGGGGAGGCGCGGGATGTGCTCCCCTCCCGGACCCCCGCGCTGCATCCCCGCAGCGCACGGGAGAGAGGGAGGGAGTAGGCAGGAGTCACGGGAGCTCAGCGAGGTCGCCCTCCCCGGCTCCCCCCAGACCCTGCCCTGCGCCCCTGCCCCCGGCCGCCAGCCCGGTGCTGATCCTCCTCCGGCCAGGCCTGCGGGGGCGGGCGGTCACGGGGACCTTTCCCTCCCACCGCCCTCTCCGTGCTTGTCGGGTTGTTTTGGGGTGCAGGGGGAGTGGCTTTTCCAGCCCTTCATCCTTTACTCCGTCTGGGGAGTCGCCTCCCGTGCCCCCCGCTTGGCGGGGGGGGCCAGGCTGCCTGTGTGACTCTTCTTGCACGAACTGGGCAGGAGGAACAGATGCTTCTCGTGGGGGTCGTGTTTCTGTCCTTCCCGGTCACTTCTCATGGCTCACAAATTTTTGCAGTTGCTTCCTCGAATATCTAAAGAATTCACGTCAAGATATGTTAGTTGTGTGGAGCTTTCATTGGTAAAGACTTTCTGGCGTGGAGTCAGGTGGTCACTTGCAGTCTAACCTTTAAAATATAGTTAAATAAGACGTTGTGATGCTGAAGTCTTTGACAGCAAGTTCGTGTGCCCGTCAAAATCCACGTTTTACTCAGCCTGTGGAGGTGACCTACTTTCTAAACAGGGAAGGTGTATGGTTGTCACACTATAATACACGCTGCAAATTGAACTATACCAAATTAATTATACCAAGTGAAAATATGTCACTTATGGCGCAACTGTTTCGCATATAATGTTATCGCAAGGGATGATACTGTTTATGCCATATTCATTTAGTCTGGATTTAAGTGGAAACTGAAACTGTCTTGAGCAGAGCTTTTTTACCAGTCCTCTAGTTGTGGAAAGGAAAATGCAGCTTTTATTCAAAATGCTAGATCTCCACTAGTTTGACCATGACGGTAAGTGTAGATACAAGAAATGTACATGACATATTATGCTCCATTATCACCATCTGGAGGGTGAACAAACAAGCTGATCTTCCATCCAGAGCAGCACAGAGTGTTCTAGAGAAAAGCCAAACTAAAATCCTGTGACTTGAAAAGCATTTTTTGTTCTTGTTGTCTACTTTCACTTTGTATCACTAACATTTAACAATTATTTTCTCAACTGAGAACACAAGATACTAAGTAAGTCTGGTTTGTTGCATCTCTGTCCTAATTATGGATGTGGTACTTGCAAATCTGCTGTGGCAGTAAGTTCATTGAACATTGATATTACTGATTTTATGGAAGAAGTTAAAATTAAGTTGGGGAATCTGTGCTGCTGAGTTCATCTCCTGAGTTGTTCCAACTCTACTGCTTTTGTTTTATCATCTGAGAAGAAACTAAATTAAACTTTATTGTAAACAGATTATACCTTATGAAGTATGTGTGTTGCTCAGAAGAAAAAGATGACATCTGCCTTCTATGATTTCTTTTTCTTTAACCATGTGAGTTTATTTAGGAAAATTGTTATGAACCTTAAAAAGCTTCCCCAATCTCCAGTTATCAGTTCAGCCCTGTCTATCTCTGGCTATCTAAGAGCTTTCACTCTCGTCTCTCCCGGGTGGTGAGAAATTATTCACACCTGTCTCTTATTTTATAGATGATCAGTACAAGGTGGCAAATTGGTGGCTATCAATAATTAAGTATTTGTAAATATTTAATATTATGTTGAGCTGTATTATTGTTCAAGTCCTTCATTTGGCTGCTGGAAAGGTGACAGTCTGTGGGTCTCTAGCAGAGTGCTGTTTGGAGGTTTTGTTTGAGACGTGCGTATTTCGTAGGGAATTGATTTGAACAGCTGTGCCAATTTCCTGTTCTTATATGACTTGGAAGCTTTTTCTGTTCTTCCTATAAAGTCCCAATAACTGTCAGTTTGTCTATTCTTAGTTTGTCTTTTGTGTGAGGAGATGTGATTGTGGGAATACCACAGCATATCTCTATAATAATGTCTCCATACTCCAGATTTCCTAGCAATGAAGTACTGAAGCTGACATGGTGGCTAGTTAAACTCCATTCAGCAGGGCTCTGCATCTGTTGGTGTTTTACTGGGTTTCTGCAGCAGAGCTTCCAGAAAATGCACTGTAAGGAACCTGAAAGATGAGATGAATTTGATGGAATAGAATAATATGATGGTACAACTCAAGGGCTCTACATCAGTGCCTGGAGTGCATGCTGCTGATGGAGAGCATTTTAGTCACTTGTTTCTTACCTGTTTACATGAAATTTTGTCTCCTGTTTTGACGATGCCTATGCACTGTCTGGGCACTAATGCCATTAATGTGAGAGAGCTGTACTGTGCTTTTTGGATAGGCTTTGCAGTGTGTCCTTACTCTTGGCATTGCTGCTGCTTTCAAAGTGGTATCTTAGAGTTAGTTCAGGACTTCAATCATTTTTCCTTCTCAGTCTCAACCTTTCTGTGCATAGTCCTTCTCACCTTTTCTTCATTAATTTGCCTTTATTCAGTCCTCCCCTTCTGCCTGGTGCAGTGTCTCACTCAGCTCTTTCTGCAAAAATTATTTAAGTGATAATTGATTCAGCAGTGCTTTCCCAACGATGTTAACCATCAACTATGATTTGGCTCAGTTATTTGCAGTGAATATGAGTAAGTTAATGATGGAGTTGAACATGCAGAGTAGAAGAATATATTATTTTAACTTTCTAGACCAGCCTACTTCCTGAAATGTGAAAAGGGCACATTTTAAAACTCCATGAAAGTTGAATTCTTGTTTAAGAAAAGTTCAGTTCAGCTGACCTGCCTTCTCTAACTTTTTTAGATAATCCCATTTTCAACAAATAGCAGAGGATTGTAAACTGTTAGATTTGTTACCTAATTATGGGGAAGACTCTTTAGTCTTCACATGAAAAAGGATTGTACTTCCTTACTGAGTGTAGAAGCCTTGAACTGTAATCATTCACTCTGCAGTTCAGATTATGCAGCTAAGTCAGTAATTGTCTGTAATTTGGGGAGGACTGGGGAGCATCTTAATGTGGGATGAAAAAAAGATCAGAGTAAAGAGAATGAAACTTTTTTTGGACCAATTGCCTTTAGATTTACTTTGCTAATTAATACCACCATTCTTGGTGTTTGACCAATGCTAGACTTTAAAGCTCCTCAGCCCTGACACTAACAGGACAGCTGTGCATTTCAGAGTCCAACAGAAGAATTCTGCTTGAGGAGGGTGAATTTGTAAGTGAGGGGAATGATTAAAAGCCGTGTAAGTTTCCCATGTAGTGCCCAAATAACTTACTGAGAGGAAGCAGGGAGAGAGTGGAAAGAGGATTGCTAGTAATTCAACTGCTACTCAGGCTGGAATGATTAGACCCATTGCCTCAAGGTTCTAATGTAATTGTATGTACTGATTCAACCAATGGGTAGAATCAGCCCGTGTTACAATTTCTACAGTCATTTCTTTGCTCAGCCTCTTATGTGATTATATGTGCTTTTATAATTTTCTGTAAACTGCTTAGATATTCTTTAAGTAGTATTTGAATTTCTTCTTAAGTGACACTAAGTTATAGGTCTGTTTTTAAACAAGTAAGGACTTTGTATTAAAGATGCAGTTCTGTTAAGGAAAACTGCTGCAGCAAAATGAGCAATACAGGACTAAAGCTAAATAACAACAGATTAAATACTGTTTAATGAGCTTTTTGATATTACAGTTTATTGAATTGTCCATAAAACTGTATAAATGTTATCAATTCTCAGAAATTCATGCTGAAGTGCAGTTGAAGAATTATGGAAAATTTCTTGAGGAATATACATCTCAGCTGAAGAGAATTGAAGATGCTTTGGATGACTCTGTTGGAGATGTTTGGGACTTCAGTCTTGATCCCATTGCTTTAAAGGTCTTCATATATTTAATATATATTGTGACTGTTGCTCTCCTACTTTGTCCTTCCCTTCAAAACCTGAGAAATAAAAGCTTGATGCATTTGTGCTCCTAAATTCTTGACTTTTGTATTTGAGAAACCTATCCAATAAAGTTTTAATTACCAAGTAATTAATAAATTGGTGCATATCACAAAAGAAGATGCTTTTCATATTTTTTCATATTTCATATTACTACTTTCTAGTCTTTTGGATACTAGTGGAAGTTAAATGAATTTCTAATTTTTCAGGTGTTCCAGCGAACTTCTTCCCTGTGGGTGTTGATGTTTTAGTCTGGGATTTGGTGTTCCAGATGAACTCACTAATAGTTGTAAAACTGCACACGAACTGTGTGTGTATTTACAGCTTGTGTTTAGACTTAGTGGCCTTGGTAGGGTATTTACTGTCTTCCAGAGGTGGCTGTTTCTTTAGTCTTAAGCTCTCTGTCCTCTGTGGAGCAGTATTTTTTTCTCTTCACCAAATTTGCAGACAAAATTGAAAAGCGATTCTGTTGCCATACAGAACTTGTCCATGCTGAAGATGTACTCTCATGCAGTCATCTGTGTGAATAATTTGAGTAAATTACAACAGTACTGGATGTGTATGGACTACTCAGTATCATGGCTGACTTCAGTAGAAAATGTCAATGCCTGCACACAGATGTATTTTCTGCTTCCTGTTTCTGGCATTTGGGATTCTTAATTCATTTTTTAGGTTTCCTGAGCTGTTTTTTTCCTACATACTCCCTAATGACCATGCTTTTGCTTTTCAGGTTTTGTAAGTAAATTGCTGTAAATGCTACATAGTGTACGTAGTTGTTTGCCTTTCTGCCTAGAGTGGAAGGAAGGGTATTTCCATGTAAATGTGAAGAGTGCAGGTTGCCAGTCATGTACAATTATTGCTCTCCTGTTGCAGACCCTATTTGAGATTAAACTGGGGGGAATATGTGCCTAGTTGGATAAATGTATTTTTGACCAATGTTTTCTGAAGTTGTTGTTGGTTTTGTTTGGTTGTTTTGTTAGTGTTGGGTTTTTAATTTATTTTTTTTTATTATTTTAATTTTAGCTTTTGCCATATGAGCAGTCTTCCCTACTGGAGCTCATAAAGACAGAAAACAAAGTAAGTGCTTTATGCTGACAGAAAAAAAGTTACTCTACTAAAACCAAGCCCTCTAAATGTGAATATATTTGTAATCTGTGTGGTTTTTTCCCCCCTTTGATTCTAGGTTCTAAACAAAGTAATAACTGTGTATGCTGCTCTTTGTTGTGAAATCAAGAAGTTAAAATATGAGGTAAATTCAACTAACTTTTATCACTATGTATGAGAATGTTTGCAGATTGGCAAGTTTATATATAGACTTATTCTTTAGCAGTAAAGAAAGAAGATATGATGTCTAAATTTTTGTAATGTGATTACATATATCCTATTTATTAAAAAACTCACTTTCTGCTTTTGTTGTTAGGCAGAAACTAAATTTTATAATGGCCTCTTGTTTTATGGAGAAGGAGGTAAGTAGCTCCCTTTACTGTAAAAGTTTGTAGTTTTAAGTTATTGCTGCAGGTTATAGTAAATACTACAATAATTGCTGTAATTTTATACTATGGATACATGATTTCTGTGTCTTTAACTGATACACACCAAATAATGAACCTTGAGGATATAAGGAATATATCTTAGTGTCTTGTAACTCGCTCGTTACAAGCTAACTCGTGTTAGCTTAAGATAATAATAAGGTTTATCTGTAAAGCCCTGTTATCTGCAGTAAGTATTGTTACATTATCAGGAAACTTTTGTTGCAGCCTAGTTGAGAAGTAGGGCATGTGGGCTGCTGGTGGTGTATTAAATGTCTAACATTCAGCTTATCTACTGCAGCAGCTGTTTTTTCAAGTTTCATGGCTTTGAAAATGCATAATTCCCACATAAACACATCCTAAACCAGCTTATTTCCTAGTGGGGCTAAATTTTACGTTGGTTGTAATAAAACAATAAATCTGTGATTAGATTGCAATAAAACAATGAAACCATTAATAAACAACTTGGCCAGTGGGATTAGATTTTACGTTGGTTGTAGTAAAACAATAAATCCGTGATTTGATTGTAATAAAACAATGAAAACAATAAATAATTTGGCCAAAGTCCTGCCTGCTTTGGTTTTGCAATCAGTTATTTCAAGGTGAAGTTGGAGTGTGTTAATGTCACCTGCCCTTCAAGTGCAGGTATCAGTGCTCACACTGCTGTTCAGACCATGGCACAAGACAGGCACAAGGGATTGTAGGTCAATTCAATTGGCAAATCATGAGACCATGCTTTAGGTGAAAGCTGCTTTTTGTCTTGGAGTTAAACTGGTCTCCTCTGAAGGGCTTTTTCAAAGCTTTTCAAGAGGCTTGACTGTAGCTGAAATATCAGGCAATGTGAAATCTTTGAGCTAGGGACTGTTCAACATTCTTTTAAGTGCTGCATAAGATGACTGTTATGGTTAAGGAACATGAAAATGTAGGGTTTGTTGTGTGTAGGTTTTTTGGTTTTGTTTTTTTTTTCTTGGCAGATTCTCCTGTCTTATTAGACATGGTTTTTCAATATATTGAAGTTAAATGCTGCCAAAATTATCTAGGAGATCCCTGAAAACATCTTCATATCTCTAGCATGAGAAAAGTCAGAGTGTATCAGATTAATATATTACAGCAGGAGTTTGTTCCTGATGAGTGTTTTGCAGGGAATACTTGGGAATGGCAGGAACTGAGAGGTTAGCCCTCTGTGGGTTAGGTAGGAATGCAGAAATTATGTTCTCCACTTCCATATCCCTACTTGTAGTGTTTGCTTTGATAACAGCAAGCTTGCTTACTTTAAACAACTGGCAAAGTTACTGGTTCAAGGATGGTTGAAATTTAAACAAGTACTGTGCTGGCTTTTTCCATCTGTTTAAAGAAACATTTTTTCCCCCATCTTGTCTATGCAGTGGCTAGGGCTAGTCTAGGAACTTTACTAAATAGTTAGTTGGATAGGGGTTTTTTGGGACATACACTAAAGAGAGTAAAGGTGACATAAAATGTGTAAAGGGGAAGCAATATTTAGTATTGTGTCCCAGAGCTCTGTCTTAGAGAAGTATGGAGACTCCTTTAATCTCTGACTGCTCTAAAAAAACATATTTTATGAAGCAATAAGACCTGCATTTCTTAGGCAGGTAATCTTGCAATTTTAAGCCTTTTTTGCTTACATTAGCCCAGTAGAAAAATCTCAAATCTGGAGTCACAATCTGTAATCACATTAAAAAGATACTATTTTGTTAAGTGATGTTAAACTGCTCCAGATGACTGAAACGATTTGACATTGGTGATAGAATTATTGTATTTCACAGTATTCTGTTAGTGTTCTGTGCCATACAGATAATGCTGTGGAGTTATGGTGATGAGCCAGTTCTTTTGTGCAGCATGATATGTAGGAAAAAGAAAATTAATTTCTCAAGGAAAGATTTTTCTTCTGGTTAGTCATGTAGTGTATTCTTTCAATAAATAAGATCTGGATGTTCCTCGCAGTATAAATACCTAGTGCTTTCATACAAGCTTTTTAAAAATAGAAACTTTTATATGAAGTTATATAATACATCTGCCTTTAAAGAATTATGTTTTGTATTCTTTGTTTTCTTTCAGGTGATGGAGACACTTTTTCCTGCTTTGCATTGTTTATAAATTAAATACAATTTTTAATGCGAAAGAAACTTCAAAAATTTAAAGTCCAGCTTAGGAAAGCAAAATTAAGAGTTTTTGAGGCTCCGTCAATGTGCTTATAATAGTGCTTTCCACTTGTATAGCAAGCAAATGGCTTGGAGGGCAAGCTTCAATGTTAATTTAACAGGTGTAAACACAGGCTTTTGCAAGTGTTGACAAATGTTTCTCTTCTAAGCCACAGATTCCAGCATGGTGGAGGGAGATTGCCAAATACAGATGGGAAGATTTGTTTCTTTTTTGCAGGTAGTGTATGTTTTGATTTTTTGACAGCAATTATAATGTTAATTTTACTTGCAAACTGGATTTAACAGTCTGCCTTATCCTGTCTGCATTTTGCTGAAAGGCATTGCAGTCATTTGATATGTTACTATGTTTTTCCTGCAGAGCTGTCACAACCAATGTATCACACATTGTTTTGAGGGTTTTTTATACTTGTCTCTGGAAGTCTAATGAGAGAAGAAATTACACTTTTGTAATTTTGCTCAAAGAGATTAGAATTTACTTAAGAAAATTTCAGTATGAGGAGGTAAATTGAGGTTTTTTTTCGTTTGAAGATAACGATGGCTATTTTTATGGTTTTGATTAGCAAGTTTTAGTTTTCATTGAATATTGGAAATGGATTAATTTTTTATACATTTTTTTTAGCTGATAGAAGAAAGCAAAATTAAATATGTGCCTGGAAAAAAAATTGCTTGTGCCTCATTCAGACTTGTGTAGAATACCACTCATTTCTTAGACAGTTAGGTTGTTCAGGGTCCTTTGCATGAAAACAGGATCTGTTTTTCTTCTGAGGATTTCCTGTGCTCTTGGGTTTCAGTCTACTGTGGAGTTTGTCCTTGATATAACTCAAGTGACTGTCCTGTTCCTAAAAATGGTTCTATTTTTATGAAGTATTGCTTGTAATGAGATATCGTGTTCCAGTAGAGAATATACAGGAAGCTTGTAGAATGTTTAAACAAATTCTAGTTTAACAGTGGTAAAAATTGCTGTTCTTGCTGTATAGTAGTGTGACAGTAGTCATTTACTGAGTCATAACAGGTTGAAGGCTAGAGGAAGTTGTTTCTCAACCTCTTTTACCATGGCCAAGGGCAGTTGACTTTTTAGTGATTCTGAGATGGGGCTGCTCTACACTTGGTTTTCCCAGAGCCAGGATGCTCTGTCCAGGGGAAAGTTGAGAGCATGGTCTGGATATCTGTGGGCGTTGCAAACCCACTCTGTAAAACAGGTTTGTTTATTTATGGGGTATGTGCTGATGTGTATACTTATAGGGTAAACACTACACAGAAATATAGGAGTATTGCTTGTGAGCCCACTTAGTATATATGCTATGATGGGGTAGGAATTGTTGAAAAACTTTGAAAGCAAGGAAGATGCAAGATGTTACCCCAAAGGAGGGGTTTACTATGCTAACAGATGTGTATTGCTTAGGGAAAAGCTATCAGGAAAACATTTTCAGTATAGACTTTGTTCTTTTTCAGCTGTTGTGTTCTCCTAAATCCACTCAGAGTAGTCTATATCTATAGACTAGGAAATGCTGTTCTGGTCAATGCTTTAAGCATATCCCCAAGGATAGTGTGAAAATATGAAGTTGACAAAAGAGGTGAAAAGTTGCTTTCATAGACCTAAAGTCCACTTATTGGTTTATTGACTCTTTTGAGTTTGGGATTTCTTGGTTAGCTAGATGTAATAGCCTCAAATTTGCTATGTCAAAACATTTAAAAAATATTCTCAAAATAATGCTCTGAAACACCAGTTAGGTTCTCTTGATTGTGCAGGAGACAGTATATTTGAAGAACTCTAAAATTAGAATCTCGTCTGTATTATGTAGCTGCTAATATGCATGAGCTGTTAAATTGGACTATTTCCTGGAAATTTTAAAAGGGCAACTGGTGCTCCCTCCCCAGGAAACATGATCTCTATTGTCTATTAATCCATTCCTCTGGAATCTGTTGTCTTATTTCATCTGTATTTGTTAGAGCAATACAAGTATAAGAAGTAATGTTTTGTGAAAACGGATGACTAATAGAAGGCAGAAGCCCAAATAAGATCTATTTTTGACAGAGAGGAAGACAGAATTCAGCTGTTAGCCAGTCTCCTGGCAGGAATGGCAGGCTGGCTGCTTAGCCAGTGTGGGCTGTCTGCTGTGGAGCTGTCTGTGTGCTGACTGGCCAGACTCATCACACACTGACTTTTCCCCAATGGGATTATAAGGTGCATTAATGAGCAACTATTACTGCAGTTAAGAGAAACTCAGATTAATTTATCCCATTGCTCAAGGAATGGCTTGTTAAAATCCATTATAGAAATTAAGATAGTCCTTCATGTGGTCAGGGTCGACTTGTTCTTACTCATTGTGTTTTACGTAACTGAGCTCAAGTTCTGCTTTAGCCAAGCAAACCTCTTAAAGACATTGACTTTGTTTTAAAGCAATATTACATGTCTTATCACTCTTATGGTAAGTACAGGCTTCTGTGGTAATTTCTGATTCGAAATCACCAGCTTGCAGAGTGTGACACTTGAATGTAGTAGGGGGAAAAAGCACAGCCTCTGCTACCAGGGGCATTGTCCCTGAAAGTACTGGGGCACTGTTGTCAAGTCGCTTCTTATTGTCTTTGATAAATTGAAACAACAGTATAAATAGACAAAGTTGTACTGGAAGCTTGTGTTTGGTAGATTCTTAGCTTAGGCCCAGATTGCTTTTCAGAGCTGTTAGCAGGGTGTTTGCCATCCCACTGTAGGTCTGTCCACTGACTTGGATTAGGGATGTAGTTGGAAGTTGGGCTGCAAGTTCGGTAGTTGATGTTCAGTGTTTTTGATGAAATGACAAGTTGTGTATGAGGGGTCTGTACATATATATGCATTTTATTTTCTTGTATTTCAGGAGCTGTCTTGCTTTGTTACCCGATGTTATGAAGTGGTGGTGAATGTAGTGCATCAGTTGGCTGTTCTATATACCAGCAACAAGTAATTATTCCCTGAAATGCTGTATTGTTACAACATAGTCATATATATAAAATATGAATGTTCTATTTAAAGCATGGTCGTTTTTGGAATATTGTTGTCTAGAGATATAGATAGTGCTTTGCTGTGCAAATTTGGGCTTCATAAACTTTTATGGAAGGGGTTTTGTTTTATTTTCAGAAAAAACAGTGCTCATATATAATAAGATGCAAGAATTTTATTTTTTGTGATTCTTTTGATGGGACAATTAGTCTTTAAGAGATGTTGGGGTTTTTTCATCTTTGAGAGATTCTTCCTATTGGTGATACAGTAGATACCAGTAGCTTCAGAAGCTTAAAATTCATATCACTTTCACAGTCTGTTTTAAATATGTAAATTTTGATATATATTCCTCACAGAACAACCATGGTTTAACATCTGAAATTGAGCTTAGTAAGGGCTGTTTGATTTAACTCCTTTGAAAACTGAGGAGAGTTTAGTTCTGAATAGAGTCGTTGGATTTGAATATCACTCCAGGACTCCTGATTTCCTTCTACATCTCCCAATAGGATAGCATCATTCTTCTCAGTTTTATTTGTTGCTTTTATTCTTGCCTTACACCACAGCACAAGGTAACTTTCTGTGTGGTGCTGGATGTGTAGCTTGGACATGGCTTGATAAAATGTGTGATTTTGTTCTTTTGGGCCCCCAGAAAGTGTGTATCAAGGCTACTTGCCATTAACGTAACTGAACTGGGAGTTGCTGAGACATGTCTGAATACAGTCAGTGCTTTGAACCACTCACATGCTGTACATTTAAAAATAAAATGTTAAAACTGACCATGGCACACACATTTCACATAGCATATACTTTTAATCAGGCTTTGAGGTTCCTTCATTTCCTGAAGTTACTATGTTAATGAATAAAAAATGTACCCCCAGAAACAAAGAACACACCACAATGCAGAATTGATAAATATGATCTGTTCTGAGGATTAAAAAGGCATTAAAGTATTTATTTTATTTATAGGAATGCACCTAAAATTATAGAGACATCTGGAGTTCATTTTCAGGTGGGAATGATTTGGAACTCTTTTGGTTATGTTAATATATTATCTCTTGATCATTAATCCTGAGAAAAACAGCAAGAAAAGGTGACTTATGAGTACAGCTTTTAGTTTGGAATCTCCTTTAAAGGTTTTATTTTGTTAATTAGCTTTTTCTGGCCTTTATGTGGAAATCTGGTATCTCCATGGCTGTCATATTCTAGCTTTCTTAACTGCAAAATGTTTGCACGCTCCCTTATTGAATTATGTGCTTGTGCATATAGACAATTTTAAAAATCGTATTTCAAATGTCCAAATGGATCAGTGAGTTTAGTTTGCATGCAGACACTGCTTTTATGTTCCTTGTGTCACTACAAAAAATACAAAATTTTTAAGCTACCAAACCATGAAATCTCCTGTTTAACTCTCTAGCTGATGTCTTGTTGGCCAAGAATATATTGAAAGGAACTGAAATTCTATATGCCAGATATGACTGCAATAAACTTTTTAATAACTACAACCCTTTTCCTTCCTTTTGTTTTTTTTCTTTTTTCTTCAAAACCAGGCAATGTATGAGCATCTAGGAGAGTTGCTCACTGTCTTGATCACTCTGGATGAAATAATCGACAATCATGCCACGCTGAAGGATCACTGGACAATGTATAAGAGGTGTGTATCTCTGATAAAAACATGTGTCTGTGTGGGAACATGGAGTTTGATAGTCTCAAGAGTGTTACAGAAATTTCAGTGAAGAGCAGAGCTCAGCTCTCAGTGTCCTTCTAACAGCACCAGTAAGTTTTTAAAGTGCTGAATGTTACATTTTCAGTTCATGCTGAGCATCTTGGTAAACAGGGTAATAGTTGGTGGGGTTTAAAGTATATTCAATAAGAAATTTAATTGTGTACAGAGTTGATCTAAGACTATATCTGTCTGTTTTGATCATGGAGATGGGCATGCAGATTTGAGAAAGAAGGCTATCTTAGGCAAAAGCTGAAGAGTCAACAATTATAAAGGTAGCTTAAATTAGTGGAATAATAACTGTTTCCTTGAAAACTTGAATTAAATGGAAGTTATCAAATGCAAATTGTTTGTACAGACCTAGTGGGGTTTTGTGGAGGTTTTTTTTTTTGTTTGTTTGGTTGGCTTTTTTTTTAAATGTTGGAGTTGCTGCTAAGAGTAGGTGTGGGCATTCAAAATCTATTATCAAATGTACAGACCTAGTGGGGTTTTGTGGAGGTTTTTTTTTTTGTTTGTTTGGTTGGCTTTTTTTTTAAATGTTGGAGTTGCTGCTAAGAGTAGGTGTGGGCATTCAAAATCTATTATCAAAATAATGCAGGATATGATAAAACTGACCGTGTTTTAATTGTGTTGTATGTATGTGTTCCACACCTACTCCTTGCAGGCTACTAAAATCTGTCCATCACAACCCTTCTAAGTTTGGGATTCAAGAAGACAAACTGAAGCCGTTTGAAAAACTGCTGTTAAAACTGGAATGCCAGTTACTTGAAGGAATGATATTTCAGGTAATGAAATTAACGTTCCTCAGTATGCTAGGGGAAACTTACATGAGAGCAATACTGGTTTTAGAATGGTTGGTTTGTTTGTATTTTGTTTTTGTTCCATTTAAAGTGATGTGTGGATTTGGCACTTGCATCTGTGCATGGGAGGAAAAAAAAGGCTGTATTGTAACATCCTTTCTTGCTCATCTCATGTGCTTGAACTGTGCCAAGCTTTGAATGGTAGCAGTAAATGCTGACTGTTTTGCTGAATTAGAGGAACACAGACAACTTGGCATTAGGACTATGTACTATCAGGAAGTCTGGTTTTGTCTGCACAATGGTGAGCAGGCTTATATAACATAGGTCCACTTTATTTTAGCTTAAAATTAATTGGTGTCCTCGGTGATCTTTAAAATATTTAAATTGTGATGTGTCATTCCTAGCATATGAGACAGGTAGCTGTCATTAGGAACCACTTCACCCCTTAAACATGCAAGTGCACAGGTGGATGAGAGGGTTTATTACATTTTCAGTACAGTTAACTTAAATGTGTTCATACAANGCAACTTGCATGATAGTCTTGCTTAGGTAAAGGGTAGTTACTGACATATTATAGTGTAATAATGCAAATATGCATCTAGTTTCTTAGTACTAATACANAGAAGCCATCTTTTTTTTTAGAAAGGTGTGTATTTGGGACACTGAAATAGGATATTATGGCATAGTGGGCAGAGGATAGTGTTGCTGAATTTGGTCCAGAGTCGGTTGCTCAGTTCTTGAAATTACAATGGCATGGGGAAGAAGGGTTTATTCTGTAAAAGCCTTCAAAAGGGAAATTGTAGGTAAATAGTTAAGCACAGTTTGGCTTATTCTTTCAAAGGCCATTGCTACCAGCTATCCATTTTTATCTTATACTTCCCTAATGTTTCATTAGTACAAAGACTTCATTATGTTTGAGACATCAGTAGAATTTGACTGGTATTCATTCAGTGAGTTTCCCCTACTGCCCTGTAAATACCTCTTAACAAAAATGCATTAAAAATGTTTAAATGCAATTCCATTAAAGACTTTTCTAATATCTTTAGAAAGTATGAAATGGTCTCTTTTTGTGACTTTTGGTAGCTTTTTTAAACCACCAACAGTAGTGTGTGATTTTAGGCTACAAGGTCATAAACTACATCCTACAAGCAACTTGCATGATAATCTTGCTTAGGTAAAGGGTAGTTACTAACATATTATAGTGTCATAATGCAAATATGCATCTAGTTTCTTATTAGTACTAATTATTAGTACTAATACACCAAATGGTTTCTTTAAGAAAGCTCCTTACAGGAAATGGGAGATAAATAAAACAGGGGTTTGAATGTCAGGTATAAGAGTTTTTTAATGTTTTCTGTTATTATACTAAAAATGTAAGCATAGTTAAAAATCTGTATGTTGTAGAAGTTTGAAGACTTACTTCAGTTTAGGCTTAAATCAGTGTGCTCTTCCAGTGTTCTTGTCTTGAAAATCCATAGTCTTTTGAGGTCCAAAATTCATGGCATTATCATTATGCTTTTTTTTCCTTTTTGCTCAGGCCTGTATAGAGCAACAATTTGATTCCTTGAATGGTGGAGTGTCAGTGTCGAAGAACAGCACATTTGCTGAAGAATTTGCTCATACTCTTCGCACAGCTTTTGCAAACGTTGAAGCCAAACTTGGTAATGCAAAGCTCATGCTTTTCCTGCCAGCTTCACTGTTTCTAAAATTGTTTATGTTGTTTGTCTGGGAGTAAACTTAACACAAGGTGTATTTCTGTAGGTGAACCTTCAGAAATTGACCAAAGAGATAAATATGTGGGCATCTGTGGCCTCTTTGTACTGCATTTTCAGATTTTTCGGACCGTAGACAAGAAGTTTTACAAGTCATTATTGGATGTCTGTAAAAAGGTGACTGCTTTATTCTTTTGTCAGTAATTAAGAGGGGAAATAAATCTTCAGCAATGAAGTAGGTAATTTTCTTAGTTGCATAGCACAGACTTGGGAAAAGAAAGAACACACAATTTACAAAAAAAAAAAAAAAGAAAACAGAATTAAGAATTTTCTACTTTTTCTAACCCTCTCCTGCCATTTTCTTGGAAGGATGGTCTAAAACTGGTGCACTCACATAGCAGTAAGGTAAAATAACTTGAAATGACCACTAAAATGTTTCTTCTCAAGATTAATGTGGTACTGAGGACAAAAAACTATTTGAGTTATGTGTGCTCTGGTGCTGAATAAATGCTGTGGGTTTTGGCCTTGCCTATAAACATGTCTTTTGGAAGACCTTTAAGTCCAAAGGTGATTGGGGCTTTTTCATACTTGATGGTAATAAAAAATTATTACATAGAGTCTCTAATATTGTTTAGAATCACTGAGAGTGGTAATAACTTTGCCTGTGCTGTCCTTAGGGGACTTCTAGAAGCTTCTTCTGTAACATGAATGTAATACTTTGTAGAAAACAGCTATGCAGAAATAAACTGAACTATGTGTTTTGGCTTAAAAGAGGTGTAAGAAACATACATGGTGGCAAAGTGTTTGTTGTAGTTAATGTTGATTGCTACTTGATAGTATGCACCTTGTTTTTTTATTCTCTTCCCAGGTACCAGCCATTACATTAACAGCTAACATTATCTGGTTTGCTGACAACTTTCTGATTCAGAAGATACCAGCTGCTGCCAAACTTCTGGACAAGAAAAGCATTCACACAGTCAAAACGCAAAGGGAGAACTTTCTACAGCAGAGGGCACAGTCACTTACCAAGTATGCTTCCTAAATATTGCTTCATGATGCTGTTTGGCAAATTGTTTATAAACACATGGGGGTTTTTCATTCAGTGTACTCGCATGTTGTGTAGTGATGCTCAGTGGTGTTAATCACCCATTTCACTTCACTGCAGCAATGTGTGTGTGTGTTAGTGTTGCTGCAAAAAGGTTTGGTCAAAACCAAGCTGCTTTTTGTGTCATGCTTTCAGAAGAATGTATATTAAGACACCAAAATAACAATATTCCTGACAGTTCTAAATATTTGTTTCAATTACTTCTATTTCCAGTCTTTTTATTTTAAACTGGTGTCTAGTAACCTGAGCTGCTTTGTTTTCTATTAGGGCTCTCTACTTTCTGTGTGTTTATGGAGGTAAGTTGGTAGTAGGCTTATAATGGAATTTTTTCTGCTTGGTGATGATGCTTGCAAAAAAATTATTTCTTTCCTTATGGCTGTCTTTATTGCTTGTCTAATGGTCTTTGAAATTATCTGTATTTGAAAAAAGCTTCTCTTATTTTGTGCTCACCATGTGGTTTGCAGCTCACTTTCTTATCTTCTAAAATACGCTTAAAGATGAGAAGGAATTTTTTTAGTTGTCAGTCTTAAGAGCAAGTGTACTGCATAGGAAGATAACAGGGCTAAGGTTTCTGTTTATGTTTCAGGCCAAAACAAGAAAGTAGAAACTGGGGTCTGTGGAATAGCTGTAGAAACTTGGACTTTGCACGTTGTCTTCCAAACCTATAAGGCAGAACTGAGTTGGAAGGAAGGAGGGAAGGGGGGAAAAGCAACTCCCATGTCTACATGATCCTCTGATAGATTATTTTCTCCACTGCCCTGTTTCTTTTTCAATTCACTCTTCCTGGTTTATGTCCTACAACCACAGAAAGATTCAAGAGCTCTGACTGATTCTTCCCTGGGCTTTAATTCCTGGATGGGGCACAATTGCACTGCTGCTTTGCTTCTGGTCTTGGGCAGTGGTACGGGTCTTCAGATGTTTTTCTCAACTTTTTCTTGGTATTCACTGACATTTCATAGAATCATAGGTTCATTTAGTTTGGAAAAGAGCTCCAAGGTCATCAAGTCCCACTGTTAACCCAGCACTGCTAAGTCCACCACTAAACCATGTCCCCAAGTACCACATCTACATGGCTTTTAAACACCTACAGGGATGGTGACTCACCCTTTTCCCTGGACAGCCTGTTCCAGTGCTTGACAACCCTTTTGGTGAAGAACTTTTCCTAATACTCAATCTAAACCTCCCCTGGCACAACTTGAGGCCATTTCCTCTTGTCCTGTTACTTGGGAGAAGAGACTGACTGTCACCTCACTAAAATGTCCTTTCAGGCAGTGATAGCTGCCTTTTCTCCAGGCTGAACAACCCCAGCTCCCTTGTAGGACACGTGCTCCAGATCCTTCACCAGCTTTGTTGCCCTGCTTTGTACATGCAATTTTGTGGATATTGTAATAAAATCCAGATTTTGCATTTGCTGATTTGAATTGTGCAAGTAACTTTTTCTTGCTTTTTTACAAATCCCTGCACTGCACTTGATAATTGGACTATTTGCCTTAAATAGGAGTGCTCTTTAAAGTGTAACTTTTGGTAACAGTATGAAGTACCTAAATAAATATGTCAATGTTACAATTGCTGCAATAAGTTGCATTGCAGTCGCAATTCAGTAGCATGGAATAAAGAGATTTATAAAAGTGAACTCGACTTAACACAGTTAATTACAACTAGTGTAATTCAAGCAGAATTTTGTAGAATTTTGTTACTTAAGACTAGTCTAGGTTGGCGTTGATGTAATGACAAGTTATATCTTTGCGTGTATATAATAGAAATCAAAACTTGAATAAAAAAATAACATCAGTGTTGGACTTTTCTGTCTAGTGTTTAAAAGCATTTTCTAGCAGTTTTAATTTAGGAAGTGTAGTATATGTACTGCTAAGAGGGCCATTTGTTTTCTTGAAAGATAGATGATTTTTGACTCATGATAGAGATATAATTGTCAGACTAACTAATCCTCATCTCCAGAGAATTAAAATATAAGTGAGTATGTGGTTCTGATACTTTTGGGAATGATGTGTTGTTATTTTGGGGACTGAAGATTTAACATATTTCCCTTGCAAGAATTTTAAGTTTTGGAAAGAGAAAAGAAAATCTTTATACCCCTCTTATTTGAAGTGAGCAGCATTCTTTGTTTCCTTCCCCAGAGATATGCAGTCATATTATGTTTTTGTGAGCTCGTGGATGACAAAAATGGAATCTGTCTTGTCAAAGGAGCAACGCATTACTAAGTTTTCGGAAGATCTTTCTAACCGCTGCAATGTCTTCATCCAGGTGTGCAGTCTTTTAATGTCATGGAGCAAAATGATTTTGGTGCAAGTTGTTGAGCATAAAAAGATATCGCAGGAGTTCTGTGATCATTGATGTGTTAATTTACAGTGTGGGAATTCTTACAAAACTTTTAATGCCTAGAAGATACTCTTTAAGTGAATATGGAAAAGGTCTTTCTATAAAAGATGTGGGGAAAGGGAATCTGACTAAATACTCAGCAACTAAAATTTTGGATTTTTGTCTTGACTTAGGAAATCAAGAAAGCTTCCTTTTCTCTGTAGTAAATGTTTTGAGTTTCTTTCCTCTTGAGTCATGAGGTACTTAAGTGGAACGGAACCACTGTCTAATTTAGTTTTATTTAGGACAGTACATACTCCCAGTAAAGGTTTCGTGTTGTTTCATTGTGCTTTGCCTAGTGATGGTACTTTGCAAGAATCTTAACTACGTTCCAAGACAGCTGGTTATCTTTTGGCCTACTAACAGCATGTAGTCTTAATGTAAGATGCATCTTGTTTCTGAATTTATTTTTCACTAGCTTTGTATGTATCAATCTGCCTGACAGAAATTTGATGAGCATAGATGTGTGAAAGAAGCACAATCCTGAGTCTTCCTTAGCTAAAGAGACACATATACTAGGATCTATGGTTTTTACATATGAATTATTTGCAGTGGACTTAAGATTTTGCTCTGCACTGAATTGAGTTTCCTGCAACACTTGCTGTCTTTTCCTGATCAGTTTTTATTGTTAGTACTATTGCTTTGAAATAAGTTTAATAACGTTATTGTCATGTTTTATGTAATCAACATTGTATTTGAAAGCTTAACATATATTGATGTAGAAGTGATTGGTTTCTTTATAGTGGGATGGACATTTCTGTTTAGAAAGTGTAAAACTACAAGTACTCTCAGTGCATTTATTTCATGGAATCTGGAAGGTTTAGATTGTTTTGGAGAGGGATGAGAATTATTTGATGAGTTGGTTTACAGTAAGTCTGAAACTATTAACACCTTTGAAGGTCTGTGATTAATTCATTCCCTAATGTATGTTTAATATGAATGGCTTTAGAAGATGTTAATCAGATGATCTAATGAGTCATAGGCAGTTTTGTATGTTTGCTAGTGACAGGGCCTCATTCAGCTTTGGCATCTCAGGCTTGCTTGTTAAAGTGGTGTGGTAGACTCTCTAGTGCACAGAGGCAAAAGTTAGTTGTCATGTATGAAACAAAACAGAGTGGACTTATTTGATTGGTATGTTGTGGAAATATTAATTTTTTATTTTTTTCCCCTCATTCTTTTTTTTTAGGGTTTTCTTTATGCATACAGTCTTAGCACCATCATTAAAACCACAATGAACCTTTACATGTCAATGCAAAAACCTATGACCAAAACCTCTGTGAAAGCCCTATGCAGACTTGTAGAACTTCTGAAGGTAGGTCACTGGATGAAGA
The DNA here is from genome assembly GCA_013390005.1 of Calyptomena viridis. Lineage (NCBI taxonomy): Eukaryota > Metazoa > Chordata > Aves > Passeriformes > Eurylaimidae > Calyptomena > Calyptomena viridis. The sequence goes on from WEIV01021315.1 coordinate 50,254, forward strand.
CTGTGTATTTTACATAGTACCTTACAGAGAATGTTAATCACACATCCCATATTAAAAAAAAATGAGATGGGAAACGTTTTTGGATGCATGGCTTCTTGTTCAAGACTGGTTTGGTTAGAGAATAGGAGATTTGGGAGGCTAGGACTGATATTTTTTTTTGTTTGTTTTTAACTTCTAACTGGCTTCTTTAGTTGATGTCACAGAATAATTGAGGTTGGAGGGGATCTCCAGAGGTCATCTGGTCCAACCTAACCCTACTCAAGCAAGGCCACCTAGAATCATTTGTCCAGAGCTGTGTTCATATGACTTTTGAATAACTCCAAGGATGGAGACTCCACAACCTTCCTGGGTAACCAACATGTGCCAGTGCTTGGTTACCCTCACAGTAAAAAAAGTGTTTCCTGATGTTCAGAGGGAGCCTCCTGTGTTTGATTTTGTGCCCACAGCCCCTTGTCCCGTCACCTCTTGAAAGAATCTGGCTCCATGTTCTTTGCCCCATCTCTTTAGGTATTTATATACAATAAGATCCCCCTCCAAGCCTTTTCTTCTCTGGACTGAACAGTCCCAGCTCTCCCAGCCTTTCCTCATATGTGAGATGCTCCAGTTTGTTAGTTATCTTCATGGCCCTTGGCTGGACTCTCTCCAGTGTGTTTCTGTCTCTCCCGTACTGAGGAGCCCAGAACTGGACCCAACATTCCCGATGTGGCCTCACCAGTGTTGATGGGAGAGGAATGGTCACGTCCCTCGGCCTGAGCAAAGTGTTGTCAAATGCAGCCGAAGCTACTGTTAGCCTTCTTTGTGACAAGGGCATGTTGTTGCCTCACATTCAACTTGGACACCAGGACATTCAGGTCCTTTCTGCCAAGCTGCTCACCATTTGGGTGGCTCCTTAGATTGGTCCTGAAACTTTTTTATGCTCCTGAGTGGTTTGACCTACTCGATTTCTAAGGGTTAGTTGCAACCGCTATTAACAGTACATTACAAAGTGGAAAGAGTCTATATTTGCAGTGTGAGTGAGTCACCCAGCATAAAGCCAGATTCTAAAGGCAACAGTTTCAGTAACTACATGATCTATTGTGTTTTGGGATTGACTTCAGGCAATAGAACACACGTTTTACCGAAGAAGTATGGTTGTGGCAGACTCTGTGACACACATCACTCAGCATCTGCAGTATCAGGCTCTTCACTCCATTTCTGTAGCCAAGGTATGTAATCCAAGTTCTAGTCTTCCTACCTAAGTATTTTAAAATATATTAATTTTAAAGTATTTTTCATATTTTTTCAAGATCTGTAGTGCAATGCTCTATCATAATCCACAGATATATAAGCTTTCCAGTAGTTCAGAACTTTATCCTTGAAAACTGTACAGCATAGGTGGTTATCTGTTTTTTGACTAAGAATACTTCCCCTCTTACTCTAAACCGCCATCTCTTGTCATCATCTTCTTGTGTTCTTTTTAGTTTTCATTTCTACTAATTTTCACAAACTGACCTTTACTTACCTCTTTCCTGCTGCACATTTGTAAAGCAATCTATTGCAGGTGTAAGCAAACAGGCTGTTATTATTTTCTTTATCATCTTGAGTTTCAGAATTCAGGGCAAATGGGAAAAAGATTTTAGTATTCCAGATGTATTATTCATTGGTTTTATTCTTTCATTGCATTCAGTAGCAGAATTAGAAAGGATGTATGCTATTGTTATCAGTGCAGCTATTAAATGTCCCTTTTATTTGGCTGTAATCTCAATTTATGTATCTGGCTTTTCTGTATTTTCTAGGGTAAGCACAGAAAATCAGTTGTACTTCTAAAAATTTTTTTGAAGTATGTAAATATATAGCAAGAGTAACATGAACTCAAGAACTTCAAAGCTAGTAAGAAAAACTATATGTCTTCAAGCAGTACACATATGTTTAGATAACTTTTATAACCTTTTCAAATTATATCTCTAATTACATTACAATTATTTGTAAATGCATAGAAATATGCTGAGGCTTATGTATTGAAATATATGAAACAGAACACATATGTGAACAATTCTTGACATTTTGACTGCTTGTCAGAAAATATATAAAATATATATATTATATATATAATATATAAAATATAAAAAGCAATGTTGGTCAGTAGAAGGATCCGTTAGTACTACTGTTTATTTGCTCCACTTTGTTTCTAAGTGGTGTAAGATCTAAGGCATATAGCAAGTAAGGTCAGGAGCTTCATGTTGAACACACTTTGTTTGAATCAGAACACATTTGCTTTACCTCTTCCATGAAATTGAACTTCTTTTGAGTTATACTTACTCACAAATACATCTGTGACTTCACCTTCTTAGCCAGAAGACTTGGTTCCCTTCATTTGTTTATGCAAATGTGTTCATGCAAATCTTTCTGGTAAATTAGAAGTTGTAGAGAATTGCAAGCTGTCATTATTACCATGTTTGTACACCTCATGGCTTTTCAGCTGTGCACTGGGATTTTGTGTATTTCCCAACAGCAGGGAATTGCTGATTAAAAATTTAAATTCCATGTTCCTTAGAACTAAAATTGGCATGCAGTTGCATGCAGCGTGCAGTGTTTTTATACTGTAGGACCTATGTTCATGTTGAACTGCACATATTCCAAGTGTATGGATAGATAATATTGCTGCCTTGACATTGAGTGAATCTGGATTCAGTTAGCTCTGTTCACAAAACGTAATTTGTTTGCAGAAATACTCAATTTATGACAAGTCCACAAGCTCTGGAAAGAAGTAGTAAACTATTACTCTTTGGCTTAGGTAACCTTTCTCTGAATTTCTGTCTTTCTGTCATCAAGAAAAGAGTAATTTCTGATAAAAAGTACAGTGAGCAGCGCCTGGATGTCCTCTCTGCTTTGGTGTTGGCTGAGAACACCCTCAATGGGCCAAGTACAAAACAGAGGAGGCTGATTGTTTCCCTTGCACTTAGTGTGGGAACACAGATGGTAAGTGCCATGATTGTTCCAGCCCTTTACTTGTTTGATATAGTGTCTTGTAAAGAAATATAATCTTGTGATCTCGTGTTTATATATTTGCCTTTTTTTTTTTCCTTCATTTCCACAGAAAACCTTTAAAGATGAAGAACTCATTCCCCTCCAGTTAGTTCTGAAAAAACTAGACTTGATGAGTGAACTCACAGAGAGGTGAGCAGTGCCAGTTAGTATGGAGAAGGCAGTGTAGTGTCCCTGGGTGAGCTGCATCTTCACTGTGTGAATGGCAGAATCTGATCCCTGAATGTTGGTGGTGATTTTTGCATGCTTTGTAGACTAGGAATGGGCAGAAGGAATTTCAGAGTTAAGCCTGAAGCTCACTGGTGTTTGAGCAAGTCATATTTTACCAAACTGTTGCCCATTAGGTAATTGACTTCTCTGATTGTTTAGAAATACTGTCACTTTCTTGGATGACTCTGCTCTATGATAAGGTGAAGTCTTCCTCCTGACCCAGCCCTAAAATTTGAGTTAGTACCAGTCTGTTTGGGGTATCAGTCTGCTAGTTCACATGTGACACTGTTTTACTGCTGCTGCAGTTCCAGTGGACAATCAAGTTACATCGTGTTGGCCATTTGAAAGCCAGGTGAATGTCTGGGCTCCATGCATACTTTATAGAGAGACACAAACACCTTCAATGGATGAGTCATGAGAGAAATTCCTGGGATAAGTGTACACAGGTTGTATCAGGAGAGGCCTGTTACTCCTTTTACTTAGAGGAGAGACTTAGAAGATACATTTGACTTCTGGGCTACCACTTGCATGTAATAAGAAAGTAGTTATTTAGGGGTTTGCTGTAATGTAAGATTTAAGTCTTTCAGAGACTGAATAAAACTTTCTTCTAAAGCAGATACATTTTGTTTATAAACAGGCTAGTGGGAAACAAGAAAGTTATTTAATAAATAAATTTCTTTTGAAGGACAATGTGTCTGGAATGTTAAAGTAATGGTGTAAAACTTTGGCTTGAGAAGCAATTGTCTTTCATTTAAACACTAAAAAAAGTATTACTGTGTTAGAAGGATGGTTTCTTACAGTTCTCTGTCTAATAAGTAATCTTATATTCTAGAGTTCGAGCACAATGTGATTGTTGTTTCTTATACTGGCATCGAGCAGTCTTTCCAATCTATTTAGATGATGTGTATGAAAATGCAGTTGATTCTGCCAGATTACATGTAAGTAATAATGTTAGCAACTTAGTTTAAGAAACCACTGTTTTGGGAGAGATGCAGATGGAAAGGGTAAAGCTTAGACTGAAGCTCTTAAAGGAAAAGCTGAAAAAAAAAGGTAAAACCCAGGCTACTACTAAGGGAAAAATTTCTTCTCAATCTGGCAGTTATAAACGCAATCTTTGTTCTAAATCTAAGTTTATCTGTTAGATTGCTCTAAAACTCACAGGTTACTATTAACTCTGGGTCTCTATCTGTCTCTTTGTTCCTCTCTTCATTCATTCTAATTTTAATTGAACACTTTTTGCCAGACTTGAATAGTAAAAGCCTTTGCTCCTCATTGTGGTTATGTATTTCTAAAGCACATATTACTATGTTCAGTGATTCAGTGTGGGATACTTGCCTGTAGCTTTTTCCACCTCTGATCACTCCTTCCCTCACTGAAATATTATGTATTTGCTGCAGAAGTGAATTATTTCCAACGATAATCCTGATAAAAATCAATCATCTTTTCCAGGGTTGTACATGGTCAGTTACAGTACTGAAATGAACACAGTGCAAACAATTTCTGATGAAAAAGCTAATAATTATGATTTTCAAGTCAATAGATCAGTAGCAACTAAATTCTTCATATGTATATATTAAGGACAGGAAACATCAGTAGAGTTTACAAAGTCCATTTTTAATAAACATAGGAAAATTAATAATGATTTTGATTTTTGTTAGCTTTGAACACTCTTTGGGATACTGGTGACATATCTGTCAGTCGTAATATTTTTATAATAATATTTATAATAGTATTTTTTTATAATAATATTTTTTATAATTTTTTTTCAGTATATGTTTAGTGCACTGCGGGACTGTGTACCTGCTATGATGCATGCAAGACACCTGGAATCTTATGAGGTGCTTCTGGAATGCTATGACAAAGAAATCATGGAAGTGCTTAACGAGGTAATTTGTTGTGATTGGAAATTAAAGACTCGACAATGCTTGGAATATCTTTACAGACCTGATATGATCTAGAAAAGTAGCACAGACAACTTTGGGATTGGTGTGAAGTATTTTAATAAATAAGAAAGTGTTTGGTTTGACTGATTTGGTTATTTAAGACTGTTGTGGTTTGATCCTGGCTAAATGCCAAGGACTCACACAGCCAAAGTCTCTGAGAGTAAGAGAAAAAAACTAAAGGCTTTTCACGAACTTTTGTGATAAGGACTATAAGAAACTTATTAACTATTTCACAAGCAAAACAGGCTCTAACTTGGAATATTAAGGATTTATTATTACTAAAATCAGAGCTTAAGAGTGAGAATTTTGATAGATGTTACAGACACCTTCTCCCCCCACCCCTCCCTCTAAGACCTTTCTCCTTCCCTTAGCGGCGCAGGAAGACAGGAGTGGGGGGGGTTATGGTCAGAGGCTGTTCCTGCTGCTGAATCAGAGAGAGAGAGAAGTCCAACCTCATGCTTTTTTCGTGGGAGTTTTCTTCCCAAAAACAGTCTGTTACAAAACTGCTTTGTGGATTTATCATTATACTGACAACAGCTTTTTCAGGTATTGTTGTCACACAAGTCACTTTACCATAGGTGCAGTCATTCAGGTGCTGCTTGGCTGCTTCAGTGTAGGCTCTTACGGGCCACCGATCCTCTCAGGAAATGTTGCTCCAGTGTGCGTCTCCTCTTCCCACGGTCTTCAGGACTCTGTCAGGCCCCCCACTCCAGACATGGACATCAAACATCCCACAGAGTCACAGCCTCATTCCAGCATTTATCTGCTCCAGCGTGGAGTCTTCTAGTCTTCCACGGGCTGCAGAGGAATCTCTACTACCTATGGTCCCCCATGGGTTGCAGGGGCCCCATTCCAGTGCTTAAGGCATCTTCTCTTCATCACTCCTTTCCTTCTGACCTTGGTGTTAATCAAACTTCTCACTCTTTTCTCCCCTAAGCAGCCATGTTGTTCTGCGCCGCTGTCTTTTTTCAATCCTTCTTAAATATGTTATCACAGAGGCATTACCATGACTCCTAATGGCTTGACCTTGGCCAGCTTGGAGCTGACCAACAGTAGCTGTGCTGGAAATGTAAAAACTTCTAGGAGCTTCTTAAAGAAGCCTCTCTCATAGGCCCCACGTCTACCAAGAAAAAATCCTGGCCATATAAAACCACAACAAAGACTAGTTGTTAATGGTATGTGTGTGTGGTGGGAACATGAAAATACTGCTCTCTAAATTACATAAGTTGTTAAAACCTCAGTTACAGATCTGACTATGCAGACAGAGGAGTGCTTTTTGTCAGATTAGCTTCTGCTTGAATGAATGCCTAAAATAAGCGCCACTGTTCTTAGTATGTATGCATGGCTTTTAGTAGTGAAGGGTTGCAAATGTAGATGGCCTCTTGAGTGAATTATTATCTTGACTTATGAAGGAGGTTTGACAGAGAGAAAATGCAAATTTGGATTTCCCAAGTCCTAGTTTTTAATCTTTGAACCACCCTTTTTATTTGACTAGTTCAAAACCAAACATTACATATTCTTCAGACAATCAGGCCAAATTGCTTATTGCAAGACTCTTCCTTACTGGGTTAAGTCTTACTATTTAGAGAGACAGTCCTCAGCCTAGTTCCTCTTAAGATGAGAAGTAAGAATACTTAAGTTTAAATTGTGTTAAAACCCTATATGGAAATTTTAGTCATGTAAGGAATGGCATTAGGTAGTTAAACTTTTACCTTTTCTGAACTGTGTAGCTTTTTCTTTCTATAGTGTACTAGAACAAGAACACAGGACATAAACATCTTCCTAGTTCCCAAGTATTGATTCCCTTTGACTTGTGTGGCTCTGCCAAAGCAGATCTGTCTTTGCTAGTTTAATCAGTCTTTTACATACCTATGGAGACCAATGTTAATTCTGCTAACAGAGTATTGTAAGCTGATACTGAACATTACTTTTTTGTTCTTGTTTTGTGGTTTTTGGTTTGTGTGGTTTTGGTGGGTTTTTTTTTCAAACTTTTCTTAATAGCACTTACTGGACAAATTGTGTAAAGAGATAGAAAAGGACCTACGCTTATCAGTTCATACACACCTAAAGCTGGATGACAGAAACCCTTTCAGAGTTGGTATGAAGGATCTAGCTCACTTCTTCTTTCTGAACCCAATACGTTTCTTCAATCGATTCATTGACATAAAAGGTGAGGAGTTGCACATTTTCTCAGTTCCATTATTGTAGCGGTGCGTGTTCTGAGTTTATAGAACTATATAATATAGAAATAATATATGGTTCTGTTACCCCCATATTGGGCTGTTCTGTTACTCCCTGTTCCATACCCAGTTGGTTTGTCCTGAAGTTTGTATCCTCCTCTCAAATGTACCCTTAACCTTACCCCTCTCACCTTACCCCAAATATGTAACCCAAACCCCTCCTATCCCTAGAACATTCCATGTACACGGTTGGCCATTGGGTTGAGTTGCAGGCCTCTGGCTTCTTGGGGTGTAACCCCCTCCCTGAACCACTCCTACCCCTCTCTCCCATTGGTTATTCCCTTTCCCCTCCCAGAAATTCAACCCCCCTTTATAAGTTCGTGTACAGGAAGTTCCTGGGCTTTTTGCTGGTTGTCTTCCTTGGGATTAGGAGCTTTCTGTACCTTATTTTCATCTCTTTTATACTTTGGCTCAGTATAACTTTCCACTTCCTTCCACACTGCCCTAAGTAAATGGATAGTATTATTTTAGTTCATCTTTCTATCTTTACAGCATACGTAACTCACTATTTGGACAAGACCTTCTACAACTTAACGACTGTAGCTCTTCATGACTGGGCCACCTACAGTGAAATGAGAAACCTCGCAACTCAGCGCTATGGTTTAAGTATGACTGAGGCACATCTTCCCAGCCAGACTCTGGAACAGGTACAGGATATAATTTGTTCCATTCCACTGTCATACTAGCTAGCTGTTCAAAGGACTGAGCCATTGAAGTTAAAGTACCTAAGAGTAGAAAACTGTTTGGAAAAAGAGACCTTTAATTTCTGGGTGACTTGTGAGACAGGATCTTTACCTACTTTTGGAGATCACACAGATATCAGTGAACTTCGTGTTGGGCTTGTATCATTCATTTTATTTAATGTAAGATACAATGAAATGAATCAAGTATGCAAAGTCAGACAATGTTTTCTTGGAAATTCATTGTCAGCAATTTGACAAACGATACATCTGAAATACAACTGTCACAACTCTAGAATGACCTTTGAATGGTGAATCTTTTCCTTGGTTTATTGCTTGCTTCTCAGCAGATTCTCCTTAGTGATCATCAAGAAACTATTTCACAGGCTGGACATTGAGGACTTTGGGACATCTATACTTAGATTAATAGAAGAATAACTCAGAGCCTCCTCAAAACTGCTAAACAGTTCCATAGCTATGGTTACATACAGAATCAAGTTGTAATGTCATCAAAATAATGGTGAAGGTATTCACTGTTATAGGATCTGCAAATTGTGTATTTCTGAAGAGTTTTAGTATCTTGGATATTTTTGGCAGTTAACTGAATTCCCTCATTTGGATTAGGACATTGGTGAAAGTTCTTATAAATACAGCCCCTTTTTTTAATAATGTTCATAATGGCTGTGTCTTCCTAAGTTGACAGTGGGCATAGAACTAATAACTCAAGCTGCTTTTTGGTACAGAAGTGCTTGATATCAGTTTCTGTTTCCAGCTTTGGCTTTCTGTTGGCAATATTTGGCCAGCACATTTTTATAAAGAATTAAGTAATTTCACAGCATTGGTTTCATAACATTCATTCTGGTATAAACTTTACTTAGAAACAAAGAAATCTCACACTCCCCAGCCTAAGCGAAATCCTGATAAAATCCGTAGCACAACTGGAAATAGGGTATATAAATTAAATAATATCCTCTCTATGCACATTGATATTGAAGGCACTCCTTCAAACAAAACAATTGTAAAATTTATATTGTAAATAGCAAACTTCAGTCTTCTAGAAAGGTTGGCCAAAACAATATAAAAAAGTAGCTAGTGGCTTATGTCTCTGTAGACATCTATATGTCTGTAGAAATCTCTATGGTAAGATTCCATTTTTTGAAATCTGAGAACAGACAAATTAAATTTTTTTTTTTTTTTAATTGGGCCGTGTGGAATGGACTGCAGGGATTCCTTACTTTCAGGGGAAGCGGGAAAAAACAGGCAGGAGTGTAAATGTTAAAATGTGGCTGAGCTGCTTTTTTTTCTTCTAAGCATTATCTTACAGTCAGTAAAAAAAATTGTTAAGAGATTCTTAATTTTGCAAAGGAAAATGTTGCTTTCTAAAACACCGTCAGGTAACTACAAAAACAATATTTCTGCACCTTAATGGTTAGACATGTTGGTGCTTTAAATTAATTCTCAAAAACTAATATTGTTTCAGGGTCTGGATGTTTTGGAAATCATGAGAAATATTCATGTTTTTGTATCCCGCTACCTCTACAATCTGAATAATCAGGTAAGATGTATCCTATACTTTTGCTGGTATTTGGCTCCCATTTGAAGGGATTGAGAAATGCATAGTATACATGTAAGAAAAACCCTGAACATACATAATGACAAGCTGTAAAATTGTAGCTCTAGAAAAACATCTTTGGGGATGCTGTAGCTTGGTCTTGGAGAACGTTGTATAAACATGTTTTGGATATGGTGTGCCAGTAGGATCACTCCATGTCAATTTTCCAGTGAATCTGGAAGGCTGCAAAGATAATTGGCTGCTCTGTAGGGACATACTAAGCACATGATTTTTGAACTTGAAAAATGGGTATCTGAAAATGGGTTATTGGAGAGACAAAGCAGTGAGTGACATGGAGAACATGTACAGGGAACAAACCTTTGGGGTTTCTCACAATGTGAGAATGAGGGGCCCACTATAGAAATGAGCAGCTTCCTTAAAGAAAAGGAAGTACTTTTTCTCATAACACTGATTCTGTAGTGGAATTCATTGCTATGGTAAATAGTGGGGCCAAAAGTACAAACACGTGCCAAAAGAGTTTAGACTGCTTAATGTAGGATATATGGGAATCTGAGTGAAACACCTGCCTTGGAATTGTTGAATCACAGCTTTATAGAAATTGGAAGAGCCTGCCAGATGAAGTTTATGCTGTATTTCCTCAGTTCTTTCCTTAGTCATCAGCACCTTTATCAGGTGCTTTCAGAAACAAGATATGGCTGCTTAGATTGATAATCTATCACAAAACCAGTTTTGCATAATTAATTTTGTTTTTTCCTCCCTCCCTCCCAGATCTTCATTGAAAGAACAAGTAATAACAAACACTTGAACACCATCAATATCCGACACATTGCTAATTCAATTCGAACTCATGGAACAGGAATCATGAACACAACAGTGAGTATCTTTTGCACTGTTGTTGGTTTATTTTTTGTAATTGTGCGTAAAAGCCTCCAAAATCCTGGATCTCCTAATAGTTTATTTCGTTATACAGTTTTAATAGTGCAGTAGTATTGTTCTGTGTGAACTAATAAAACAAATTCATTCTTGGACATGAGACAAATCAATATTATAATCTCTTGGGAGTTACTTCACTTCCACTTGTTACATAAAACTTAAAGAAGCAATCTAAAACCACATTGAAGAAGAGATAAATGTTCTGGTGTGACTCTTCTAGACAGTATGATCTGATTTTCTCCCTATTGACACTTAGAAAAAATGCAGTGTTCATTTTTTAAGTTCTTGTATTGTTATGCGTTAGAAATAGCAACTTTTCAGTTTGCAAAATAAAAGCTACAGACCACAGATCATTTGTAGAAAGACTGTGACTTCTTACTGCAAGGCTTTTACTGATGTCTGAGGTACAGGTGGGCATTTCAACCAGCCAGAGATATTTACCTCTTTGCAATGAGAAGCATTGCGATATGTAGGGGAGAAATGTGTTTCTGTCTAATGGGAAAGTGTTTTAGAAAACTTAGAGAAAGTGAAAAAGTTGTGTCAGGAATGCAAATTCTATGACTTGACCAAGGAAGTTGAGCATGTCTGCCCTTTTCAACTTGAAATGTTTGTGTTGCTTCAAAAGGACAGTTACAGGATACTCCAGACAAACTAATGACTGTGTAGGGCGTGTCATGTTAGATGTGTTTGTTACTTTGCTAACTTTCTTGATTTGACTGGTTTGGGGTTTTTTTGTCCTTTAGGTAAACTTCACTTATCAATTTTTGAGGAAAAAATTTTATATTTTTAGCCAGTTCATGTATGATGAACATATCAAATCCAGACTTATCAAAGACATCAGATTCTTCAGGGAAGTCAAGGATCAAAACGATCACAAGGTATAGTGGCTTTTGAAGGCTTTGGAGTAACTTGGCTAAAAGAAGTGCTACTTTCATGTGACTGAAGGTGCACCAAACCATAGCACTCCTATTATTTAAATGTGAATCTTCAGACAAAGTGACAGCTTTGTCCTATCCAAATGCAGTGTTACTAATGTCTGTATTCAGGATGACTTTGTTTCATTCTGTCTGCTTTGGAAATATGAGGTTGGGTAAAATCATTCTCCCAGTGACTTGAAAAGGATGATTTGATGGAGTTGTAGTCTGTTGGAG
>WEIV01021315.1:66896-86963 GCA_013390005.1 Calyptomena viridis
AGGGTGAAGAGAGGGTTGTTATCCCAAGAGGTGAGTAAGAAGAGAAGCTTCTAGAAGAAACCAGGTAAAAAATTGCTTATCCTCTGCAGGCAGTTGGACTCTGTCCTCAGTGACCTCACACGTAACTTTGCAGAAGGAACAGAGTATTTCAAAATGCTTGTGGATGTCTTTGCTCCTGAATTCCGCAGTCCAAAGAATATGCATTTGCGAAACTTCTACATAATTGTTCCACCACTGGTGAGTATTTGCATTGCACCNGGAACTGCTCTGGCTAGTAAGCTTTGGTTAGAAAGAACCCAGCTAAATGGAGATGATGCACACTTGAGTCCAGCATTCTGGGCATTTGGAAGGAGTTCAGTTTGAAGGTCAAAATTATCGGAACAGACTGATGTGTAACACCCCATTTTAGAAATTAATTCTGTAGTGCTGATGAGCCATAAACTGTGACAGGTATGTCATGATCATAGAAATGAGGGAAAGTAAAGGCTCATGACAAATAGTTTCATTCTTTTTCCTTTTCTACTGAGGAGTTTTTTTCTGATAAATACAGTTTCTGAAATATACCATCTGTTTTATTTTAAGAAGGCATTTCAGTGTAGTTAAACTTGACTCTGTCAAAGGTTTTCAGGAAGTTAGTTTACTCACAATTCCACGTCTCAAGAATAGTTATTGCATATACAAACACATACCAATTGCTGGATATTAATACCTGAATCTATTGTTCAACATCATTGTAAATGTAAGGCTATTGAAATATTTCTCCTGTTTTCTAGACAGCATGAAGTAACAACATTAGCTTTAAAAGACAGGTTTTTTTAAGCTTTCCAGGAACTTGGGCTGTTTTAATTATCCTTTGCCTGTTCACATTTACCTCTAATAATCACCAAGACAGTGTGAAGTAACAGTTTGACAAGAATAGTTGAAAGATCTACCTTTGTTTTTTTCCTTACACATATGCAAAGCTTAACATTCTTTAAAAAAAAGGTCTAAAAAAAGGACAAGTTTTCATACAAAAACATCTAGAGGATGGCAGACGCATTGAGCACAGCTTTGGGTGTGCAATTATATTCATAGGTAGCAGCATGTATGTGAATTCTTGTGAGATTTGTGAGTCTCTTTGTGATGAAGAGCTTTTCACTCTTTCAGACTGTCAATTTTGTAGAGCATTCAATCAGTTGTAAGGAGAAATTGAATAAGAAGAACAAAAGTGGAGCAGCTTTCACTGATGATGGATTTGCCATGGGTAAGTTTCAGCACACTCACTAGCCCTTGGGTGAGCCAACATAATGGATATTTGCAAGAAAGGTTTTGTTTATACTTTGTTCCCCTGATTAAAAATTCCATAATTTAATCTGATTTGTCTTGGCACAATGTATTTGGGGGTTATGGTTGTGTTCAGAATCTCCTGAGTATGGAATAGCTTTCAAATTTCTTTCTAAGCTTACAGGTTTCAGCCAGATGAGACGGAATGCAAGTATTTGGAGAAGTTGTGAGGTTTTAAAAAATTGAAGCTTGTTTTTAATTGTGATAGATTTAACTGGAAATTAATTGCAATTTAAATTATATCTGTGTGGGAATTACCAGCTTAGGCTGATCCATTAAAGACATTCACAAAATGTTGTGGAAATTGCATTTTGACTTTGGTACATGGTTTGTTAATGACTAGGTGTGGCTTACATTCTGAAGCTTTTGGATCAGTACCAGGAGTTTGACTCTCTGCACTGGTTCCAGTCTGTTAGAGAGAAGTATGTGAAGGAAATAAGAGCAGTAGCTAAGCAACAGAACGTGCAGTCCACTAATCAAGATGAAAAACTACTACAAACTATGAACCTTACCCAGAAGCGACTGGAAGTTTGTTTGCAGGTACAGCCTGGTTATCTGTTCTGGTAACAATGTCTATTCTGTGTTGAGTTCAGCACTTACTCATCACAAATGGTGTAACTGTTTTCTGATGGAGCTTATTGAGAGCAAAAACCAGAGCATTAAGACTTGAGATGCATCATCTGAAGGGGATGTCATGAGTGTTCATGACATTTGATTGAGGCGGGAAGACCTGCTTGACTGGAATTTTTTGTCCCGTGGAGTTTGAAATCTAATGCAGCTAAACTCTGTATGCTTAAATAGGAGAAAATAACCTTTTGGTTAAATTTCTTATAACAAATATTTTACATAGTGCTGTGAACCCTCAGAGTTGCTTGGGTGTTAATTCTGAGCTGCTTAGTTAAATGATGCATTAACTGTCAAATAGAGAAAAGATGCCTTTGAATTTTGAAGCATAGCAGCTCAGGTTTCATCTATGGTGTGGTGCTTTCTCTCCTGATTTGAGAAGGCTATGGGACAAATAGTTGGCTATATAGTTGGTTACATTCTTTAAAAGCTCATCTCTTGTTGAGCTTTTGTTGTTAAAAGCTCATCTGTTACCCGTATGTTCTCGTGATTCTCAGGAATGTGCACTGTGTTTGGTCCTCTCTTAAAACACATCACTGAACCTTGTTCAGAAACTGATGAAGGTTGTAGTCATTTAAATCATTGACTTGCAACAACTTGCCCATGGAAAATCATGCAAGTTCTCAGTGCTGCTAAAAACCTCATTTTCAGCCTCAGTAGATTAGTGACAGATTTAGTGCAGGGATGCTGCTTTGCTTAAGTTGCCCTTTAAAGGAAAGGCTGACATTTGCTTTGTAAAATGTGTGTGAGTAAGGTATGAATGGAGAAAGATTTTTCAAAAGCATTTAAGTCATTTAGATACTGAAATCTAGTTGCCTAAGATCCTCCTGAAAAATCCCATTGGTATCTGTCTACAAATTCATTCTTGTGATACACTGATGCTCTTTATCTTTTCCCTTAGGAATTTGAACTCCTTTATTTCTCACTAAGTAGTGCAAGAATTTTTTTCAGAGCAGACAAAACTGCAGCAGAAGAAAGCCAGGAAAAGAAAGAAGGTGAGCCAATCTACACACAGAACATTTTGGCTCGTGAGAGTGTGTGTCTTAGTAGGGAGGGTGCTTTTTTTCTTTATTCCATAGCTGCTTTCTTGCTAGTGGGTTGATAGAGTATTCCAGAAAGAGATTTATGGTGTCAAGGGTGATTGAGAGGTCAGGAACAACTCATGAAGGCCTTCTTTGGAATAGGTAAATTTCAAATTGGGCTTATGGGGTGTGGAAAATATGCAACACCACAAAAACCCCAACCAGCTCCAAAAAGTCTGAGATGGGGAGAATTGCATACTTGAAGTAATATTAAACTCAGCAACTTGAGCATCATACTTGCCCCCTCAATTACCAACGTTGACAATGACAACCTTTTCTGCACAACTTTAGCTAGTGTGAAATAAAGTGGTATTTTTCACCTGTTGCTTACAGGCTGTTTTTCAACTTACATAGGCAGATGATGGAGTTGCTATATGAATTCAGATATTTGATATGTTTTGGTCTCCCATTGAATTAGATATTCAAAGTATAAGATGTTAATTTGTGTTATGGTCTCTTGACTAGGTAACATGGGTCTTTTTCATTTATTATTCTTGCTTATATATTCTCCCTCATGAATTCTGAAAGATTCTCTTGGGTATGGGAAAATTTTTGCAAAGAATTGAGAGTGCCCCTAAGGATTAATATACAGAAATGCTGTTCAATCACAAGTTACTTAGAAAGTTGGATAGCAGAGTATTAAAAATTAAATGGGTAGATAATTTTCCATTGTAGTTTTGACAAAGGCACAAGTGATGTGTGAGATTAGTCACTGTAGGAAAAGATTAGTTTTCTTGTGCATTAGGAAAACAGTTTGTAAAGAAAGAAATCTTTCAGCATAAATTTGTATTTGATCATATTCAGTGAAGCTGCTCAAATAATCAAACTCAAAAAAACCCCCAAACAACTCCAAGCATTGTGGTCACAATAGACATGCTACTCTTGTGTCTGTAGGAGAGCATTCTGTAGAACATCAGTTATTAATTATACTTTAGGATGAGTATTCACTGCTGCGATACCTGTTCAACTCCACAAGAAATGTGTTTTGTGTGAGGAAAAGCTTGAAATATGTACCAGGGTGGAATGTTTTGAATACTGCAGTGTCTTTACCTTCTACTGTGACATTTGAGCTTGGACTCTGCAAAATGTGTGAGCATGTATATGGAACTTTTAGAGAAGTACTGCTGACTAAAGAACCTTTCAGCCCAAATACAGATTGCTTCTTAGGGCCAGGAACGTTTGTGCTGTAAGGTCAGTTTGCATGTGCTGACCATGGTATAATACATCAAGTGGTGTTATGACATCAGCATAACAAATATGCTAAGACTTGGTTTTTATTGCTTTGAGTAAAATGTTAAATGTAATCCATGTCATTATTTTTTGTTTTTGTAGAAGAATCTGGTAAAGCAAGCAACGGAGATCTTTCCAACTCTACCCCTGCAGAGCCGGTTGTGAAATGACATGGCTGGTATGGGTGATGATTACTTATTCAAATAACCATCAGTAACACTCTGTAGGGATATAAGCTCTAGAGTTGGTTTACTTGCTTTGTTAAACCCAAGAGAAAAATGTACAATATACTAGTATACTAGCATCCAGTGAGGCTAGGTTTGTGTTTGTCTATATTTCCTGTAGAAACTCCTATTTTTCAGGAGTTTACATCATTTACAGCACTTTCTTTAGCTTGAAAATAGTTATATAAAATGTTGACCTTGGAGATAGTTATTTTAAAGTACAGCTGTGCAGATTAAAAAAAAACCTTATTAATTTCTAGATGCATTCTCGCATCTCTAACATAGCATTTTAAAAAATCCCCAAAACAAATTCCTAAGCTGGTGGTCCAAGATTTGAACTGGTGCATCTCTTCAACCAGAAAAAAAAATTGAATCAAGATATTCTGTGTCTGTTGTCCAAAAAATAATTCAGACATGTTATTGTGCAGTCCTGCAGTCACAGATTACACTGTAGGTTTTACAGTGTATGTTGCAAATGTATTTTAAATCTATTACACAATATGGAAGTCCTTATTACTGTTTTATTCCAAATTCCCTTATTATTACTATAGATAGTATTTGTACTGTGGGAATTTAAGATCTGACAGGCATTTATTTTCCCCTGCTGTTTTTCCCCCCTTATCAAAGAATGGGAAAGCAGAGAAGTTAATATGACAAATTAATTCTCATTTCATACCGAAGGTCTGATTTGCATCCACAGAAGTAAGGAAATCCAGAGCCAAGACAGAACCATAATCAGCTCTTCCTTTTATGACCAGACACTGTGATGGGTGTCTGTAACTATTAAGTGATCTTACAGTTCATGAATATGTTGTGCCTAATTGCAAGTTTCAGCCTCAATTGTGTATTTCCAGCCTTTGTAAGTCTGTTGTACTGTCCATGTTGTTCATACAGTCTTACATGCCTCATTATTAACAATAATTGCACTGCAGGCTCAGAAACTGCTGAACACTGTGAGAACTCTCTATAACATCTCTTCATGCCTGCAAGTAGAGGTTTTAGACTGTGCAAGAGTTACTCAGATTCCTAATTTAAGTAGCTAGACTTAGCTTAAAACATCACTTTCATTAAAAGATATAGGTGTGTTTTAATCTCCCAGAACATAAAACACTTCCAGGTCTTGCTAACTAGAATAAACTCCTCTAGTCAGTTCAATTGAGAATTACCTTTGGGTTTTTGGTTGGGTTTTTTTGGCACGCTTAACTGTGGTTTTAGACTATACTTGCTTTAATATTGTTTTAATGGTTCAAATTGATATACCCACTCTTGGGTCACTGGTTAAGACAATTCCTGATGTACTTCTGATTCACCCTTTCCTGCCAGTCACTTCAACATTCAGACAGCAAAGATGAATGTTCTGTTGCAACTGGAAAGACCAGACTGATAGGAAAGTTCCATTTGTTGGTTCTGAAAACATTACACAGAAGAAAGCTTTGTGGACTGTTACAATCAGCTGGGCTCATTAAAGTTTTTATTTTTAATTCATTGTAACTGCCCTAAAGAATGCTGCATTATTTGATTTATGTTTTTGCTTTTTTACTTTGATCCATGTTGGGGTTTTTGGTGTATGTTTTCTTTTTTGACCAAACTGTGCCCGCACTGAACACTCAGTAGCACTGCCTTCAGCATTCTTGCTGCTATTTTCCATACTGTTGCAGTTGCTGTGCACATACTTCCATATTCCTATCTCATCTGAAGTCATGTAAGTTCTTGGAGTGGAAAGGCCAAGCACTACATTTCCTTCTTCCACAGCAACAGCAGAATCACGTGTAGATGGTGTTTGTTTCCCCCAAAATGGCCTTGCTGGGAGGTAGCTGTGTATAGCTGACATGACCCACACTCTAATCTGCACTTGTGTTTTTCCTTCTCCTTTTTTTTTTGGAAACACCATCTTGGAAAGGTCAGGCTTTGCAGTTGAACATAATGTGAACTGGGCACTGTCTTAATGTATGATGGTTCTGGTGATGGAAGTTCTAGAGGAAAGACAGCCTATTTTTATAGAAGCTTGTTTAATCTGGGAGACCTGAATGTATACTCGATGTGGCAAAAATATATACATACACAAATGTGTACAGTGATAATAGAGCTATTCTTGCTAATACAGGACTGTAGTTTGTATTTCCTTCTCTCACTTTGCCATGTAGCAGCAAATACATGCAGAAGGACTTTCCTCATATGAAATACAAGGTGGGTCCTGGGTTTGGATGTCACACACCCCACTGTGTCACATGTGACACCGAGTCACACCAAATCCTTTTCCCCCCCCATGGATATGGGAAGGGTGCAAAATTCATGCTGAGGTGCTATTGCTCATCATTGCTTTTGCCCTCCTGTTCCAATTACAGGAACAAAATGGACCTTAACTGGTCAGCTGGAGATGAGATGATGGAGCCAAAACAAAAAATCCCCCACACTAAACCAAACATGCTCACTTGAAATTCCCAGGGGTGATGTAAATGAGGATGACAAGTTGTTGCAGGTACATGAAACAGATCTTTAGGGGGTTTTTCCCTTCAGGACAGGGGCAGAACAGGCTCAAAGCCAGGCTCTCTCCCTCGTGTGTTCAGTCTTGTGACAGGGCTGGTGCATGTGGGAGTGGCAGCAGCTGCTCTGCCAGAGTTGTTGCACCTTCTTTCTGACGTGGTGCTGTGTCCTTTATGCCAGGAGCCCCGGGCTGCCTTACCCATCCCTCTCACAGGATGGTAGCTGAGGGGAGCAGAGCAGGGACACCCAACTCCCTTTTAGCCTGAGATCAAGGTGTTTGTAGTTACTGGTGACCAGTGCTGGCCCCAGCAGCACCCAGCTGGTGCTGAAGGGTAGAGTCTGGAGGTCCTGATGCAGTCTGTAACCAGAAGTAAATTTGAGTTTCTTCAGATATCCATCAACAGCTGTTTTCAGCTTCTCAGGTACAAAGGACCAAATGTAATACTTAATGTTTCCTAACTCATTGTACAAAAGGGTATTTTGTTACTTAAGTCTCTTTGGTTTGTGAGTAGAGAACATTATGTACATAAAACTGTGTTAATAAATGCAATTTTGAGAACCTCATTCTTAGTGTCTTCAGTAACACCTGTTCAGCAGATGTTAATTTCTTTAACACAGCTTCAACTTTTATTTATAGAGAAGTTTTTGTGTCAGTTACTAACAGGTTTCTTCTGGGGTTCTTTTAAACATTCAATAACCAGTTAAATTAAATATATTCCTCATTAAACACTTCCAAACAGGGACCTTTTGGATACTGTTGCACAGATTCTGCTGATAGAAAATCTAGTTTCCTAGTAAGTGACTGAGAAGAGTTAAATTTGAGGAATTTCAGCCATTTTTTCTAGATACCTTATATTGATTAATACAAACTATGCTACAGATTACACCCCTCCCCAGTAAGTGCTGTTTGTTTTGTTTATTTTTGTTTGTTCTTGCAAAGTACAGTTGCTCATGTTTTCAGGAGGGCAAAAAATGTAAACTTAATAGCCAACTGTCTCTAGTGTCTGATCTCAGCAAGGTACTGTGAGACTTGTAAATACATTGTAGACTTACCTAACATTTTATTGCTCAGTTTCTTAAAACCAAAGATTGCTGGTAGACTCAGCTGTTGCATGTCACCACAATGTTAAAAATACAAAGAATTCTTACTATAAAAGTACGTAAGTATTTGTCCTACTATTACCAGCTTTGTCAACATTTGTTAAGAAACCTAATCATAGAACTGCACACAACTAACATGCCACAGTTGTTGACTACTTCTGAGGATTGCATGTCAGTGGTATTTAGAACAATAAATCATGGAGGTACATTAAGTCAATTACTTAATTACAAGAATGTGAGAGCATGGTCCCCATGAAGGTAAGAGTAGGCACTTAGATTTGTTTTGTAAGCTTATTCTAAATGCAATATAAAAATAGATTATATTAATAGGAAAAATTTAGTGTTTAACAAATTTTTTGTAAATAGGCTAACAGAAAATCTTGTTACACTTAAACTAGACTAGAAATAACTTCATCTGAAATAAAGTAGATAGTGCATTTTTAACCTTCATTCAGATGCACATAATCATGCAAACTATGAGAATTAACTATGGTAGGAAATCTGAGGCCTCATATTTGTTAAAGGAGCTGACAGCTCACACAAATTTCAGTGGAATTTTAGGTTGCTGGCTGTGTAAGTGTGACAAAATGCCATTAATGCAATTCATGGCTGAC
Organism: Calyptomena viridis; assembly: GCA_013390005.1. Lineage (NCBI taxonomy): Eukaryota > Metazoa > Chordata > Aves > Passeriformes > Eurylaimidae > Calyptomena > Calyptomena viridis. The sequence continues at coordinate 75,579 of WEIV01021315.1, forward strand.
AGCTGCACTCTCCTACCAGCAGCAAGGGGCTCATGCCAAAATGTTCCTGCAGATTGTCAGATCCCAGACAAAGCTACACCCTACACATTCACAAATGCAAAATGCCTTGAAGGCCAAGTCCTGCTGTCCTTCCACAGTAAATCCAGAGGGAACTCCACTGCAAAGATGCTGTGTGCTCTCTAGCAGGAAAGAGAAGCTTGGGTGTGCACAGGGGACTGAAAACCAGAGATTCTTGCAAAACAACTCCCTGCTTTTGCTGCTCCCACACAGGCTGCAGGAAGTGACAGGAGCTTATGCTTCAGATTCCTCCCCTCCTTCATGCAGGGTTCCATCCTCTTCTGACAGATCATTCAGAAGCATGAACTTCCCATCATTTGTTAATGGCACAGACTTCATTAGCTGGGCTAATGCTTCTGGGTCCTGAAGAAAAAGAGAAGTCAGCAGGCTGCAGCAAGCCTTTTAGCACCACACGTTTCCCAGTACTTCTTACTAAGGTTTTGCAACTTTCTTTTGCTTTTGACAACCTTTATTCTAAAGATTTGAAATATAAATAATACCTTTTGGTTAAGTAAAGACATCCCTTGGGTAAGTAAGGAGAAAAATAACTGTCTAAATAATTTATTATTAATAGCCATGCTCATTGCCTGTGACTAAAACCTCATTCCCCCAACTTGTCCTGGAATTTTAGCAGCAAAAATATACAGCAAATATTAATGTATTAGTGTCACCTCTGTATAATAAAATGTATCTACAATGGACAGGGTAACTGCCATTTGTTTTAGGTGGAAAAACACTGTGGTTTTCATCCCTAAGGGAGGAAAGAATATGAGTTTCTGAAAGTGAAACAGCAATGTGTGTGATTTACACTTCATCCCAAAGAGTTCAGTTGGTTTTTTTCAACCTTGCTGACAGCTTCCTTTCAAACACAAACAACTGGTTTTGTATAGTTCTGAATTTGGTTTGGAGTGGCACATTTTATCTCAAGTCATGCTACTGTGAAATCAAATTGAGTTTATTTTTGCTGTGTTAAATAATGCCTGCAAAACTTTGTCATTAGGAGGAACAACAGTTCTTTTTAGTTATGCACACCAGAGGTATGTGGACAGGGCAGCCAAAAAGCAGAACATGATGTATCAACACGCAGGCATGGGGAATGAAACAAACTTACCTTCTGTGCCTCAATTATTTCTTTTCCCAAACTGATTGCATAGCAAATCTAAAAAGAAGAAATGTATGTAAAGTTCAGTTCAATTTTGGTTTGTTTTTTTGTTCCTTAATTAGGACTAAACCACAGAAGTGTCAGTGCCTAAAAGCAGAAGTGAATACCAGTTTGCTCTGCTAACTACAGAAAAATAAAACTATCGTTTTGGGTTGAGCTTTGAAGCTCACTGAGGCTGGTAAGTCTTGGTACTCAAGTTAGTTTTATTCACCAGACTTTATTTCCAAACCTGAGGGAGTGCAAGTAAGGGTGTTACTGTTTGTTAAGACAAAAGTTCTCCACCCCATTCTTTATTTCTGTTGTTATGGCACACAGCAAACACCCAGTGGTGTTAGCACAGCATGACTGCCTTGTCTTTGCAAGCTTCACAGATGTCTCAACATAGCTAACATTTCTTTTTATTATAGTGCTGGTGCTAGACAGCACACTTTCCCCTCCCAGTGCTGGTATTAGCAATCCCATCCTTTCTTCCTTGTTGTATGTGCTGCTACAACCCCCAATTTACATTATCTGTAAATCTGGTCCTTTTTAGACAAAAGCCATCAAGGGCTCACATCTTAATATGTCTTACTGGCAAGAAATTGAACTGCTCTTGCTTCTATAGCACTATTTCCCAGATGTATAAGCCAAGAAGCCAAAGACCTGTTTTCTAAATAAAGTGTTTTATTAAATGTTATGCAAACCTTTTCCCCTTCTGTGTTGCTCTCAAAAACATACGCACTCATGGATTCTTCTCCCAGAGTCTCAGTGAGATGGACCACAAAGCCAATCAGTCGCCTGTTCTCCTGATGAGCAGCAAACTGTGTCACAGTGCTGAGTTCAAACTGGAAAAGTAAAATAAAAATAACTTGTTTTAACCAGCATATGGTTAGCTTGGTCAAGAGCTCAAGTTCATGTGACTGAGTAGTCAGTAGAAAACCAGATTCAAAAAGAAAAGTTACTTACACTTGTCCGTGTAACTTGGGTTTGAGGGTCTATTAACCTACAAAATTAATTACAAAAAAAAGGAAACAAATTTATTTTAGAGTGATTCTTGGTAATCTCAAGAGGCTTTATGGTAAAAAGGTGATCACTATAGCAGTTTTACAGATGAGCGAACATATGCACAGAATTAGATGCTTTATCTGTGATTGGCAAGGTTCAACTCTAGACCCTGAGTCACAGCTGCATGACACACACAGGTCAGAGCACCTTTCTGAGTGCATGGGCTAGCACATAACACATAGGGACATAAACACACCCCAGCTAAAGGGGATGTCTGGTATCTGCCTATTCTACAGTGCCAATACTGACAACAGGCAAGAGACTCTTCCAATCCGTTTTGCATCTTTTTCTGTATCTCTGTGGAGCTTTATAGCCCCAAGGCATCCCCTAAAAATTTGATAGGATGCTCTTACAATTTAGCTGGGGAGATGATTTCTAGATCCTACAGCATAAGAAAAGAATTTTTTTTTCTAAGTGACTGGGGATCTTGCTGCCTCAAAAGATGTATGTCTTGGAAAATCAAAACCAAAAATACTTTTTTAATTGCAAATTTTATCAAGAGAACAATGTTGACAAGTTTGAGGTTTGACAGTACCTCAGGTTCTTGCTGGTGACCATGAGATGGGATTCAGTCATACGGAATATGTTGTGAATGGCACGAGCAGCTAACACTTGTCTCATAGCTTCATAAATCACCTCACATGTGTCATCTGACTGAACAGCCATAGATCCTAAAAACCGAACGACGAACATCTGCTGCAGGAGTGAGTCTGGAAGACAAAAGGCACAACTTCCTTCACTGTGCTACTTCAATATTTTAGTTATGAATAGAATTATTTTATTCACTTTGGAAATTCAACAGTAAGCCTGTGGTTGGTGACTGTTGCAAGTGCTGGCTTCGTGCCATGAGCCACACAGTGCCCTGACCCAGTTTTAAACTGTGTGTGAACAGGCAGCAGTGTGGAGGTGGGGAAGGAAATGATTGCAGTTGCTTGGGAGCCTTAAAAGTGTAACTGGTCCTGTTGCTTTATTTGATTAGCTAGTAAAATTCCCTTGCCTATTTTGCTATCATGTGCACATAAACTGTGCAAATAAACTGGTAAATTTATGACTGCACAAGCCTTGGCTTCCGTCAAATTAACTTTTGAACTTTAGGCCTTGTACGTTCCTCACTTTCATCTATGTCCTTCTGACCTTCCAAGCAGCTGGGTCCATTAAAACCTTCCTTGCTCCTTGACTGTCACTGTAAGACTTTCTTACAACTAAGCAGGCATATGCAGCAAAGCCATCATTTGATCAGGCTCCCTGTACAGCCGGTGGTGAGCAAGGGAAAGCAGGTCCTGCTGAATGTGACTGTGCAAAGGCCACAACAGCTCTATCTGTGCTGCACAAGAGACCACAAAGATTGTTAGGCATCAGCCTCAGCTGAGCTACACAAATCCACTTGTGGAGAATGAGATGCAGGGCAGTCACCTAATCCCTGTGCCCTGCTGTGTGCTGCACTGGAGCAGGGTGCTGGTGCTGCTGTCACTTTGCAACCAGCCTCACTCACAGTGGGGTTGCTCACGTCAGTAGGTTCTGCTTTGGTTTTTGTGAGTAGTTTTCTGACAGGGCTGTGAGTTCCAGACAACTCTTGTAACTGGCACAGAGGAAAAGGAGAACAGCCAGAGTCCAAGCCCTGCATGTGCTCAGGGAAGGTCAGAACTATTGTCTTTTACTGGCATGTCACTGGGAGGAGAATTATGCTGGCACTGTTTGAGATCTCAGACTAGCCATCAGTAGGGAATGGCTACAAAGCAGCCTCCAAGTTGAACAGCATTATAATATAGTCCCATCAACCCCTTTTCTAAAGAAATCAAAAGCTACTTTTTGAAAAAAAAAACCAAACAACCAAGAATGGAAAACAAAAGAAAACAAAATATTTTTGCCTTTAAATATTTTAAATAAACCTAATCTGGAATGCAGCTTGGATGTCAAGAAAAAAGGTGTCTGTTGCAACTACCTCCAGCTGTACTGTGGATCTGTTACCACTGCTCCATGGTGCCAGGTGCTTTCCCTAAAAGATACTGGGTAGCTGACAACCTAAAATCATGACTAATTTTGTCTGGAAAAAAGCAGCACTGACCTTCCTCTTCATCTTTGCTGCTGTCTTCAGATTCCCCAAATGGGTTTGCACGCCTATAAAATAAGAATTAAAAATTTAATTGCATAATCTGGTCACCACAAACACATGCTGCAATACCTCATCTTCTCCCCTAAAATCATACTGTTAAAGTGATCCATCACTGTTTCTGGCCATACCTGCCACCTCTATTCTGGTCCAGGAATTCCATGGCAGGTAATACAATATCAAATTGAATTGGTGTTCCAGGAGCAATGAGTTGTGTGGAGTCTTGAATGCCAGCTGCTTCACTGGGAATTATGTTATCATTTTCCATATTCTTTACATTCTGGCTAAAGTGAAAATGGAAAAAAAAAAATCCCAATCAATCAATGACACCCTACCTTTGGCCTGGAAGGAAGACAAGGTTATTCAAAAATCCAAAGCAGGACTTAACAAACTTCACTATACGAACACATAAATATTTTACTATTTACTTGTTACTGAGGACTGTAATAAAATCTCTTTTTGTTTGCATTTTTTAACCTAGTATTATAAATACTTGTATATTAAACCTGAATGCAGATCAACTTTGAGTGTGGGCTGACTTTCAGCTATAGGGTGCCTTTTGTCTCCCTGCCCTCCAGTGTCCATATTAACAGCTGCATTACCAGAGACACCTGGACCTGTGTCTACAGGTGTCAATGACAGTCCTGATGTCTTCTTAAGACCACTTGGCCCAGGCTTGTTACAATTGCACAATTGCAAGGGAAAATGGTTACCTGGGGTGGTGAACTTCGTGTTTTTTCCCCAAGCTGGTAATGGGAGTCACTGCTTGCAGGGCTGTCTGATTCAACTTGATTGCAGCTGCCTATGAAAACAAGACAGAACAGCTCTTTTACATACATACTTTACATTACCGTGTAAAGAATAATGGGAAGGCAAGTTGGAAGGGACAGACTGAAAGATGGAAACAAGCTCTCACCTCTGGATTGTCAGTGAGATAGATCTGTCTGGAGATGTTGTTGATGGCACATATCCACTGGAAGGGAAAAACGAAATTGAACTCTTCAAGCTCACTTGTATACAAAAATAACAATATTAAGAAAGTATTTTTACCTCCTCATATTCTTTTTTGCTTTCTGCTTGAAGGGTTATACCCCTAGAATATAAACATAGTGTATAAGTGCTAATAGTGGACTCCAGGGTTTATAATAACATCACCAATCTTTGCATCTATTTCCATCAAAGGAACAAAAATCATTAATAAGCTGCAGCTAAAAGATAACACACATGCTGTTCAGGCAGTTGTGGGGGTGGACTGGAAATAACATGCTTTTAATTTGGAAATACCCTTCTGGAAACCCAGAAAAAGCTTACTACTATACCAAGCATGTTTTATGTGAAAGAGCCTCTGAAGGGGTAGGTGTGAGTGGCTGTCCTCAAATAAAACCTGTCTCATACACTTTGCCTGTAGGAGTAGTGATCTGAAAGCAGTATCTTCGGTCTTCACAGTCTACAGCCATAACAGAGCAGTTGTCCAGGTCCTGAATCAATCCTCCAGCTACTGCTCCCCTTGGCTGACACATCAAGTTGCCACCTTGAGTGAAGAAATACAATCTTTCCCAAGTTGTAGTCACCAGACCTGTTTTACTGAAGAGAAGATGAAGAGATAAACACTCATTACTATTCAGAAATAACTCCAAACATGTATGAAACTGCAAACATACCACGATGCTAATCAGAACTAATCAGAACTTTTCAGAGCTAATCAGAACTGCCTTTTTTTTAATGATAGATCTGTTAAGAAGAAAAAGCAGGACCTGTTCCTAGCAGAGACTAATCCTTAATGGAAGTTGAAGAATTAAACATCCAAGTTAAAAACAGTATCTTCTAGTTAAGGAATAAAAGAGAAAAATACTATTAAGCTATTTAGTTGACGATGGTCTCAGAGGTCTTTTCCAACCTAAATAATTCTGTGATTCTGTGAAGCTGCATTAAAAAAAAGTCTTTTCAAGCTGAAGAGCAGCATGAGCAATTTCAGCAGAGAGAACAATAATGTAAAAACTAATCTTCTTCAAATAGTATCTGAGAGCATCTCCTCCATAGCTATAGAGTCCTCTTATACTGTAATACTGCTCTTAGAATACTAAGAGAAATTAATAAATGTCCACTCTCAAAGAAAAAATCACTAGTCAAACAGAAATAAAATGGTATTTAATCAATCACATACACAGGGTTACTATAAGCCACCACTACACATGACTCCCACAGAGGCTGATGGAAGATTTTATACAGAAAATCTGCAGAGGTAGCTCTATATACACACTCAAAGTTACACACCTGCATTGTCCATAAAGCTTTTATTTATGTGAAAGAGGTCATTTACGAAAACATGTATTAACAACAAAAAATAGCTGTTTAGTTTTGTAAACACTACGTTTTCTTTAGCCCTAAGATCTGGGAACAATCTAAATCCAGTCCCATCAGTTTCTGATTTTTAGCCACTTCAATGCAGGAAATTATTCCTGTAGGAGAATTCAACCAGAAGTAAACTTCTGTTTCCAGGAAAATAGTCTCAAATACCTATGATTTGGTTTAGGCTTGTAAAACACATTTCCAAAGATGACAGAGATATTAAGGGGCTGAAGAGTAGAACTACCACAGTGATTCAATAGCCTCAAATATCATCACCTCAGGAGGCTTTATGACCTAAAAAGAAAAAGTAGCAACTAGTCAGCAACTAAACAAACCAGCAGATAGCAACATTCTTCTTACTTTCTAAGATTAAGGTAGCCAGCCTTCTGGATGAGATTTCTATTGACAGCAGGTGAAGATACATCAGAATCTGGGGTGTAAACAGATTCATTAAGTGCAGTTAAGTCCTGCTGGGATACCCTCATTTTTTCAGCTTCTGCATCCAGCTCTCTCTGTATACTGGAAAAAAAAAAAACAACAAAAGAAAAAAAACCAAAGCCATCCTTAATCATTTTATACCAGGGTACAGCCAACATATGTAAGCTAAAATGAACAAAAATACCCATTATCTTGCAGAGTAGTGCAAAGATAAAGTTTAGTTTTCAAATAGACTTTATAGGAAATATTGTTTTATAATACTGAAATGAGCATATGAAAAACGCTGGGTTGACAAAGACTTAAGTTTATTTGTCAAGAAACAGCTTCTAGAAGCAATGCTTCTATGAATTTACACTGCTGAACATACCTAGATATTGCCCTAGTATAGTGGCACACTTCAAAGTAGGATATACTACTCCTGTAGTTTTCTTGGCTTTCACAGAATTCCTGTGACTCTGTACCACACAGGAATTGCTGCCATGAGACCACCTATTAATTGGTCATGGATTTTCAACAGTAAGTTTTCCATGATTTCAGAACAATACAGTAGCAAAATCTATAGCTCAAGTGTAACTTTAGCTTTAATTGTTATTTATAATACTGTCTTCCACTTTTGTGTGATTCAGAAAACATCTCTGCTGCAGGCTGGCTAAACTGAGCTCTTCTTAAACGTACCAGTAAGAATCCAGTTTGATGAACGTGGTAACTGTGAAAGGGTATCTAAGTGGAAAATTTAACCCAGAAAGTACATATATACAGATATATGCTGTGATGCTGTATACCTACATGTTCATAATCTTCCTGTAAGACACATTGGCATAAAGGGGGAAACAGAGCAGCCATTTTACTGGAACAAGCAAGGAGAGAGGTCAAAGCTGTCATCACATGCCACCATAATTGATACCTTCATTATTGTTTTTCAGCTCTACTGTCAGACAACCAGTGGGAGCCACTTAATTTTCAGAAGTTTCCACAAACCACTTGATTCTTGCATCAAACCAATAAACCTGCCTTGTTTCCACAAACCTCACTGAGTCTGTGTTTCCCTTGCAGACTCATCCAACCAATACACATCAATGAAACAGGCATTATCAGAAAGCAACTAAGGGCCCATAATTCTGAAAACATGATGCAAGTAACACAATAATTTAAAAAAAACAACCACCTATCAGACAGAGTTCACACAAAGGGGCTTCAGTCTCCATGTCAGCTGCAAGGACTATTTGGTAGACAAGGAAGCAGGAAAGTGGACCATCTGTTTGAACTGCCCTCCTGTGACTGGAAAAAATGCAAGTGTCACCTGCCTTTGAGGCAGGCAAGGAAAACGATTTGTGGAACTATGAGCCAGTCAGCCATACCTCAGTCCCTGGGAAAGTTATGGAGCAAACTATGCCTGACCTTCTGTGATGCAATGACTAGTGTGGTGGATGGGAGAAGAGCAGTGGATGCTGTTTCACTTGATTCCAGCAAGACTTTTCACAAGGTCTGCCTCAGTATCCTTATATCTAAACTGGTGAAATACAAACTGGAGAAGCCAATATGGGTAGACATGGTTTGTACAATATGGGTAGAAAACACGGCTGGGCTACTGAGCTGAAAAGGCTGTAATTAGTGAGACAAAGCCCAACTGATACCCAGTAATTAGTGATGTTTCTCATGGGTCAGTTGGTTAGTGAGAATATGTTCATGATCTATCTCATTTTATGTGTTTTCACATGTTAGCAATACTCACTGTATAAATGAAAATGCTTTTAAATATGAAGACTCAGTTTCACAATGAGCTTAAATACATGCAAGACCACACTACCACTGAAATTCTGTGGCTGCACAATGGGTAGTATCAGCTTGTCGTTCCAAGAGAGCAAATCTGACAAATGAGAAGATTTTAGCTTGATTAGCAAGCAGGTTTGAGTCACTGAGGCCTTGTGATCCTCAGCACTAACAGAGGAGTTGGCAGCACAGTTTTCAGTGGGTGTATAATCTGAAGTCATGAAACCATATCCTGTGCCAATGATTGCTACGCTGCACAGTGCCATTCAGAATTTTACAAGCTTCTCTTTTGGTTTTTCCAAAAGTGTCACATTCCTGCACTGGTTACATTTGTACTTTCAAGCTTTACCATGTGACAGACTTAAAACAAAAACCAGACTCAGCAAAATAACTAAGCAGCCTATTTTTGCTCTACTGCATTTACTACTGTACATTATCCAGAATTCAAATCCATCAGATTTTGGAAAACAAGGGCTTATTCTGTGGTGAGGATCCAATGGCAGGATCCTCATTGTGCCTGTAAGACACAAGGAAGATTCTCTAGATTTACTAAACAAAGGGCACTATTTCAAAGGAGTTTAAAATCTGTCCTCCAATCTGTAAAAACATTGTGTAGACTGTAGAAGGATTTATTTCAGAAATGAGTGTGCAAAGATATACAAATAAGTATAGAAGAACAGAAAGTAAAGAATCATTTAGTGAAAAAAAGTTACTATACAGAGCGATTTTATAACATGGTTCTCAAATTAACAAGTATGCATTATTTAAAATTCCACCAGAGTCAGAGTAACCAACTATTTGGCTGTAGTTTGATAGGAAAGGTATGAAGCAATAAAGTCAAGGACTCAGTTGGGACTAGGAGATCTTTTAAGGTCCCCTCCAATCCCTTAACATTCTATAATTCTATGACTATGTTCTCTCTATAATGATAACATTTTAAATGTAAAGTTTACATTTACAGGGACTTAGCTATAAAGAAAATGTCAGTCTTCACTACAAGTAGAAGTGGAGGTGTAAGAAAAAATGATCACAAAATTAGGAGTAGAAAAGAAGGGCAGTTTATGGAAATTAGGACTTGGCCAAAGCAGGTTGGACTTGGTGGATTAATACAGCTTCACACTAGATGCAATGAATGTGTTCCTAGGGTGAGGAGTTTTGTTTGCCTTGTGTAGCTACAACAAACACTTCAGGCCCTAAATCCTTATTTGAGAGGTTAATGGATTATTGTTATAGTATTATTACAGAGGACCCAGTAAGTATAAATACCTCTAATTCAGAATGCACTTTAGGTCTATTATATTAATTCTGTTAATCCATTTCTAGCTCAAATTCCGTGCTTTTGTGTTAATGGAGAGACACAGGGATATAAGAAAGCATGTGAACACTTTACAGTATACAGTTCCTGACTATACTGTAAAAGTACTCTCTGTACTGTACTGACAGCATTTTCCTTTCCATGTACAAATGTATCTCCCTTCTACTCATTGCTTTAGCAAAATACGCCCAGCAATGCAATGCAAGGAAGGAATCTCACAAGAAAGGAACAGAGACATTCTCTGTTAGTGGGCTGAAGGCACTACTGCCCAGAATGCAATGAACAAGAGGAAACAAAAGTACCACATTACCTTTGAACCATGTCTGAAACGGATGACAAAAAGCTGTCCATTCTTTTGGAAAACATCTCTGCTCCCTTCTTAAAGAAGTTGATCTGAAAAATACCAAAAAACAAAGGACGCTGGAAGTTCTCTTGGCTTTGGCAGACAAGTAACAGATTGTGGGGAGTGTCAACAGCAATCCCATAACAGATACTTTGGCTGGTGATCAAACACATGGTCAAACAGCTGCGCTGCCTTCCTTTGTACTTCCCACTTTTGCAACTTTCCACCCTTCCACACACAGATAAGCTGTTGGCTGCTGACAGGTATGTTTCCAATGAACTTTCTAAATGACTGGAATAAGGGAATGGGTAGCTTCTCCTGTACTAGCATTGTACAGAATTAGGTCTAATGGTGTAAAGAGCTGCTGTGTGCAATGCCACCATATCAAAGGGAATGGGATACAAATCATCCATTAGGTTTAGTAGTCCAACCTAGACTACCAACTCCAACATAAAAATTTTTAAAGTGCTACAGCAAAGTCAATCAGGAAAGTGATGAAGTCTAGCTGTGCTAGNGCTAGCAGACACCTCCAGGGCAATTGGTTATATCAAGTACAGATTTACCACAGGTTTTTGTTCTACTGAAAAAGGCTACTATGGTCAAAGTGCACATTTTGTGACAGAAGATTAACTCTCTTAGCTGGTATGGCTCAGCATGCAAGAGAAGCAAAGCACTCAGTGTAGACTTGACTTTGGATTACCTGCTGCAGGGCACACAGTCATCATTAGGGCCTACTAGCAACCAGTTGGCATGTGTGTGCAATTAATAAGGTTTAAAACAAAATTAAAATCAGTGAA
>WEIV01021315.1:94545-150710 GCA_013390005.1 Calyptomena viridis
AAAGCTAGGTACACAAATCTTTGGAGAATTATCTCCCTTGTGTCCAGCATGTATACATGCCCACTTCATAATAATTAAAAGTTATGGAGTTTTATTTATTCCATATCGTTTCATCACCACAAACAAACTTGTTACTCAATTCCTACCCCTGTGGAAGGGTTAATCCTGGGTCCTTCATCCTCCCTCCAACACTTGTCAGACTTAGTTCTCATTAGAAGTACAAAATTGTTCATTGTATCACTTGGAGGAAAAAAACCAAAAAAATCAAAACAAAACCAAACACAGGCACACACCTAAAAGCTGTAAACAAACCAAATTAAGCTAGCAATTTGAAACACATCCATTGCATAAGGAACAGGAAGCAGGCAAAGTGCTCTGCTGACCTAGTGGTAATACTGCATTGCTAAACACACTAATCCGGGAAAGTTTGGTTTAATCCTCCTCCCATTTCTTCCTAATCAGCCTTTTCCCCTCCCCCCACTCTACTACCAATCAGTCTCAAGACTTGGAATTCTTAGAAGAATTCGCATTGCTTCAGTTGACAGATCCACTAAATCCAGGCAAATTATTTTAACAGGTTTTAATCTATTTGCAAGATATTTTCCCACAGAATACAGCAGCATTCATTTCCTTTATCCTGAAATGACTGTAATTCAGTATACTACAGCAAAAGAAAAACTATGACAGAATCCTGACTCCACATTTCTTCCACATTACCTTGACATTTCAGAATTCATCACAGATTCATGCAGTGGAAGAGTTATCCATGAAATGATATATCAGGCAGAAACTCAAAATCCTGAACAGAAATCCAAGTACTCTAAATGAAGACAAACTTAACCACTACTGCAGCTCACAAGTACATTCATTCGAACTAAAAGGTTTTATTTAAAAGGGAAAACATCACTGCAGCATTAATGTAAAAAAACATGTACCAGAAGGAAAGAAGATTGTAAATAAGCATAAGGCAATGAGTAGTGACTACCCTTTTCTTTAACCTTGGCTGGCAAGATAGCCCTAGGAATAGATTTTTATAAAGTTTACTAAGTCCAATTCCAATGGATAAGGTAATGGAAGCGGTATCTTGAATCTATCATTAATCTACCAAAACTGAAGAACAACGATTAAAAAACTAGTTTAATTTTCAGGTTATTTCAGGACCTCACCCGGTCTTTAAATAAGTCATAAAAAAAATATGTCCAATTTATTTTCTGATCTAGTGCCAATGCAAAGGCGTATGATTTTCTGGGTTGATTCCACCTTCTTCATTATCACCTTTATTCACCAAGCTGTTCATATCATCAGAAGAGAGTATGACTTCTCTATAACCTCTTTGTAATAAAATATCCATGCCATTAACCATTTACCAGTGAGGCAGTCCATCCATTTTTAGGGTATCTTTATATTTTTCTAAAATAAACTCTGAGGACTAATCTGCTGAAGTCTGAAGATATTTCTGTTGACAGTTGTCTAACAGACTACAGATCTCAGGGCATGTAGAGGATTAAGCTGAGCTAAAAATTTACTTCTACAGACACAGGACTACTCATGTCCAATTCCAATCCCAATATAAAGAAGCTTTCTGCAAAGCAGGTTCCTACAGCAGCTAAAGTTGGCATTTTTAAAACTCTACAAGTAATCAGCACACAGAAGTGCCAAAGGCTCCTTCATGAAAACAAGCACGATACTGGTAAAGGTATTTATCTGCACTCTGTACAGAATGACACAATAAAATCTGGCTTACATCTGGAAAAGCTTAATGCCTCATAAATGAGGAAAAAAAAAACAGGTGAAGGAGAAGTTCCAGGAGGCAGTTGCAGCCTTCCCATCCTTTCAGAACTAGGCGACACATTTAGCTTCAAATCAGGCCCAGCACAGAAAGAACTGGGTCTTGATACAACTGCTTTATGCAGCTCCATGTACATGTGCTTATCATCTTCCTACAAAATAGAATTCTCCAGCAATCCAGCAAATGGCACAGTCCTATAGCCTTAGGTTTGCATAATAAATGGCTTGGAAACATGAATCCAGGGTTGCAAAAAGCTAAGCCCCACCAGAGTGCTCAGGGTGTGCAGCATTTTACAAGATCAGGCTAACATATGGCTTGCCCTGCTGCTGATCCACAGCATGGCATTCCATCCTCACCAACGGGAACGGTTCAGCAGAGGATCACTAATAGCTTCAAGAAATAGAAGACACTCAACAAAGCTCTGCTGTAGAACAGCCAAAGCAGGTACAATAGGATGGCTAGTTCAGTATAGAAAGAATCTCTTCAGTTTCTTTCAAAACAATTACTATCAGCAAATTATCCACCCATCTATGCCTCCTCAGGTCTCCAGATCCTGCTTAGTGCCATGTTAACCTGCTTGCAGGCGTGGTGACAACTCCAATTTTATAGCCAGTATTAAAACCAACTCCCATGCCTTTGTAAATACATTAGTGCCCATGTGGCAGTGTTCTGTTTACCTCTGTTACAACATATAGGGAATATGCCTCTGGAAGGTGAGAGATACATGATTCAAAGTTAAAATGAATCTGGAACAATAATACATACAGTATTTCACAGAAGTCAGAGCTGATAACTATAATTTATCACAAACATTTATCTTGTATCTATTGAAACTTTTCTATGTGCAACTGAAAGTTTACAAAATGCTAAATTTTACTCTTTGAAAGGTTTGTGGAAAAAAGGTCTTATTTTAAAAGGCAATACAATAGTTCCCTTACATGTTAAAAAAAAGCGATTTAAAGAAAAACTGTATCAGTGCTTACTTGCTATTTAAGCAAGAACTAAATTAAGAACTCTGAACACTTGGGGTTAGCTATGCAACATAAATATGAAAACCTATGCATACCCTAGAGAGCCTGACACCTACCTATTGAGTCACGGCCTAGTGAATGCCGTGCACAGGAAAATGAAACAAGCAGCACTGTTGAAAAATGAGACATGAAGGGATCATGAATTTGTTGAGAGAAGCAGCAGTGTTATGAAGCACTATCTGAAACAGCCCTGGACAGATTCGAGCTGTCCTGATACCCATGTAATGTGGTACCTGTAAACCAAGACCATTCCATAGCTGTCAAGAGTTTCCTTAAAAGTCTGGACATAAAAAGGCAGTGAGCCCCAGAGGTTGTTGCTCCTTTGCCTGTGTGACTCTGCAATCACAAAACTGCTCAAAGAGACACAGATGCTGAACAGAATTGCGCTTCACAATTCCCATGCTATCCCCTCTCCAGATACATCAATAAAGACAGCATGTGTTTCTTTTTACTCCTCGTCTGCCCTCACTGCCCCTACTATCTAGACAGGTTTGTCAGGACTCATGACATGAAACTTACTTACCATGACAGAATACTGCATCTTACTTTCCTCTAAATCGCTTTACTGTTTATCCCTTCTAATAGTCAGCAGAGACACAACAGACTCCCGAATTTCCTAAATGGCATTTTATTTCAAGTGAGAAGATCCCTGCTCAGCCATTTCTAGAGCATGATGGAGAACTGGAAATGATAATACAGCTCTGAAAACAATTTACTATGACAGTGGTGAGGAGGGTAAACTGTACACTTCGCTCATACACCATTGCAAGAACTTCACCATTGTAACTTGAGTAAACTGAATTTTCTAACAGTCTTTGCTTGCTGCATTATATATCACTCAGGTAATAAAATGTCCAGAATGACAAACACAACATTCACAGAAATCAGACACCAGTAATGCCAGATGCAGAATCATGGCTTTCTTGCAAGGAGGAAGAATTACAGGAATAAAATCTGTAAGGAAGACTTCCTCTACAAGACCGATATCATAACTACTTCAAATACCACAGCACAGATGAGAGAACTACAGCAGGCAATGTAATACGTACTCACAAGGATGAGGTTTATTTGATGAATATAAAAATGCTTCACTATATTTAAACACATGGGTTTGCCAGATCATCCAAGACTTGCTCCCCAGGCACTGCTTTTGGTTGCTGTGACCTCTTAATCACGGCATCATACACTGCATCTGCCTGGCAGCATCACAGCCTCTTTTTCACTAAAGAGCTCCATGTTCACCACCCCACCACACCTGGTTTGGTGGGTGTCCCAACAGGTGTGAACACTGTCCTCATCCTGCAGAGCAACCAGAGGCTCATCACACACAGAGGGCTTGCACCCAAAGGCAGCCTGCTGGCAGTGCATCACCCAGCTGCAGCATATTGTGTGTTATCAGCCCTTCCACGTCCAGCGAGTCCAGGTGCCCCAGCAGCACATCCACTGCTACACCCTGCAATAGGATGCTGCAGATCCCTCCTTCCACTCTTGAATTCCTGCTTGAACACATGTAAGTCTGAAAACATGTTTAGAAAGAGTCCTATTTTCCTAAGTGTTTTCAAAGACTCTGGGCAATTATTTCTTTTTCACACTCCTTCCAAATGCACAGATCCAAACATTCAAAGCAGCTTGAGCTGTCAATTTACAAATTTACTGCTGCTCTGCAAACAAAGCAGTGTTTTGAGACAACTATATACATATACCCACATGGATAATTATCAGCATGCAGCTGGTACTAATTGCTACTCCCCTGAGACTTTGCACTTCATCCATTCAGAACCACTAACTATTGTTATTTGATCACAAGCTACAGTGGTTTGAATTATATGGAAATTTGAATTTTCATCACAAGAAACACCAAACTTCTAGTAAACTACTCCAAAAATTAAAGTTCAGAACAAAGTTAGGGAGAAAACAAAATTAACACTTTTTAAACTGTTTTGAGGGGGCATAAACCCTGAATTTCCAATAATCTGAACTGGTGCAACTCACTGCTGTTTTGTCTGACTGCCATGACTCTGATTCCAGTCATTTTTATGGTCACTGCTTTAAAGTAGGTCAGCAACTGTAATTCCTATTTTACAGACAGAGAAATCAGAGTAGGGGATGACAATGACTTCACAAAGAGAAAATATGACTTTGCAGAGACAAAACTTAAGTCAGGAAAATAAAAGGGCAAATTCAGAAAATGGCTTCTTAATATTCTTAGCTTTTTTGTTCTTTTTTCAAGAAACATATCCAATATTCACAAGTGACTGAATATTTATATCAAACTAAAGCAGTGTTCAGGAAAGAAGTGCTGGGACAATGAAGTTGACTCAGTAGTACTGCAAAGTACAGATGGGTAAATGCGCTGAGACAGTGAGAAGAAAGAGGAAATGTCATAACTGTGGGGCAATAGAAATGGAGAAGGCTAAAAACCAAGATGAAAAGGAAGAGGCAAACAAAAGCAGATAAAGCATTTTTTCTTGAATCACAGACCAGAGTAACCACTTCCTAAAATGCCATCTTAAAAAGTCATCAGCACAGCAAAGGGACATGCAGTCTACAAGCTAGAGACCTGAAAATCAAATTTATCTCCTGATTTTCTTCTTTCATCCATTTCAGTCCTACCTGATCTCTGGTGTCCAATTTCTACCACCCAGCATCGTCCACACTCTTGCTACTCTTAAAGCTCAGTGACTCTACCAAAATGCCCATGACTGACTTTCAGTGGTGATTTCATGTCACTTCTCCAGCCCATGGCTATGTGCTGCATTGTTTTCTATTTACCTAAGCCTCTGATTGCTCTGTATTCGAACAAGATCCAGGACATGAGGACTTTGGAGCCCTCCAAAGCTGGATCTTCCAGGTGTAGGTAGCCAGATCTTGGGCAAATGGTTCTTTCAAGTCAAGCTATCAAGTCACTCAAAGCATAATCCTACCAAATGGACACACACCTGAAGAAGTTTTATAGCTAAACTGACTCCTAATAATAAAAGAATCAGAATCAGGCACTTCTCCAGTAAATTCAAAATACCCCTATTCTACTCATCTCTCTGTGTACTCTGATTTACTGGTTTAAGAACAGAACAGCTGTTCCTAGGGAAATCAGGTATCTAACCTAGATAAATACTTGCAAAAATTCCATGAGATATTGTGCATGTCTTTCAAGACCTAGATATGCTATTTTGAAATACCCAGTTTTATGCACCTGGGAATCAGCTTCACCTGAAGATCACTCAGATTTACAGTAACATTTTCCAAAGCACTAGGAATAATTTACCTTACAAGTTTTACTTTCAAAGGGATTTAGTCATCTGGGTCATGTCAGTACTTTAGAAAACGTTATTTTTTCTGCTGCTGCTCCCTTACTTTTCACACCAGCTACTGTAGATACTTGATTTCACTATGACCTGAAGTGCACATCTGTAATCAATGGACATAGATGGTTCCTTCCAAAAGGTGAGTCACAGCATTTAAGGCAGGTGCCTCAAGCCAGTGTGAATATCTGTGTATTGTGTCTACACTTCCATAGGCAATTTTGTCAGGGCTGGCCTTCCAATGGCTCATAAAGTAAGGACACACCACAAGTTTATTTTCATAAACTGTCTGGAGACAGACAAAGCAAATAAAGATCTTTTTTCATGAATATGCCTCTTCTCAGCATTAAGGAGGGAAAGGGCTGAGATACCTGATGGAACACACCCATAATTCATCTTAAACCACAAGAGGTACAGGTACTTTGCAACTTTCACAAGTGCTGTAAACAACAGCACTATAATAGTAATTTATCTTCTACCCCACACTGAACAAAAGAAACACAAATGAAAAATTACCTGAGCACCATAGACTCGTTGCATTGCCTGGAGCAACTGGTTTGTATATTCAGTAAGGGTTCCTGCATCTTCTTCAAAGACACTGAGCAAAGACCGAGTCTTCAATAAAAGAAAAAAAGCAAATGGTTTTAATCCTGAGTGGAAATATTAAAAAGAAGCAAAAGCAACTAGCAAAAAACAAAAATCAATCGGAAATAATAAGCCTTTAACTTTGCATGATGCTGTTTATTCAGAATCTCAAAACAAGTAGAATTTTGGTCTTGTATTATGGATAGGTAAACTGAGGCATAAGGAGCAGAAGTGATAAAATGCTATGGCCAAATTCTGACTCCCAGTCTTTTGTTCCAACTAATACACAGTCCTTCCAACAAAATTAGGAATGTAAAAAATCCTGAATATCTGCCTGATGACTACAGTAATTCAAACCATGTTAAGGACTCTGCATCAACCACCACTGCTTGCTCACTTTACTTCTCTAATGTCAGACTGCATTAAAAGCACTCCTTTCCAATGAGATAATTTACACAGAATTATTCACTCTCAACTGTCTTGAGCAACTCTTAAGGGGCCACCGCCAAAGTGAGCTGATGTAATTGGGCCAAACAACTGAGTGTTCATCTACAACAACAGGCACAGAAGTATACACCCACTCAGAGATACCCTGTACTTTCTCCATTCTGCTAACTCATTCTTGTCAGCAAATGTGAATGGGGGAAGAACATAATGACTTGTGTTATCTTAAAGACATGAATTCCCTTGGTTTGTTTTGGTGGAATCATTGGGAACAAAGAATTATGTTGCTGACACTGCTCCTGGGATGGGAAACAAAGGTATTTCAGAGTAATGCCAAGCTCCAGAATTTGCTAGATCATTAGAATAATTAAAGAGGAAAGGCTGACCCTTTAACAAAGTCATGATCCACATCCTTAGTCTTAACTTTGATAAATCCAATCTATTTGATGCTAACTGGAAATGTCTTTCCATCTGTACAGCTAACTTACATGACATTAATTAGCTTCATCTGCTTACATGAGGGGCATGCAAAAACCCCAATACTTTCATAATCACGTCAGTCCTGTAACAGGGGAAGTGCTTTATCTATCCCCCTAATACAGAAATCTCTAATGTACCTGAAAAATTCAGATTTGAACTTAGGAAACTTAATTTTGAAGTTTTAAGATACTACACTATTTCAATAGAAGGCATGTGCATTTCCCCAAGGCAAAACTCTCTGCCCAGACTTCCTTTGTCCTGAAAAACTCAACATCAGTATCCTTCAAGAATCCTGGCCTACGATCAACTATCATTGCATCTCTGCCAAGAACTACCTATGCCAGAAATTAGTGTTGTGCAGCAGTTAAAATACATGACTAGGGACTCAGTCTTTCTGTTGTGTTCTAAACATTGAACAGGAGGGCAAATCTAAAAACTCTCAACTTTTCACTCTGCTAACATGCTAAACTGCTACAATATCTCCTACTTTAGAGACACTGCAGCCAATGCATTTGGGAAACTAGTTTGAGATCTTAGCATTTAAGGGAATACACAATACAAAGTACTGTTTTCAACTAAAGAGAACAGAAAAACAAAAAAATGGAGAGAAGGTCAAGTCAACAAAATGGATACCAAGAACCCAGAAGGACCTTTGTGCAGAACTTCCCTATAGGGACAGTGGCATGATTTTGAGAGTTTTCCACATTAAGCTGTAATTTCAGTAACTGAAAACATATTGCTTTTCAAAAATACCTGGTTTCAAATGTTTTATCTTCAATGATGCATTAAAACAAGCAAAATAATGTCAGCAAACTATCTTGCATCTATACCGTGCTCAACTCCCTTGTTTTGTGTTACAATGGCACATGAAATGCAAAGAGTATCAAGATAGTTAAAAAAAAAAAACCTGGCGAAAGCAAAAATTATAAAACTTGACACAATATTTACCAAGATAAATCTCGGGCCAAGATTAAAAGGTTACAAAGAAATTGCCTGAAGTAAGCTACAAATCACACATATCTGCATGCTGGAAAAGGTTCCCAAATACAGGAATGCCAGCTACATTCATAAATCTTACTGAATTTTTGCAGGTTCTCTTTTTCAGATGCCTAAATATGGGTTGAGGTAGAACAGCTCTGGGAAATAATTTCTGAAAGTCTTGGCCTCTGTTATTAGCACATTGTTCAAAAATAATAAAAACAATAAATGATTCAGGCAGTTTGGAAGTTATTCTTGGAAACTTTTACATTTAAGAATACCATTTGAAATTACTGCAACAAAATACCAGCATGTGTATATTTTCACTGTTGCTGTTTTGATAAATTCTGGAATAGCAGCTAATGCTGCTGAAATAAACCAGTAATCCAAATATTAAGCTAACATTTAGGAGGCCCCATTAATTGCAACATTATCTCGGCTTCTGGAAAGAGAGGAAAAAATTTTCTACTTCCATGTAAGTATTTCCCTTGGTTTTTGCATGACTGCTGACATAAATTTCTCTCAATTTTCTGGCCAAACACTTCAAAATTAAGACACTTCTTATGGCTTCTTTCAGCTAGTGCCTAGAGGCAAATCAAGACAAAAGTACTGTATTGTTAGGGAGAGAAACCAAGTTTCAGAAACCTGATGAAGAAATAACTTTGGCTTAATTCTCCTCTGTCTTGCACATAGTTTACATACTTCACACAGTTTATATGAAGTGAGGTCATATCCTCACTTCACCATCCCTTTGGATTGCAGTAAAGAGAATTAGGTCTGTTTATGCACAAGTAAACCATCCTGTAAGATGCTATGCTGAATGTTCTGTGGGACAGAGACTGACTTTTTTGCCTTGATTTTGTAGCACCTGGCACAGAGGGACCCTGTTGCACTGTGATACTAAAGCTCTCCCCAGGAAAAAAAGTAATAAAAATATAAAAGACTGAAAAAAACCCACTCCTCTTTGCTTGCATCAAAAAAAAAGTGTTTTAGCAATACTGGGCTGTTATAAAAATTAAACAACATCCCTCCCTCCCAAAGCTGTAGAACTTAACCAAATGTAATGACCAAATGAAGCTAAAACATCCTGAAACTACTTGTCTTTATGCACAGCCTGGTATTTCAGTAGAGGCAAAGGAGATGTTAACAGCCTTCATTTCAGGTCAGAAGAAAGATTAAGACCTTCAAATTCAATTCAGGGCATTGTTCAGCTGCTCGCAGTCAGTGTTACATTTTTAATCATTGAAGGAAGTGTTGACTGAAATGAGTTCACTTATGCTGCGTGTCAAGTTCTTCAGCTCCAGGATGCAGTGGGGAGGTTAACTCTAAAAACATCAATAACTGCCTGTAATCAATCTAGCACATTTTGGTGAACTACAGAAAAAAGTTCAGCCTGACAAGGAACTCTGCAAGTCACCTGGTTCAAACCTCTGCTCAAAGCAGGGCTCTAATGTCACATCAGGTTACTCAAGACTTCTTCCAGTCCAGTTTTTAAAGTTCCCAAGGGTGACTACATATACACCGTATCAAACACATGATGAACATCTTTCTTAATAGGATGGGATTTCATGAAATTACAGAAAAACAGGAAAAGAAGAGGTGATCAAGATGTGTCCAAGGTTCATTAAGTCCTGACAGGTGCACATCCAATCTTTCCTTTAAAATGCCTTATGACAGACTCCTTAACACGTGACAGCAATATGCTCCACAGCTTACCTAGTCATTCCTCCTCCTGATCCATCAGCAGATGAGTTAGGATTACAACACAGGGCTACCTGGCACCAGGGTCCGTGCTGATCCACCCTGCCATCCCTTTTTTTCCTTGCTTCACCCCTTACTTTTGTATTTCTGTCTGCACCATGCTTTGTCCTCGAGCGCACTTTCCTCACGCCTCTGTGAAATTTCCACTCTTTCCCCTTCCCTCTACTCCTCTTTTCCACCCAAACTTCTTTCCCAGCTCTCGAGGCCTCACACCCCTCACAGCCCCTGGAAACATTATGAGAAGGCGTGTTCTCCCCTGTGGGGCTCCCACAGCCGTCGGGGGTCACTTCTGCAGCTGTGTCACCGCGCCGCGCTCGGCAGCGGGGCACAGGGTGCTGCACTGGGCGCAAGGGAGGAACGTCCCGCCCTGCCTGCAATTCGGCAGGAAAGGGCGGCGACCTGCCCTCGTTTCTCAGACTCCTTCAAGTCATCTTCGCTGGGATCCGCCTCACCTCATCTATCCTCACGGGAAGCTCCAGTATCGTGAACTGCGGAGGAGCAGGCACGCTGGCGGTGACACTCCTCCAGCCCACTTTTGTCACCGGAGCCAGGTGACTCACTGCGCACAAGTGTCCCTTTCCCTTCGGGGGAAGCCAGCACGCCGAGCCATGCCCACCTGTCCTTCCCCAACACACCTCACCTCTTCGGGGCAACCCTTACGGCCACCGAGCGCACACTAAGACACGACAGTGCGAACAAAAAGCCACAGGAGCTTCTCTGAGGGCGATGAGGAGAAAGAGCGCCGTGTCCCGGCCCGAACACGCCGTGTCCCCCGCAGCGAGGCACAGCCCTCTCCCCCTGGAGACCCCCAGGTGCGGACTCTGCCTGGCCTTCCCCCGACAGCTGCCCGGCGGGACACCAGAGCCTCCCCCGCCGCCACAGGGTGCCTGCCTCACCGCATCCCTGCTCCCCGACGGCTCCGACAGGCGAACCCACCCTGACCTACTTCTCCGCCCCGCCGTCATGTCTCCCCACACCGCCCCGACACCCCTTTCCCCGCCGCCGGGCGCTGNGGGCCGGAGCCGCTCACTCCGCCCAGTTCCCGTCCGCTGGAGGAAGCGAGTCACGGGGAGAGCCGGCGGGTCATGGCTTCTTGCCGCCATTAATGCCGTGGGGCCGTGGGGCCGGAGGTCCCAGATGGAGGAACTATTCCATCTGCCCTATTCCCCAGCAGCGGGCGGCAGGGCTGGAGTGGCCTCCCACAGCCCCGTTCTGGCTCCATCCCCTGCACAGCAGAGTGGCAGGAAGGAGGATGCAGTAGTGGCTGTGGATCCCCCCTCAGCTGAGGGAGGTTGCCCTGGCCGTGAGGGTGCGTGGGTGTGATGAAAACCAGGGGAAGATCACATCCTCCAGCCTGGGCTTGTGGGGCTTGTGAAAAGTATAAAGTTGTATTTTGCATATCGCATATTTTTGTTAAAAAGTAGTTAAAAGTAGTTAAATAAATATTTTATTTAGTTAGATTAGAAGCAGACCAATGTAGCATTGTCTGTGAGTTAAGAATTTATGATGGGTAGTTAGGGATAAGAGTGTGTAGAGAAACCTGTATTTATTCTAAAGACCTTTGTTTAAGAAGATGTTTGCCAGACACCCACTTGACAAGGGGTACTAAAATTTGAGCCCTATATCAACCATTGACATTGAAATGTAACTTTCTGCTTAAAGATAAGGAAAGTTAAGAATGCTTTTAGAAGTGTTTTTTTTTCCTCTCTCTCTCTTTTTTTTATCACAAGCTGAGAACCGCCCTCTGTGTGAAAAATTGTATAAAATGTATTACATTTTATAGTTCGGTGTGCATTCACCCTGGGATGCACCCGGCCGTATTGATCTTTTGCTTCCTGAATTTGTCCCAATAAAATAATTTGCATTTTATGGTGAGCAGTCGTTTCTCACAGTTTTCAAAGTAAGCACAGTCTTGCTTGATCCATAACTATTATGTTCATGCTGTTGAAGGGTGGCCACTGCTTTTCAATGCCTTAGCTTCTCTAAAAGTCCAGAGTTACAGATCTTGATGGTAAATTCTTATGTTTTTGTCAGTTGTAGCTTTTGTTGCTGTAGTGAGCCTTGAGAGAAAAATGGAGACACTCAAAACCAGAATCTCATTTAAGAAAAAAAAATTTATGAAGCCCTTAGAAAGAATCCTGCCAATTAAATAGAATATGCAAACAAAAATACTGGCTGTAAGATGTTATCATTTCCAAAAAAATTTCAGTATTCAGATAACTCACATTGCTGCCTTCTTTTAAAAGAAGAAAAAAAAATTTAAAAAATGCATCTTGAGTTGTAAAAGAACTCCAAACATTAACATTGGTCTGCTTTTTTGTATCTAAATCCCAGTGGATTTTTCCACTTCTGTCATTCTTAAACGATAGCGAGTATTTTATATGACAAGGTGATTGCTAATAACGATTTTTTTCTTGCTGATTAAAAGACTGTACACAAGCGGGTGGCCTTAAGAAAGTTCTGCAGATCAACTGGATGATTATTTGCTTTAATTATGTATGAGAAATGACCATTGAACCCTGTAATTTTGGCTAAAATATTTGTGTGTGTGACATTGATTGATATCGCTTCTGAAGCTCGTGATAGGACCTTTAACCCAATGTGCCAAGCCATAACGGTGTGATTCTGCTCCACTGGTGCTGAAGCTCGACTCCCTGTTCCAGGCCTTTGGGCCAGAACAGAGTTCTCACGTTCAATCGCTTTTCCTGCCTGAATAAAGACACTAAGCCATAATAAAAATCTCTAGCTAATACCAAAAATACCAAGTATGACAGTATGTATTTACTTAAAGAGAAAACAAAAATAGATATGGCTTTATCATAATAATGTTTCAGGGAATTTTAGAATGGTGAAAAGAGGTCAGAGAATTTATTTTTTGTCTACAGAATATGAAGGAAGGAACTAGTTAGGCATTAGACTTAAGAATCCATGACCACCTCTGAGCCAATTTTGTCAGTCTGTGATAAGTCTTATTTTTCTTTCTTCAGAGATTTTGAAAACAGTATTTGAAATTCATTGAGAACGACAAGGCTTTCCTGCTGTATCTGTTAAGGTAGCTTCAGGGCTTTTTTTAATATTTCCCAAATACTTTTGTTACAACTCTGCCCCTTTCTTTCCCCCTCTAGTCTTGAAATAGTTTAGCAACAGTTCTTCCCCATTAGGTTGAAGTATTTCCTTCACCAAGAAAGCATCAGGGTGGTTTGTGGGAGTGGTTTGTGGTTTTATTTCACATCATTTTCTGTCCCAAGAGCTATAACCTCTAAGGTTTTATCATGTTCCTTTTGATGGCTTTGTTTAGTCTGAGGTTCAAGTGTGGAAGCCTATTGTCATTCCAAACTTGAGGATAGCTATTTCCCAAACAGGTTCTACTACTTCTACTTAAATAAAGCAGAAGGAACTTGTGTAACTTACTGATGTGTGATACTTTTACTAGCTGTCATTCTTTGTGGCATCATTCCTCACACAGTCATGAAATTTGGCTATTTATAGTGATCAAAACATTTTCATGGAACTTTCCCAATGCAGTCCAGGTGGTTTTGGATTTTTAAAAAAAAATGTGCCTTTCAGTAATTGAAATTACTTTTTCACTGAATTACTGAAAATTGCAATTAATTTCTCAGTCACCTGGTTTTATGAGGTCTCAATAATTAATCTTCAGTATCTCCAAATAATGTTTCTAAAATAATTAAATTAACCTATAATACTACCACCGGACATTTCAACAATTTATTCATACAACAGTAGCAGTATTATTAAAAAAAAAAAAAAAGAGGTATCTTATGCATAGGCAGACCTTTGGGTAGGGTGTCTAAGCCTTTGACACGAGAAGATGCTGTTTCTGGGTTTCATGGGTTCCCATGAGTGGTAGCAGCACTGCAGTGCTGGGCTTCCAGGCCTTGGAAGTCTGCTGGAAGCAGCCTGGCCAGTCCTACTCCAGGTGACACATGTCTACGGCACTTTGCAGTACCTGTGCTGCAACTGGTACCCAAGGTAGCTTCTTCAGAGCTGTCTCAGTAGTTTTACATCACCCAGTATCTTATCCCCATCTGGAAGACAAGTGGCATGGCATTTATCTTGTTGTGTGGTCCAGGAGCTGCTCGCTGCACTGGGCAGTGCAGTGGACTGAACACTTCAGCTTCTGTGTCGTGTGTGCAGGTGTTGGATGAATACTCAGATGCTGCAAAAAATCTTGCAAGTGAAGAGAACTCTTACAGCCATTCTAGGAACATTGTGCCTATGGAAGGAGAATAGGGAAACAGTAGACACAGTATCCAGAATCAGTCACCCTGGTGTTCAAAAAGCCTGTCAACAGCAGTATGAATTGAGCTGGAGAACACTTCCAGTAAGAAGACCAATTGATTTGTATGTATTCTGTAACCTATGGATGACTTGACTATGTTAAGGAAAATGCTTCTTAGAATGTGAAAACTTCAGGTAAAAACCCCGGAATGGCCAAAATGAAATTGACATATACCACTTATAAAACTAATAATAATACATCATAATATCAAGTAAAATCAATAAATAATTGAGCATTGAGTATGAAGTAATTCATTATATGAACTAACTGATCTGTTTCTAAGAAAAGATGATGCTTTCTTCTAGCAAAAGCCTTACCGTAGCCAAAAAATCTCATAATTAAGAGAAGGAGCAATTTTAAAGAAAATAAGAGGAAAGATTGAATTGATCTGTAAGTTCAAGATTTTGTCTCCTAAATAAATCTCTTGGCAAAATGACGTAAAATCTTCCACTGAAATTGGTGCATCTTCAAACCTGAATTTGGGGTTTTACATGGGATAGTCCTGTTCCTGTTTGTGGATGGTTAGGAACATCCCTTGGTAACCAGCCAGTCAAGTCTGGTCCTCCCCAGGCTGCCTTTGCTCATGTAACAGAAGGGACCACAGTGTGAGATGGCAGCTGGGACTGTGCCTGCTGCAGGACTGGAGGGTCTCAGTACCATGCTTCCAGGTTTGCCCAAGTGCTTTTCCAGCAAACTGCCCAGCACCAGCTCAGGGCTGAAAGCAGCAGTGCCAAGCCTGGATGGTGCTGAGCATGAGTTAATAAGCCCTGCCAGCTTTAATTGGCCTGTTTGGAAACAAGACAGTTGTTATGCATCCTTAGCCTATTTATTTCCAAATTTGATAATCCACCCAGTATTAATGGAGAGCTGACTATAATTATTTTTTTCTGGTTAGACTAGTTACAGAGTAAGTCATACTGCATTGCATTTTCTTTCTCATCTGTTCCATTATAACTTTAAAGAACATACTGCATTGTACTTCCTTTTTGGCTTCCTACCTTATACTTTACAAGAAATTTCTGAGCAGTGGTGTGCTAGTCACACGTTTGCTAAGTCATCTGAGTCTATTTATGTATTTAACACAGTGTCTAATATTCTTCATGCTCAGTAACAAAGAATCTTTGAACTACAGATGACTTTTAGAGATGTAATAATTTACCCTAAGTTGTGCAACTGTCTCTGTGTAAATATATATATATATAAATATAGGAGGTATGTTACGTGATTGTAGCAATAAATTGCTTCAAATGGATACAAATGAAAGAGTTGAAAAAGAGTTTACTACTCTCACTACCAGAAGCATCCCAAACCAAATTTTTAATAGTATCTGAATAAAATACTGGTTAAATTAATATTAGGGCATCTAATGTACAGGAGAAGTCTTGGATACATAGAAAAGGAGTATCTTGTGATTTTGTGTATGACCCACAACATAATATTGGACTGAAATAAAATTCCACTGATATTATTAATTGTTATGTAAACAAGATATCATCTTGTTTTAATATAAAACACATGGCTTTGTTTCTTTCCATTAAACACGTTAGTAATATGCCAGAATGCACAGATGTACTGGCTAGTGGATGGATCAAATTAAAATCTCATTGAAGGTGAAGGGTATAACTGCCATCTTTAATTTCATGTAATTTAAGGACAATTAAGTCCCTCATGTAACTGAGTAAAGCAGCAGCTTCCATCCAGATCCAGAGTAAAAATATAGTTTCAAAAGCTGGAGTCTCTGATGACAGTACCAGCTAGAAGTGTTGCCACTGTTCCCCCACACCTGCTTCTGCCCTGTGGTGTAGGAACTTCAGGTAGTGTTGGCATGGCTGCTTGTTTGGGTGCCTGCCTGATGGAGGGAATCTGATTTAACAGCTTGAATTTGCTTTGCAAGGAACAGGAACAGTGACGGAATGGGTGGTTCGTTGGTGGGGAGAACTTGGAACATTTGAAGGTCAAATTATTACCTTTTGTCCAGTTTTTGCAGTGCTTGTGCAAATGCTAAGATACAAGCTCCTTTCTCCTTCTAGCTGTCCTTTTTGTAATGTATGTTGCTCCCTAACAGGAGACACTTCTTCAAGTGATCATCCAATGGAGTTCAGGAGTATCTGAGGAATGGTGAAAAATCTTTCAGTGAAGCACAGCAAGTGGCAGAAAGAATAATACAAGTGCTTTATCAAAGAAATGCACGTGTGGTATGATTCTGCAGCTTAGAATTAAGAGACATCTGATGCCTGATATATGAGTATTCTGTGAAATGCTAGTAAGTAACTTGCTAGGCATAAAGGTTAAGAACAGGCTGGATCTTCTGGTAGGACTGTCAGTTTAGTGTCAGAGGGAACACAGGCTCAGCGCCCTGCTTTTGTAGTCTTTACAACATCAATACAAGTATCAGAAGCAACTGCACTTAGTGTTGTCACTGTGTGTAAAGCCAGCACTTAGTCTAATTTTTTTTATCGTGAGATTACCAGAAGATCAGGCCCTGCACTCTTGTGTTTCCTTCTGAACAACATAATTAAAAATTCTGCTTGTCCTAACTCTGATGAGTCCCTTTGATTCACCTTCCCTTGCATCTTTCTATGGCTGCTTCGGTTAAAAACACTGAATGATAAAGTCTAACATTTATATATAGCAGAACATACAATAAAATCTATAAGAAGTCCACAAAAGTCTGCCAGAGTAATTATATCCTTTTTGGCCTTCCTGTTTGCTGTTTGGGTTCTTTTTGTTATGCATATACAGTGTAGCACACAAGGGTCCTGGTCCATAACCGAGGCTACTGCAGACCACAGGGGCCTCAAACAGGTCTCCTGCTTGCTTCCCCCTTGAGCGGAGCCTGCCGACCCTGCCCAAGGCAAAGTCAGAGCAGGATGTGGTGGTGCAATAGAGTATCGTTTTGTATTTTCAGAAAAACAGCAGAAAACCCAGAGGGCGATACAGAAAACATATAGGGAAACCAGGCAGCGCCCAAATGGGCACTGATACCACAGTCTGTTTCCCGAAGGGGAGCGACTCCTCCCGGCAGGCTGCCAAGACAGCGTCATGAGCACACGTATGTAAGCAAGTGCTGGCATACAAGGAAAACACACTGCGGCATCGCTGCCCAGGCAGAAGGTTTGGACACCCACAGTCCAGCTCAGCAGGAACCATCTCGCCGAGCTCAGTGTTCCTCCACAGGGTCCTCCACTCGCTTCCAGTGTCGCGAGATCAGATGTTTCCAGTTTTTCCTCCTGTGGCGGCTACTTAGAAGTTCTGCTGCTGTCTGGAGAAAGCCAAATACTGGAAACACTTTCCTGTCATATGACTGGACCTACTGCTGCAAACGAAGGGCTTGCCAGAAAGCTGGAGTTCTGCAGCATGTGCACTGAGACACTGTGTCCAGCCTTGCTGCTGGAGGCAGGGTTGTCACCCTGGCATGCAGGTGCCATTGCTTTAGTAGGGGCCAGTCAGGAGTACAAGGGGAGCAGAGTTGAATCATTACAGAAGAGGCTGCAAGCCACATATTGCTATTGCCTTTCATACCATTGTAGCTCTTAGAGTGTGTTTTCAGAGGTTTCTTGCTGGTCTTACAACGGGAGTGAGAGCACACCCCCTAGGAAGGCTGACACAGGGCCAGACTGCTGCTGTTAGCAAAATAATTCTTCCAGATGGCAAACGTCTCTCAATATTTTCCCAGGATAAAGACCACTGTGAGCCAAAGTACAAGCAAGGTGAACTATCTCACCAGGCTTCCTGGCTATAAACTGCCCACCATATGTGACTGTTCAAGCACCTCAACTTCTGCAGAATTTGCTTTGCAGAGGAGAAGCTGCCCTGCCCCTCTGTTTTCCACCATGTGATTTGCCCTGCAGGCAGGTGTTTTGTTATCCCTGTAGCAGTGTCATATGTTACCTGTGCACTTGACAACCCAACTCCGGTCCTGCAAACATAGAAACTTGTGTTTAGCCTGTCAAATTCCTGGAGATTAATCAGGCATATAAATGTTGGCTGGATCAGTAAATAGTTTTCCAGTTCTTTCAAATTCATTTATGGTAACACATCACTTTTCTTTGTTTTTCTTTCTTTAAAACCAGAACATTTAGTCCAAGGGCCACATACAGTCATTATCTTTAAACACTCTGTAAACGTAAGTGCTGACAAGATCCTAGGTCAGCAAGTGTCTCAGTGAAAACCATGAAGGACTCAGACAGCATGTACTGCAGACAGCATGTACTGCAGACAGAGTCAATAGGACCTAATAATATGCATAAGTTTTTCTTAGAGAGGACCAATGGTTCCTAATTAGTTTTTCACCCTCTCGAATCAAACTTGTATGAAATAACAAAAAGAAAAAAGCCCCAAACAGAAGAGCAGTGTCATATCTGTGACTGTGAGAATGCGCATAATAATGCAATGGAAAATGTTCTTGTCAGTGTTTAAACTAACTTAATTGCTTTGAAAGAAATCTGTGACAAAAGTCCACAGTTCTTCATCCCTTGCCTGAGCAGAACTGCTTGTGCATGCAGAAATTCAGAGGTTTTGTTACATGTGATTTACACTACGTCATAGCATTGCCAAATGGAGCAATGTTCAGCACTTTGAAAATTAAATCAAGAAAAAGTGGCTTCATTTCAAATAAGCACTCTGGTTGTTGTTAGGTTTGAGTCCAGATCTCTTCTCATTTACACTGTTATACATTTGGATTGGTGCTGCCAGCACCTGGGGTTTCCCTATATTACAACCTCTAGGGCAAGTTTGCTGTGAGGGGCCACCAGGGCTGTCAGCTCCTCATCAGCACTTCTCCAAGTGACATGTGCTTCATATTATGAGATGAAACAGATTTTGGTTTGGTTGGAAAAGCATTAGTCCTTCTCATTGTGGAGGAAAGAGAAATGCAAGTCCTTGAAACCTAAATGCTCACTAATATTTAATCAAAGAATTAAATCTCCACAGCAGTTATTTTAAGACATGTTCATAATTTTTACACAATCCCATGCATTTTAGAAGCCCCAAGTCATGATTTTTGTACACATTTACGGGTGCAAATACTAACAAACAAAATACCAGTGTTTTGGGAGCAATTCCAGGGATATATTGATGAACAGCTGGTCATGGGGTTTTGTGTGTTGCCTCCATTTTGCTGTTAAACCTGGAATGAATGAAACTAAATATTCAATGCAGAAATTCCCAAAACATCCATTTCTACATCTTTCTTTGCCCTTTGCCTCTACTTGTGGATCCAGAAGCTGACTCCATGTTTACCAAGGGTGCGTTGCTTAATCTTTATTGATATAAGTGAGAAGAGTTTGTCACCTTTATATAGGTGCTAAAAGGATGTCTCCCATGAGAATATTATGTAACTATTCCTATTGATTGTTTACAGTTTCTTGTATTTCAGGGCTACAAATACTCTGCTCTTACAAATACTTGACATTATGTATACAAAATACTTAAAAATTGCTAGTATTTTATCTGTTAAAAGCCACATTCTGATTAAAATTCTGTGTTAAAACCATACTTTTTCTGTTTGTCAGTCAATGGAAGATAATATAATTGGTATACATAGGTTTATTTTTTGAATGACCTAACACACTGCTTCCATGTTGCTAATTGTATAAACAACTTCTGTTTACTGTGTGCCTAATGTGGCAGATGTTTTGATTAATCAAAATGATTAGTATCCTCTTGTATTACAGGCATATTTAGATAAAGAGGTGCTGTTTTGATGGACATAGAATATTTATCGTTTTTAACCTGGCTGGTATTTGCTGAAATATTTTTTCAATAAAATGGCACATGCAAGTTATGAAAGTCCCACCCACTGTGAATCATATGTGGTCATTGTAAAAATAATGTCCAATTTTAGCCTCTCTAAGTTTTCAGCAGCTAAAGTGTTAATTAAGAAGAGGTGGATAAATATGCAGATTTGATGAAGACATTTTTGTCATGAGGATGTGTCTCTTGTTTCTACTACAATCTGCAGGCACCCTGCATACGAAAACAAGACAGTGCCCGTGCTGTTACCAATATAAGGCAAGAGCAATTATTATATGTGGAAAACTGCAGTGAATATCTATATCAACAACAGAGACCGAATTTACATCTGAAAAAGGGCATAAAAATAATAATAAAAAAGTGGGGATACCATCTTCCTACAATACTGAGCACATAAAAGCCATGGGTGCAGAAGGGCCTCTCTTGAAACAAAAGTGTGGGACTGCATATGAGAGACAAATATATTGTGCAGACGAACAGCTCCTGAGACACCTGCCTTTCTCATGTACAATTCTGAAGCACAGAGAGTTTTTCTCTTATGGATCTAGATCCATTTGTCTTACACTGCTCAAGTACTAATTTAGGGTTATCAAACGCAGCAAATGTGTGTTAGGCACACAGATGCCTGAAGTGATGCAC
The DNA here is from genome assembly GCA_013390005.1 of Calyptomena viridis. Classification (NCBI taxonomy): domain Eukaryota; kingdom Metazoa; phylum Chordata; class Aves; order Passeriformes; family Eurylaimidae; genus Calyptomena; species Calyptomena viridis. Next base: position 115,609 of record WEIV01021315.1, read on the forward strand.
AGGCTTTGTTTCAAAGGGATGCAGTGCTGCACTGGCATCTTAATGACATCTCAGTATAAAGATCCTTTCTCTAGCATTTTGCCATTCTTTAATCTTTTAATTTTGTGATCCTGTCCTTGCAAAAGCTGATTTAGCTGCATCTTGTAAATTGATTTAAAAGTGAGAGACAGGGAAAGAGATTAATCTGTCTGCATAGTATACTAAAATAAGAGTATACTAAAATTAGAGAGTAAGCTGCTTTTCTCCTCTGTAATAGAGCTTTGGGAGAACTGTTTCTTATCAGAGTGTAAAATGACGCTTAAGTGATCTCAGGTAAGAGGCACTGTTACTTATCTCCTGTGTTTTTGTAAAACCCCTAATAGAAGGATCTAATACATCATATATATTAACCTTTTGGGCACAGAAATGATTCAAAACTGGTTTTGAAAATCCAGTGTTAGCATTTGGCTATTTTTTATTTTCAAGAGCACCTGAAAATTGAAATGAAATGAATTCTGAAATGAAAAAATCCATGCAGGGAGTGGGTAATAGCTGAGCTCAGTATGAAATTCTCCAGGTCTGTGTGCTAAAATCTAGACTTTTTAGGAATAGACATAGCACAGATGTGAACATACTAGAGTTGAATTATGACATATCTTCCCAATGAACTTACCTTTGAAAGTTTTAGTCCTGAACTCCATTTCTACCTTGTGAATCAGCTAAGAATCATATGCTGGACTGTTAGCTTTCAAAAAACATGACTATGGACAATAATCACATTCAGAAAGAATTATTAAATTAGTTACTATTTATTCTGTTAGAAACTGGGGGGGGGATTTTTTGTAAAGCTGGCATATCCACTAACAGAATATTTGCATTTCTTTGGCTCTTACTGGCCTTTTATTTAGTGATATGATTGCATTTCTCACTGGCTGACCAGAGAGTTTCTTGTACATTTCTTACCAAGTGTTTTAGGGGTTGTCATTGATTTTGTCTCTGTTCGTGTCTGATTTGGCCCATAATGAGAATTTTATTTGTGATTTCCATGAGAGCAGGAACAGGTAGATAATTGAAAATCTTCTTGACTTAGGATGAAAAAACTCCCTTGGTCTAGGCAGATACTCTTCTATGCTTAAAACGGAGGTGTTGAAAACATGTTTTTAAGTCAGCTTCCATGGACCATTATAAATGAACACATTCTACTGGTTTTTGGTTTTTGTTTTTTTTTTTTTTTCAAATAGAATGAGTCATCATCTTCATTTAAAAGAAATAAGTCAATTTTTCCACTATCACTGCAAGGAAGAAGACAAATTGTTTTTCCTTTTAAGTTCTTGCAGTTGATTCTGTTCCTTGTTGCTGTGATAAATAATGTCATGTGGGACCAGCTCAGGGCTCAAGAGGACTTTGAGGTTGGTGCTGAGAAGCTCCCGTGGTTAGCATGGGCTTCCCAGGCAGCCAGAAGAAAGGAGGATGGTATAGAAAGCTCTTTATCACATTTTTTCATTGCTAACAACGAGTGCAAGAATGGGCACACTGCATGGATTACAGTAAGTCTGTGATGGTCCAAGCATGCAGGGTCCCTCTACTGCTTCTTGTATAAACTTGATACTACTAGCAAAATCTAGTCTGTAGAATGAGGTTTCTAAATCCTTTCATAAAAAATCTCTTCCAAAGTATTTTAGCTACCTATTGAGCAACTGCCAGAAAATGACAACTTGCTATCACAGCTGCTAACTAAAGGTTAGTGTAGGGGAAATGGCATATTGAATCTTCAGTGTTTATTCTGCTATGGAGAACAAAAATCATGAATGGTGTGAAGTGAGGAATTGATTCTTCAGTGTTTATCCTGATATAGGGAACAAACCATCAACAGCTGAAGTGGACAGGAGCCAGGCTCAAAGCAAACAAGAGCAGCTTCTTCAAATTATATGCGACTGAGAAGTGGAACACAGGATGCTTTGGGTGCTACGGGCTATGTGGGTTCAAGGGTGGGTGGGACAGGTTCATAGAAGAGAAATGTGTTAAGGGTTGCTAAATACATAGGAACCATGTCTGTGTCAGGGAGACTATGCTCTGCAAATGCTGGAAGATAGGAGAGTTTGGGAGGGGGACATGCCATGTTTCCTATGTTCTTTCAGCTGCTGTCAGACGGGATCCTGAACAAGGTGGATCTTTCCTTTGACCTGATACAACTTTTTTTTTATGTTCTTGTTAGGCACATCCTTTTTTAAAATAGTAATGCTATCTCACTGCTTCCTACTTTGGCTTCTCTATTATCTCATCCATCAGCTATTTCTTGTCTTTCTGACTGCCAGCAGAGATGAACATTCATTATATGTCCAGATGGTACCTTGCACAGTTGGGGTCAGACCGGTGCAACCAAGTGCTTTCACATATAAGCATTACTAAGAAATACTGTAGAAACATGGGCGGTGGATTTTGTTATAACTGTCATTTGGCTTGTATATCCAAAATCAAATTTGTTAACCCTTTTTGTTAAGAATAAAATGTTCACAGTGTTTCCCATTGCCATATAGTGAGCAACTTTAAAGGCTGTGAAATCATGATAGCTTTTACTAGTAAGCTCTTGATTTTTCCCCCTCTTTATATCAATGAAAATAATTTAATATCTTGATGTACTGGGCTTTGCTTACTGATGCGCAAAAGCAAATAACCTCCAGCTGACCTAAGTGCTTTTTTGTCTTTTGTAGACTGGGGTTTGGACTACTGAATTTTTCAGACAGAATGATCCTTGCAGGTTTGGGAAATCGGGTTGTAACTCTCTGTCCTTAAGTGATCATATCCACTATCTATGTAGCACAATGATACTTGAGCAAGTCAGTGAAAACAACGAGCTGAGGTTGCCATCTGTAAAACAACAGTGCAGTAGCAAGACTGTAAAACTGTCCAGGGAGAAACATAATACAAGGTAGCCTGAAAACGTGGGAATTAAAACCTGAAAACACTGGAATAGAGAATCTACCATGAACAAGGTTGTTGCACTGTTTAACTCTGACCACAGATTTGTAGTGCAACTCTTAAAGATTTGGTCTACATTGAAATCCTGTTGTAAATTTGATTAGGAAAAAATTAATCTCAGGATGCTAAATACTGATGAAGAACTGACATTTTTTTCAGCACATTTGTGGTTTTGAGAACATCCATATGGAAAAGACAGTCTTCAAAAGAAGTAATGGTAAGTACCACTTTATTTTTTCTATATAATTATAGAGAATTCTGAGATGGAAGGGACCCACAAGGATCATTGAAGTCCAGCTCTTATGCTCACATGAGCTGAGATCTAAGCTTTTGGAAGCAAATGTTTTGTTAGAAAAAAAAATCATGGGTGAATAAGATTCCTATATGGATACGTAGATAAAAAGAATTTGGAAAAGTATACATTATTGTGCAAATAAGGGCTGTTCCCTGTTACCCAGAAGTTATTATGGGTTTAAAAAATCCTTTTCCATAGACTTGCATACCAACTTGACAGACAGATTGTTTGGATTTCAAACTCTCAGATGAGCAAAAATGTCCAAAAAGGGAAAAACACTGGAATTTCAGATTTGTATAATCTCATTAAGCAATCTGTTTTGCAAGATGGGTAAAATTTAGGTTGATTTAGGGAGAGAATAACAAAATCCTTTCTCACTATGCCTTCTGAAATACTTAGAGAAGCTCACTTACATCCATACATCTCCCAGTCTTCCTTAGAGGAGATGAAGTACACAGGGTGTGTGATGGCAGACACTGAGAGTTTGCTGATGCAGGGATTACACCACTCCTTTCCTTGGGTGTAAAGTGTTCATTTAATTAACTTGCTTATGTGACTGTATTTTGCTACCAGTTATTTTCAGTAATGAAGTAAAATGCTCTGTTTGTGCAAAACACAAGCAAAGTTGAAACTAAAGTGTGTCTTCTCAGTTGAAGTAGGAGGCACCTACAATAGAGCTGTCAAGAAAGGGGCTGGCTCATTACAACCCCAGACAGTATGTAGAGGAATGTATCACATTTCCTTTGTCTTAAGTCCCTTGGAACTGTTACTAACTCCTGTGTGGGAACTTCTCAGTCTAGCTGCATCAACATCTTGAGAAATTAAAAAAGCTCATACTCTTGACAAAGTAAGAATGTTTTGATGAATGTGCTGAATCAAAGGACACAGTGCCTTGGAGACTTGGTGTGAAAGGAAATAGATAGAAGTCAAGAGTATGAGAACCAAAAGAATTATTTTGAGAATCTAATTGGCTTTGAAAAACCAGTGAAAACAAGGACAGGTGTTTATGCAGCTAGCTTTCTCACAAAATGTACAATAAAAGGGGAACCTCGTGGGAGACAAGGCAGATATATATATAGAGAGAAGATACAGGGCTATAGAAGATAGAGGAATGTAATGGATGAATAGAAGAACAAAGCAAGTGATCTCTCAAAACTCATCTCGGTGTGCTGAGCTTTTTTTTCATTTGCCGATACCTCTGACTCCTATATCCTGTTTTGTTGGGTGTGCAGGAAGTTTCTTGCCTTATTGAACTAAATGCACACTTAGTTTGTGCACACAGGGTGCTTGGCTTGTGTATGATACCCTGACCTTGTAAGAGGAGTGAGAGTGCTTAGAAGTTACAGCATCTTTCTGTCATCCTTAATACTACTGCAAGTTTCTGAACCAGTCTCATATCTTTTCCTTGTGGCCAGGGCAATAGCTTGGTGTCATGGCATCTCCAGGGGATTTTTGCCTCCCAGCTGCCTCTTCTAAGATGTGAGGACATGGCTCGGTTTCTGCGCTCACCACAACTGCTTCCACCAAGGTAAATTATATATTAAAAACATGTTCATAAATACTTCAAAATGTGGCAAGTCTATGGTCAGTGTGGGTTGCTGGGATTTTTCATTTGTTTTGATATTAGAAGACCACATGGGACCTTAAGCAGCATGTCTTTCAGCCTTGCTTTCAGAGCACCCTTTCTTCCTTCCTAACTACGCCATTAAAAATTCACTTTGGGCTGATACTTGGTGCTTGAAAGCTTGGCCTGAAGGTTTATTTTTCTATGTCCAATTTCAGAAAACTGGCCATCAAAACTCACTTTTGTGAGTTTTTTCTGAAGCAAAATGCACACAATTGTGCTGCCTCTCTGCTTAGGAGCTTGTGATGGTGAAGGAGTTTTGTGGCCACGCCTATGTGCCCATGAGCTCTGTCTTACTAAATTTTAAACTGATCAGATTCAGGCAATTTGTCTGGAAAGTGTACACAAAGACCCTGAAAATACTGACTTTCTACAAATGACATGAAAATAGGCGGTGACCCAGAGGAGGGAGATCCTACAAATGCCCACCCTGTTCCAAGGTGGAAGTCAGTGAGCCCGTGTAAGTTTGCATCCCCAGGGCAAAAATTCATAGGAGACTGGATGTTATTGATTCTGCTGCTTATTGAACTGCTTGGTTTTAACATGTGCTTTTTGGGAAGTCTGTAAGAGAATTGTGATGTCTTTTTTCCACTTCTCTGAATAGACTGCAAGATCAGGCAGCAACACTTTATATCTGGTTCTTTTGTAGTAGACAATTATCAGTCGTATGCATACTTGATGCTTACACTTATGTTTATATGACACCAGTAAAACATCTTTCTAAGCCCTTAAACAAATTTGTTACAGCAATAATATCTATCTAGCTAGAGCATTTGGAGTTGTATCTGGTTCTATCCATTGGGTTTCAGCCCCCTGTTCATTTGAGAGGATAGACTAAGAGTAAGCAAGCCATCAAGGTTTTAAAGTATTATACTTTTCTGTGTGGAAGACAGGCTCGGGTTAGCAGAAAGTAAAATTCTTTTTTGTAAATTATACCAATATTGAATGAAAATGATTGCTTGCAGAATTTGTAACTTACATCACAGATTTCTCAGTGCTGTTGGTATGAATTGGGAAAAACAAATCTGTAGCTCTTACCAACCCAGTGGGTCTTCAGTTTCACCGTCATGTTTCTTATGAGAAATACCGAAACCAACCAACAAACATTTGCTTAAAATAGTGAACGGGATGTTATTGCTAGCAGATGTAGGTTCTCAGCCCGGACCTGTGGTTACGCGGGTGTTTCCCGTGGTGGATGAGGGGAGTCCCAAAGCTCCTGTGAAACGCGTGAGCCAAGGAGCATCTCCACTGCCCGGGGGGGTCTGGGCTTGTCTGCTGCGGGTGAGGGTCTTTAGGAGTCCTGCAGGCTTGTGCTTGGGCTAAGCCACATCTCCCGCTTAACAGCTCCAGCCTGTCCGGACTAGGGGAGACCCGGCAAGCGGGGGTAGCTTTCCTCGGGGACGAACAGGGGGTGTGGTGAGGGGTGCGGTGAGGGGCCGGGGCCGCGGCGCCCGGGGCCGGCGGTTTCCCGGGCGATGGGTGGGGAGTGGAGGAGGGGGAGGAGGAAGAGGAGGAGGAGGAGGGGTCCCCGTGGCTTTATCTCCCCCCCGGCTCCGCCCGCCGCCGGCTCCTTGTCGTCTCTGCACCGCACCGCACCGNCAGCCCCCGGGTTGGGGCATGCCCGTCCGAGCCGCGGGTATCGTTGCCCGTCCTCTTGCAAGAGCATCTTCCGTTCCCGAGGCTGATCCACTCGCCCGGGGCAGAGAGGGTGGTGTGGCCTGCCGCGGGCACCGGAGGCTTTCTGGTGCCCGGTTGTCGCTGGGATCAGCACCTTCGACAGGAGCTGCCCAAGGCACGGCAAGCCCAGGCCGGGTACCGGACGTAAGGATCCCTCCGGCGGTGTAAGCACCATCCTCTTTGCTTCCCTATAAGGCCACGAATGCTACTTCTGAAATGAATTTGTACCACATCTTCTTTGCTTGTCGGAGAAGTTGGAGGATATTCCATGTTTAAGGTTTCATGCATATTCATGTGTACTGCTGGCTTGGTGCGTCCAGTCGGCTCCCTTATTTGTTCACTGCTGTTTTCAAAAGAGATAAGATCTGGGAAGATGGTGCTGTTGTGCTCTTCCTCCCCTCAGCCCCCGCAGAAAAGGAAAGTACATGGAAACTGCTAAGTGGACCTTCACCATGTAATCGTAATACAAGCATTTCTCAATCATTTTTCGTCCTAACTGCACTTGACAAACATTGCCACCTGTTCTAGTACCTGTATTAAGGCTTCCAGATGCATTTGTGAGCTTCATAAGCTCTTGAAAATACACAGCAAAATAGTGGCCAGACCAGTTAATGGCCAGTCTCCATGTCATACTGTTTTGACTTTATCCACAGCTTCAGTGGTGCCTTGGGTGGTGCTAGTCCTGACTTGGTCATGCTTGTGAGCGTGAATGATAACTCCAAGTTGTACAAATGTGTGTATGTTTGTGTGGAATGTTGCTGGTTTACCTGTTAAACTCTGCACTTGAAGCTCACAGGAGAATGGCTTTTCTGCCATTATTGCTTCCTTGGTTTCTGTTAAATGATTATAAATTAGGTTTTATGTATCATGATCTATTCTGTCTCCTGGGTAAAAGCACTAGTGCAAGCTTCAGAGTTCAGAGGAAACTTTTTAGTTCATTATTAGTCCCTTTGTGGTAGTTTCTAAATGAATGTTTATCTGGCCACCCTGTGGAACTTGTACCAGGGTACAAGTGGGTAAATGTCAAATAGAATAACTGACAGCAGTATTGTTAAGCAAATCTTTTTGAACAAAGTGATGTGCTGTTGCATTAAAGGCAGTTATTTTCAGGTTTTGCCTTGTAGATGAATGAAGTATTTTCACTGAAAGTATGACCCCTTTGATAGTTAAACTTACTTATACTGTTACTCATAAAATATTTGAACTTACGTTTTTTGCCAACCTTTTGCATACTCTTTAGAAATGGTCCATGGATTTCCAAGGATTTCGTAGGTGAAAAAATAATGCTATGTAAAACATATTGATAGTATAATGGAATTATTACTGTTGCAGTGATAAACCTTTCCAAAGCAAATGTAACTCTGAGAGGTCCAGTTCTCTTCTCACTTTCACCACTGTCAGTCAGGAATTAGTCTATGGTCTTAAAATAATAAACAACTCATAATAGAAGTAAGATGTCAGATATCTACTACTTATTTGCTTCATTTAGCATTCCTTACTGTGCCTAATAAAAATATTTTATATAGGGGAAGGAGAAGATGTACCATTTTTATCCTGAATCTTCAAGCTTTCAAGGAAAGTTCAACTCCATATTTTACCAAAAGATGCAAATATTGTGTAAATACAAATTGATTTTGTGGCATGCACAGCATGACCACATCTCTAATGAGAGAGTTATGACTATTCTACAGTCAGTAATCTCAAAGCTACAGGTATATAACATATAATTAATCTGTAACACTGTCATATCATAAGACCAAAGATAATATTGTAGCATACTTCACAGAATACATTAAATGTGTTTTACACCAGTCCCCATTTTCTTACTCATGAAATTTCTATTGTAGCCTACTTGATTTTCCTAGGCAGATGTATATATAGTGGTAGTTCAGCTAATAATATTATCTTCTGTTGCATGGCTAGAATGACATCAGAGGAGCTATCAGCCCTATGGTCTGTGAGGTTTAAACTAATAGACATGATCTAGAATAACATTTCTGTCTGTGGTGCAGTAGTCCAGAACACCAATATAACTCAGAGTTTAAATGTTCTTCCCAGAGCATCAGATAGTGGAAAAAGGCTCCTGAATTGAGAAACAGCAACTTCAGTTATCCCAGTAAACTGATGCATATGCATCTTTCTTAAATTGCCTAGCTAGTTTGTGTGCTAACTATGGATTATACTTTTTTTTTTCAATTTCCCAGCTTGCTGTTTTCCTTATGTTTTGTTACCTTACTTTACATATCCTTCTTTCATGTTATTTCCTAATGTTTTAGAAACTCGAGAATAGCTCTCCTTTTTTCTTTTTTTTTCCTTTCAAAAATATGCTCCTAAACATTAATTTACTTTTTTTTTCTCAGTTTTCTCAGTTTTTTAGTTTTCTCAGTAGTGGGTACCAGTGTTGCTTCACTAACAATTTTTAACTGCCTCTTGTTTTCCATGTCTGTTGTAGTAGCAATGACAGCACCTTAAATTATGGTACTCATTGGAGCTGTCAGTCCAGCCTTAGTTTAAATATATAGAGATGTTATTCCATGGAGAGCTTTAAATACAGTCCAGTTCTGATGAAGGAGAGTTTTCATACACAATTTAAATAGATTTATTAACTTCAAGTTTGGTGGAATGCCCAGGAAATCATCCTGCCATTCTATTGATCAGGTCAATTCTGTGTACAGAAGTCCCACCTGATGAGTAGAAAAAGTAATCAGTTTGAAGTAGATTCAGACAATTCTGTCCTGAGTTACAGTAGGGTATAAATAGAATAAATTCATTGGTGTTAGAACTTAGTTCTACATTGCTGACTTTTGGAGCACATCAGAAAAGAGCCAACAGTCGAAAACTCATTTGTAATCTTAACAGTTGCATAGATATATGTACTGTTTTGAGGGGTTTTATTTGCTTTTTGTAACAATTTGAAGTATGTACAAGAAAATATAGTAGGACGCTGTTCATTAAAAAATAATGGAAAAGGTTTCTTAATTCAGTCTAAAGTCAGATATTGGCATTTTTGGTATCCATGTTTTTACTCGTGTGAGTGGTTGCCTCGTGCTTTTTGTGTTTTTCTGAAGCTTTTGCCTTTCACCTTCAGTTGTAATGCATTTCTCAGCACAGGAATATCATCCATGGCTATCAGTGTCTTTCAACCATTTTTTGCATTTGGCCTGCATTTGCTGAAATACTGCAGTGTCACAAACAGCAAGCTGCCTTTGTTTTGAAAGTTTAAAACCTCCTCTTATGGAATAGAAGATGCTTTGAAATATGTTCCTGTTCTTCTTGATTTGTGACTGTTTAAATGCTGTGAGCTTTTTTGAGGGCTCACAGCTCTACTACTCTAGGCAGAATATTTTTCTTTTGTAATCACTCGGGCTTAGAACAATATGTGGTTATTATAATTGTTGGTTCTGCAGGCTGTTCTCTTCCTTATCCTTCTGCAGCTCCAAAGTTCCAAAATGCATCCATGGTCCTGCTAAGTAGGTGGCGTGAGCAGAGAGGTCATTCAGGACAATTCAGTACTGCCTATTTTTTGTGGAGGCAGCTTCCTGGCTGCTCTTCAATCTTTTGCTGAGGTTAGGCAGGTTTTGGAAAACCAAATGAACAAGAGCCCATCAAGACAATGTTTGTAGGGTCAAGTGCTGCCTTTTTTTAGGCCAAGCTGATACGGTGGGAAAAAATGGACAAGCTTTCAAATATGTGAGGCTTTTCTCAGATCGTATATCTAAAACATCATGCCTATGAGAGCACTTAGTCTTGCTGCTCTGGAACAGCTATACAGTGTTTGTGGATTGGTAGTAAACAAGATTTTTTGGCTGAACTTCTGGCAGGAGGAACGTGAGTAGCTGTAAAATTATGTGTTGCTCGCTAAACATGCAAGCGTTAGACAAATATGTCAGTGAAGTAACGGGGTGAGGGTGAATGGATTGGACTTGATAAACAAACATGTCTGTAAGAACTGAGGTGTCATTGGGTTCCTTGTGAAATAATGTCTATGTATAAGGAGTGTTTAGGCTCCATAATGAAGAAAACCTTGTAAGTTTTTACACAGAAATTTTTTTATGGGCCACCTACATAAAATGATGTTCATTTGCAAGCTCAGAACTCTTGCAGGAAGAAAACTTCTTTCTGAGCTGGAAATACTTTCAGACGTCTAGTTAAGTACCTTGGTGGTACTTGAGTGAATTTGAATCAAACACTTTTTTCACTTTTGCTAGTGAAAATAAAAAATAACACCACTGAAATCAGTGGAATCCCATCAATGGAGGTGAGGATAACCTGGTTCATTGTGCTTATAAAAAAGTAGAAAAATACATATAATAAGAAATACATTGTTATTATAAAAGTAAAAATGTCTCTTAAAAGGTGGATTTGATTTTCTCATACTTAGTTCTCGATGTTTTTGTGTGAGATGCATTTCAAAACGCCACAGTGATTTTTTGGCAGTAGTCCCCTCACTAATATTCAAAGCAAACGAGTGCTGCCATGTGTGAATACTAGTGGCACATTTCCAAACACAGGTTCATAGCTATATAGCTACATGAAGCCAAAATTAATGGATCTGAGGGACATCTCCTGTCCCCAGAGTGAGAATGTATGTGTGTTATAATGGATTGAAGATAGGTATAGCATTGAACATGGGCATGGCATTGAAGTGTGTCTGGTGATTGACTGGAACTTGAGTATTGTCTCTGGAAAATGTAGCAGTACTGTAGGCAGACAGTTCTTTTCACTCAGCTATAGGTTTCAGTTTGTGTATTAAACACTTTATACTTTTTGTATACTTCCTTCAAGGAAGACATTAGTTTTTCAAATGAGGATCCAAAGTGCTGAGACCTTAGACTCAAAATTCTCGCCAAAGGCCTCACAAAGGACCATGAACCTTTCCAGAGAAACTGAGTTTGATTGCAGTGAGCTTAGATCAATAAAATAAGAAAGTCATGGTTCTGGTGCAGAACAGGCACAGCACAGGAATAGTTTGTTCTGGGAAAAAAAAAAAAGTCGTCTTGGCTCCAGCTATGGAGTTAGGCTTTTGAAAACATAGGTTGTCTGAAGTGTTGCTGATGTGAAGGCTCTGTCTGGATGTGCAGGGGGTACCCTGAAGGTACATAGCTGCTAGGTGCTAAGAGGAACTAGCCTTGGTAGCAGAAAATGTCTCCCTGCATTGGCTGAGATTGAGCTTGCATGCAGAAAGGCAAGGGCAACCTTCCACCTGGACACAATTAATTTGGGAGGTTTACATGCAGTGCTTTATAGACATGCCTGTAAAGCCAAAAAGTGTCAGAAGGCTGCCTGGTAGAATAAAGTTTTAAAGCAAGGGCCAGAGTTTATCGTGAATAGAGATACTCCCTCCAAATTAATGAAGAGTTTCTGCTGATACATATAGCTGTACTGAGATTTTGCTGACTCTGGAAGCAAGACTGATAGAAAAAATGTGTACAGGCTTTTACAAATCTAGTCTACATTGTTGCTGGGAAAAGGAGGGATAGTGGGATAGTCAAGTCAAAGGAAATGGGAGTGATGTTGTGTTCAGGAGATAGCTGTAAAGGATGATGTTTCCTGCCATTCAAGCAATTTGTGCAGGTAAACAAAGCTGGAAAGCCTTGCAGGACTGCTTCTTCCTCTTTCCATTTAAAATAAGAATACAGAAGGCATATTCTTGTACGTCAGAGAGAGATGAAAGATATTTGCTATTTATGCATATTTTTCAGCCCAGGGAAAAGAAAGATTTTCCAAGAATTGAAGTACTATGGCTGAAAAAAACCCAACCTAGTTCCAAACTCACTGAATCTTTCGAATTGACAACTGGAGTTTCTTCAGAGGGAGCTCCTGTAGATCACCTATTCCAGCTAAGTACTAAGAGGAAAGGAGAAGTGAAAGGGTTTTCTAATGTCTGTCCTAGATCATGTAATTAATAGAAGGGATAATTTGGTGGTTACTCAGCTGAATTATATACCAGCAATAGCAACATGGCATTAATAACTTGGGAGTAACAGGAAAGAATTTGTACTTCAGTGAATGTTTCTCTCCCAGCAAGAAGAATCTGAGCCATAAAAAAAAATCTATCATTGAGACAAGGCAGCCAAGTGGTAGCTTTTGTCTTTTTGTGTTTTTTGTTAAATAGCAAGGTGAATTAAGGGGTATTTGGTCTCTTTAGATATCTGGGGCTTTGGATGGATTGTGTCCCGGTGTATATATTATTGATTGTTTTATGTGTTTATATTTTTATATTTATATATTGATTGTTTTATAAAACTTGTTTATCTGTCAGGAAGAACGAAGCAGCATTTTACACGTGTAGTGTCAACTCTACAACTGCATCAAATGGCAGAATGAGCAGGCATTCGGGAGTAACTGCTTGGTCAGTTGTGGCAACTTTGCAGCAGACAAAACCATCAGAAGACTGAGCAAAGCGAAGCCTATAAAATTCAAAAAGATTAGTTTTGACTTACATTGCTCTAATCTTGAGTGACTGCACTGGTACATAGCAGCATCATTTTCACACACTGAGAGTCTGGGAACATTAAGGATAAACTGAACAATCATGAGAAACTTGTTCTCAAACAATAGCAAAATTTTGTTGCTATTTCTGTGTTTTGTAGGACAGAAAGACAGAAAAGTGCTTACTGTGCATTTACAGAAAAATGTGCTGTTGGTTGGTTTAGAGGGTTGTGCCATTATCTGGTAAATGTGTACTTTTTTTTTCCCCTAGGTGCTACAGGGACTACTAAAGATGTGTAAGTACTTACTCCACTCTTTTCTTTCAAGTATGTTACCCTAGACTTATATTCAGTCCTCCTAGACTTATACTTTAGTCATACATGATTCATCTGGCTCCTAACATATAATCAACACAACCAGATACAACCAGATGTTTACTGTCTTTAGTGACAGCTTCCATCTCCACAAAACAACTCCTTGTCTTGTTTACTTTGCTACAGATTTCTTCCCTTGTTATTTCTCTAACAGAAATGTTTTTTCTCTGCTTCTGTTGAGACAATTGTCTAGGAGAGGTGGTTATGTTACTTCAGGCTGCTTTTCCCCATCCTGTGTCAGTACACCTTTTTCCGAAGGCCATGTAATTGTATGAAGTAACCACATGGATTTCTACCAGGCTCAGTGAGAGATTTAAAGAGCTACTGAGACAAATTTCTCCCCTTTGCATAAGACCTAGTAACACATCCAACTTCCTTTTCAAAGTACCCACCTTCTCTAGATGTTCTCTACATTAAAGATAATATCTATCAGCTTGACACTGGGTAGCAGAGGGCAGCCCTACCCATCCTGTTTTTCTCTAAATGTGGAAGGTCTGAACATTTGTTGTCCTAATGCTTCGTACCAACTTCAGATTTTCAGAAAAGCAGCAGCAAAAAATCAACTTTTCTCAGTCCATTTGTCATTTGCTGATGCACAAATGTATAGGAACACATTTGTGCAGCCATAAATTTATTCTTCTATCAAAAGAAACATTAAAGAACTACTTCTGAGGTCTTGTCTTCTTTTATGTCATATAATTGGTATTTTCCACTAGAGTTTGCAACTGAGGGACCTGGGAAAATTGCGTTATGCAATAGGAACATTCTTCTGTTTTATTTACTTCACTTAGAATAACTACTCTAATTAGACAGAGGAATCCTAGTGTAGAAATGAGGGCTGTCGAGTGGAGAGAAGAGCTTAACAACAGGCTTGTCCTTGCTATTACAGAGCATGGACAAGAACTAACAACAGGCGTCACTTGGCTGATGAACACTGTTGTCACAGATATTCTTGAGATCTGTGTTACCTGTGCAGTCTGTTTTCTGGGTTTGCAGTGCCAGACAATAAATTACAGAAGGCAATCTTGTGAGGAACATCTCCCTGATGCAGCCTGCAGCAATGATGCCCTCAGCACTTCTATATATATAAACCCACTGATTTAATTTATATTAGAGCCTTTTTTTATTGTTTTAGATGATTTAAGGACTGACTTAGATCTGCATCTTTCTGCTCATTGGTGGTTTAAAATTTCAAAATCGCAAGCACTGTTACATTATGAATTTAGCAGGCATGTTTCTGTATGAGGTATGAGGATACATAGAACCGTGTTTTTTATGTGTGTAAGCATTTATAGGGCCAGGCTTCAGGAGTTATTAATGTGAGGTCATCTGTCATGTGTCAAAATAATATTGACATAACTTAGAAAAAAAATAGTTACTAGTGCTGTCTTCAACAAATTCAAAGGGTTAGTCTTGGAGCCATTACTCTCAGAATTTTCACAGAATGTTCCAAGTTGGAAGGGACCCACAAGGATCATCGAAGTCCAACTCTTAAAAGACTGGCCCATACAGGTATTGAACCTACAACCGTGGTGTTATTAGCACCATGCTCTAACCAGCTGAGCTAATCTCGGGGTACTCATTCAAATTCAGAGTAGTGGAGGTGGCCAGAAAACCTCTGTTAGTAATAATGTGGTTGAACCTTCTCATCAGACATTGGAAACACAGCTCTGCTAATTGGGAATGGCAGTGATGACCCAAAAGCCCTAAATCAGTCATTCTAATATTTAATAGCAGATTTTTATGCAGGAAGGAAAATATCAGAAAAACTATTTTAGTTTCATAGAAATGAACAGAGCAGATACATATATTAACTAACATTGTAGATCCACAAAAGCTTTTATTTTATACCTTGCTTTCATCAGCTAAAGATTAAAAGTTTCCCTTTAGAAAAAACCCACTTTTTTTTTTGCCATCGAATTTCAGTCATAATGATTCTACTTCAGGAAAGCATTTAGGTGTGTCCTTACTTACAGCATGCTTTTTGATACAAAATCTAGTTAAGAGATTTTTCATTTCTTGAATGTGACTCATTGCCAAGGCATCAGTGTCTCCTGGAGTGAGCAGCCAGGTGGAAGAAGGGGTTGGCTGGATCCTGCTCTGAGCCCTCCTGAGTGACTGCAGGGAAGCTGCTTTGCCCTCTTGAGTCTTAAGTTTCTCCACCAGTAGGATAGGGACGGTGATATGATCTATGCAAAGTGCTCTGAGGGCTGTGTGACAACAAGAAGGAGATAGTAGTCTGAGAATGTGTCTCCCCTGTGTGCTCCAGCATGGAATCTGTCATCCAGCTTCAGCCCATGCTCCTTCCCTGCTAATAAGGAAAAGTACATCAATGCTAACTGGAAGAGCTTAAATATAATGAGGGTAAAGTATATGCCAGAATGTAATGTGAAGCCTGTGACATTCAGAGTGTGGCAAAGCCTGAGGGAAGATTAGTAACAGTAGGAAGAAAAGGACACAGCAGTTCAAGGCTGTTTCAAAATATTGAGAGGAAATCCATCAAATACAAATGGCAAGCCCTCATTTTGAAGAAACACTGAGAATCTGAGGAGTAGTCTTCTGTTACTTGTGCAAAGTTTAATGAATCATTTCTGTTGGTACTACTGAGCACGGCTAGAAAGATTCTATATCGTGCTCAACACAGAGCCATAAAAGCTGAGGTAAGAAAAAAGTGGATGGAATGAATTAACATGAATGCTTATCATTTGATATTTAAAATATGTGAGAAATGGCAGCTTCTTTTACCATCAGATGGGAATAGGACTGATGGATATGAAAGCTGACAGTTGAACCAGCAGTGTTTTTCAGACTTTGGGTGACAGGAAGCCTCTTGGGACAGACAAAACCTTACCAAAAGAAACACTTACTTAGCTGAAAATAGAATGCTGTTATGTGGATTAGCTGTTAAATTTGACTACAAGACTCTGCCTATGCTACCTGCTAAAAGTCGTGTTCTCCATTCCTCTGCAGAAGATGTCAGCAACATCTGAGGGAAGAGGTAATGATACAGCAGCAGATAGGCACGAAGCACACTGGACTGTTAACTTCCTTTTGCTGTCTATTTCTGCTGCAGAAAACTTTATGCTAGCTTGCTCTCCCCTGCTGGACTCCCATATCCCATACCCATTCTGTGAGTCCAGGAGATGTGGCAGAGGGAGCACTACCGAAACCAAAGGAGCTTCTTTCATTCTCATTTCCATGTGGTAGAGTGTTGTCATTTTAGCTCTGTTCCCTGGAGCCATTTGTGTTCCTCCAGCCTGGGCACAGAAGCAGCACCTGCTGCAGTGGCTCAGCAGATATTTGAATGTGTGAAATTAGTGGGCACCTTTCAAAAGGCGGCCTTGAGCCCCAGTGTGTGAAGGCAAGAGATGTATCAATATCTGTAATAAATAAGGTGGACCAGCACTCCTCCTTATGCTGCTTGGAAAGGAGTCCCCAGCAAGGTGTGGAAAATGGCTTCTTCCTTAAGTCCCATCACAAGAATTTTTTGTTCTTTTCCCTCTCATACTTCCACATTCCTCCTGTCTCTGCTCTCTTCCTTTTTCCTTGGAGGACTATGGCAGTTTGCACCCAATCATCACCCAGCCCAAGAGCTGTGGTCTGTACAATCCCAGATTATTTTTGCTGTTGTGCATTTGAGGGAAAAGGTGATTGCAAAATTAGACTTTGATTTGTAGCTATTAAGAGGACAAGAAGAAAGCAAAATGTTAAAAAAACCCCTCGTCTGCTTAATCATAGACCTGGATAATTTGTTTTGGTGAGAGAATGACAGTAAGGGTCAGTGATGCCCCGTTACAAAACATTTCTGGAACAGAAGAAAATAGCCCTGTTACCCAGTAGAATTTTTTAAAAACATTAATTTCCTGTGTGACAATATTGATTATTATTCTTACAACTTTTTTTTAGAAGCTTCAAGCTGTGCATGAGGTTGTCAGTGCTTTTAAAAGACTTTTCCCTGGACAGCGTTTAATCTGGATTATAGAAAATGTTCCTAGTTCTATGAGAAAATCAATCCTGTGACACATTTAGTTGCTTCAACAGAAATGATTGCTTGTGATCTTTTGGCACTCAAAGTCCCTTTCTTAAAGTAGTATTTGGTTTGGGGTTTTTTTTTCCTAAAAACACATCCTCATTTCTACCCACTGATATACACAGGATTTCCATTTTCTTCTGGAGAAATTGGCCCACACTAGGACAGAGCATCTTCACAGTCCTCAAGGAAAGTTGTCTCTGCATTCTTCTGGCTCTGTGGATGAGGACTGTAAAGTGACTTAGGCCATCTTGTGGGGTCACAGGAGATGGGAAATGCCTTCTGAAATGGCACTAGCTCCTCCAGGGAGGAATGGCAGGAGGGCCAGGGAATGAAGATTTTATTGTTCAGTCTCTCTTGAGTGGTAAGAAAGAGACAGCAAACAAGGAGGTTCAGCACTATGCCCTGCATGAGTATCCTTTAATTAATTATGCAGCATAATTAATTTTACTCCGAACCCCTACTATTGAAAGGACCCTTATTCACTATGCTGATGCAGGAAGGATAGTTGGTAATGTTCTGCCACTTAGAAAGAAGGTAGATAAACGAAAATTTCCAACTTGTACTAGTATTTTTAAGGCATTTGCTACCATCATATAAGAGTGCTGAATGAGTTTTAAGGGCGTTTTCTTGCATTTAAGACTTCATCTTGCTATGAGCTCTCTGCACTTCAGACCAGAATCTCATTGGCTTCTCAGGTCCATAAAGGCATACAGCCCCAACAATTAAACAGTAGGCACATTAACCTTTTAGAATACATAAATTCTAGTAAGAAAAGTCATAAGTTATTGTTCAAGATCATAGTTCAGAAATGTCTTTCAAGGCTACAATATGGATTTAGCCCTAATGATGGGTAAAGGCTAGCTATCTCTGGGGAACAGGTCAGAAGTGCATGGATCAGCTCATGGTGGGGGAGTATCTTTGGCTTGCTCCCATAGTCTGAGCAATGGGAATATTCAAGTGAGGATATCTGAACAGCCTGTGCATGAGCATTTCCACAGCAGAGCCTTCCTTGGGTCTTGGTGCACCTTCACTCTTTTCAGCCTTCCCTGAGGCACCACTGTGGCCATATTTCATGGCTCCTTGAGCCTCTGCAGTGGGGATTCCGTCTCGGAACCGTTGGCACAGTTGCCCCAGCTGTAGAGAAGGAATGAAGGATGTCTGTTGATTTAAGGGCACTCAAGTTATCTTGCCTCTGTTTTTATTACTAGGTTGGTAGGTTACAGACCAAGCTAAATTGCAGCTTCTGTCCCATCTATATCTAGCCATGCAAGCAGAGCTCAAAATCCAAATGTTTAGTCAAAGGTGGGTAGTGATTTGTGTGGAGACTGATGCTGGGGCACAAACTGAGACTGCAGTGCAGGCACTGTACCCTGAGGGAGTAAGAATTAAATTTTTTGTTTTCCATACTACATTTGCCTTCACATCACTGCTGATTTCTTTACCCCCTGCTCTGGTTCAGATACACTGGACAGTATTTAAGTAGGGGGAATCAAACCTCAGAGACTTCCTATTGATCTACAGGCTGACCCATGACTTTGCCCTAAAGATAAAAGGTAAGTACTTACCTATTTATGAGAGATTAATAACAGTCATTTGTTTTGCAAACAACTGACTTCAGGAATTGCAGTACCTCATTTTATAGGGAGGCCCTGTAACAGCTGCTGACACAGCTGTTGTGAAAGTTCCTCTCTTCATCCTCACTGTCATTCCAGCAGGGATGCCCAGTCCTCTTTTGGGGGAATAACATGCCAGGCTTGTTCCTGTTATGTGTGGAGCAGTGTGGGAATTCCCTCAGGAAAAGTGTTAATGTACCTGTTTTAGCTCACAAATCTACTTCCAGTCATCACTGGTGGGGGTCATGAAAAGTAAGCTGCATCTATTCTCAGCAATCTGCTTATGTGCTTTTTATCTTTTGATGTTGCAGAGCAGAAGAATCTGTATCGGATGATGACAAAAGGAGGTAGGTACTCGACTGAGGCTGGCTTTATTTGCAATAGGCTGCAGTGAGTTTTGTCACCAGGTGTATATCCTTTCTTCCCTCCTAATTCCCACCAACACCAACAAAGCAGAGAAAAAAAGAAAGGAGAGGAGAAAATTGGACGCAGGGCCTGGTATTGATGAGTCTGCCCTGCTTGTTGTCATGCTGGGGAGATGGGAACTTTGTGGCAGAAAGAGCACATTATCTCACAGCTGTAGGTGATGTGCTGGATGAGGGCCAGTAGCCTCTGCCTTCACACCAACCCCTCCACAGAAGATGCCATTAGTATTTGTGGGAGATCTCTGCAAGGCTGGAAGTTGAAGGAAGTATGTCTATCATCAAACAAATTGGAAATCAACTCAGATGCCCAGGAGCTGAAGCAGGTGTGATTAATTTGGCTCCTAATGGGGCAGAGCAGTGTAGTAGGAGCCTCTGCAAGTAACTCCGGGCATAGCAGAGACTCTTAAGGACTCATCATTTTACCTCCTGCATCTGTCATTACAGTCATTACTCCTGCTTTTCATACAGGCCTCAGAGCCAGGCAATATGCTCTGTGAGGCCATGAAGGAGAGAGGGCTGGGTTGTGAAGGTACTTAACACCCTTGTGCTTCTACTAGCAGTTTTCTCCAGGTGTGATCCTAAGCAGAGAGAAGCAGGTCCTCTTTATTAATGAGGTCAAAATGCTGTTTAATTGCCGTGTGTTGTTTGAAGTGAGGTGCTTTGGTGGTCCCAGTGTCAAACATCACTCTGAGATTAGCTCTGTCCTCAGCTGGATATATTCAGTGTCTAGAAGAAGCTGGGCATGTTGGATTTATTGTCACAAGACAGTTGGGATTTAATGATAAATATCAGGAACTTTCACAGGTTTAGGTCCCAATTAAGAATAAGAAATGGCTGCTTTTTTTTTTTTTTGCTAGGCACCGTATTAGCAAGCATGTAGCACTTAATATGCACTTCTCCCATGTCCATGGGAAAAGGAGGGCTCTGTGGATGTGCCTGCAGAGATGTCATCTCTGACCATCCATGGTCTTTATAATCCTGCTGCATGATGTTGACATTATAGGGAGAAGCTCTGATTTCTCTTTAATTGTTCCCATAAATCAGGAACTATGGTGGTGTGTATGTTGGCCTGCCGTCGGATGCAGCTGCCATGGTTTCCAGTCAGACAAAAGCTGCACCGAAAGGTATTGGAAGGTTGTGTATTCCATTTCTCCTGCTTTCTCTGGTTAACTTTATCGAGTACGTTCTTTAAAAATCAATTATTATTTCAGACAGACTGCCTAGCCTTGGAGCCTCTTAAGGCAGTGGGCCTATTTATAATGGTGAAAGTGATTGTTCCCATTTATTTTAATTCAACACGCTTTTGCAGAAGGATCGTAGAGCAGATGCTGACAGTGTGGTACATTGTCTTCTGAACAGCTTCTCTGCACTCTGAGTGCTCTGTGAAGTGAAAGAAAACAAAACCCTGTTAGGACTAGGAGGCTGTGATAGATGCAATTCCAGAGCCTCGGTGCTATTTTTAGTTTTGAAGGTATTTATTTGCATTGTAGTGAATTCCAGTAGTAACAGTAAATGCTTGCTTTCAGGTTTATTTCTGGTCTTACATGAAACCTAGCAGAAATTGTTTCTTTTCCATGTTATATTTTTGAACAGTGGGAAAAAGCATTAAGTTTGTGGGTACTTAATAGAAAAGTCATAAATGTATAATTATGAAATAACGTAATATTCTTTTGATTTAATACAACAAAATGCTGCTGTCAAATATGTTCAGCACACAGTTTAGTCACTGATTGGTACTTCCAAAATTTGCTGCAAAACAAGAAAATGGAAAGCAGTAGCATTATTAACCAAAATAATAGTAGCTGGTTTTGGAACAGTACTGCCTTTGTTGCATGATTTTTTTTTAAGTGGTATTTTAAATTAGTGGTAAGTTACAATGTTTTAACCATCTTTATCTTTTGTTTTCTAATTAAGATTAGAAAGAAATAAACACATCAAGATGCAAGCAGCTGGAGGTACAGTATGTCTTAATTAACATTATGTGCTTGGCATGTATTTGTTGAACAGAAACAAGGTAGCAGTGCTCCCTGTGCTGCTATCAGGTGGTCTGGGAATCACCCAGTTACTTCTCCAGCTGCATCATAATTATTCTGAAGGCTGGACCAGGACCAGTTCTCAGTGGTGCAGACATAAATTAGAAAGTGGATAAAGTAATCTTCTTGGTGAGAATTGAGAAGCAAAGAAACTCTGTATTACTCTGTTTGGGAATAAATAAAAATCAGATGTTCATAGTGGTACTAAGACCTCCCATGAGAGGTGAAGTACATCAGCACTGCTTAGACCAGTGTCTGTAGAGACAAAGCTTTTTCCTGGAATGAGTAGTTTGCAGTTAGAAAACATCTTCTTTGTTTTGGGGAGGACATTGAGGACCAAAGTGTGTCACTGACTAAGCAATGTACTGGAGGTTTCCTCTTGCTAGGGGAGAGCCTGTGGGGGCTTAATTTTGCACCTTCTAAAATAGGGCATTGAAGATCTATAGGCTCTGTTCCTGACTTAAAAGTTTTGACTAACTCAAAAAAAGTCCTTTATAAGTTCATGTCTGCAGAAAAATAAAACAAGTTAAGTTTCCATTCAGAATTTGGACTAAGTAAACATTGACGATTTTCGATAGGGAACTATTTTGATGTCTAGCCAGTGGGGAGCAGGAAACTATAAAGCTGCCAACAATTTCTGTAAGAGCTGGAACCCTTCCCTAATTTAGGTGAAGAGCCAAAAACAGTTGCGGTTGGTCACAGTGCTGGACACAAGCCTAGTAGAGCAGAACACACATATAGTGAGTGTCTTGAATCAAATGAATGGTTAAAGCTCTGTGAGCTCTTCTAGGAGCAGTTCTAAACAGGGAGACCTTCAGTTGGTCTTCACAGCTTATTTCAGTAACCTAGCTGAAATGTCTATGCTAGGAGTACCATCACCCTTGACCAGGGCAAGGCTGAAGCACCTTCTTTGGGTTGCAGCTTTCCATCTGTGGTTTATAAACAGAGCCTGGGTTAGTTAGGTCCATGTTTAGGTAAATCACTTGATATTTTTGCTATTTAGAATAGTTAGAAGTGCACTGTGCCTTAATTCATGCAAGATCAGAGCTTGGCTGCTGATTCAAGTCTTACAGAGATGAGCAGCTTTAAATCGACAAAGGGTCCTCTGAGCTCCACAAGTTTATGTACATGTGTGTCTGCAGGTCAAACTACAAATCTCTCAGCTTCTCATGACAACCTAGTTCTCGGGTTTATGTATAGAGTGTTCCTGTATTGCTTTACCAATATTGCTTTACTAGTCTACCTAAATCTGTTCCTTTCTTTTTTTTTTTTTTGAACAGTCTGCTAAGACCAGTTGCCACTGCTTTAGAGAGAGCTGTCTTTGTGCTGAAGATTTTTATATTTACATAGCCTTCTGGAGAGCAAGAGAGATCAGAGCACCAAAAAACCTAAACTGTTGCAAGTTCCAACTACGGGTGAAGCTTAAAGTACAGCGTTGTTCCTATGATGGTTGCATTATGGAAACCTGCACTTCTCCAGTGAAAAATGAAATTAGTGAACTCATGGTGGATGGTTCTGCACAAGAGCTAACTTTGATGATCTGCAACTTATTTCTCTGTGGCCATATTGCAGATTTCATCAGCTATCAGCTACGCTTCATATATTTTCTCCAACAATTTTTGATAGATTTTATATAGAAAACCATCACTACTGTCCACTCAATAGTTCCTATGGTAGGTTCCTGTAAATTAGTTGTTAATTTACTTCAGAGTAATATATTTTACTGATTTGCATCTTTTTGGTAATATTGCAAATTTAAATATTTTTACTGTGAAAACTTAAGAATAGGATGAAATAAGTG
The DNA here is from genome assembly GCA_013390005.1 of Calyptomena viridis. NCBI lineage: Eukaryota > Metazoa > Chordata > Aves > Passeriformes > Eurylaimidae > Calyptomena > Calyptomena viridis. Next base: position 138,874 of record WEIV01021315.1, read on the forward strand.
TAAGACCATCAGGTTCTTCATAATTACTACTGTCACTTTTATACAGTGAGACAAATATTAGTGTTTAATTTTCTCCTTTTAAAAAGGTACTGCTCAAGGAAATTTATTTAAATAAGAAAAATATACTTCATCGTAATATTTACATGTCTGTTTACATTTTTCTTCAGCTATATCTCTTTTATAAAGCATTACATGTAAAAAATACCAATGAACTGAACTATTACGTTATGTGTTTCATTCTGTATAATATTATAATGCAGTGTCCTTGCATAAGGATGAAGTGATAGTATTTTCAGAGATAGTGGGACTAAACTCCAGTGCTACATCCTCCCAACTTGTACAGGATTTTTGACCACTATTAGAGTTTTGTATCCCTGACTCATCTGTAAGCATCTCCAGTATGCCAAACTGAAACAGAATGAGTGTTGTTATTACTTTAGCAAATTGTTGAGGTTTTAAAATTCATTGAGTTAATAGCAACTGTAAGTATCCCGCAGAATGTAAATCAGATTGTACATTTCAGTATGGCTTAAGAAATATTTAAATTATTAAAACCTTTTGCATAATTCTTTAGTAAAACTTTCTTTAGTGGGACATGATATGCCATACATTTTAAACAAACAAATAAACAAAAAAAGCCCAATCCACCCCATGTTAATATATTACTGTAGGTTAATGACCAGTTTTAAAATTAAAAGAAAAAAGCAAACCAGAAAATCTGGACATGAAGTAAACCACTGTGAACCATGAAATTCCTGCCAATACCTATTATGACCAGTGGACTATGATTGACTATGATTTCCAGTAACTTGAAGCTTTGACTTTTAAGAAGTGATAGTTTGATGTGAGGCTTGCAAAAAGAGATATTTACAAATAATCCTTGCTTGTCCTCTTTTTAAGTATTTGTGACATTATTTATTGCTATTCTCTAGAAATCTGCTACTTGGGTTATCAACGATTTCAGGCTTCCAGCTCCTGAAGATAAACATGCATCTCATTCTTGACCCCGTCGACCTCAAACCAAGATGAACTAAGATTGAAGATTAAGATGTGGTGTTAAAATATCTTAATATGAATGAATGACTGTAGATTATATCTGCAGAGTCTTGTTCTTGCAAGCCAAGCTGACGAGAATTCAAGTAGCACTGAGTAATAAACATGCAGGCTTGCTTCTCACCTGCTTACCATATGGGTAGAGTTCCCACTTTACATGTTCCACAAATGGTCTAGATTGTTTGCACAGCACAGGTGTATTTAGTACAAAGCTATCATGCCCATGCCTGACCTGATCACGATTGCCTTTCCCAAAGCAGAAAAAACTCCAGTGGTCCTAGGATACATCATCGTTCAGCTAGTGCTCAAAAAGCCCAAAACAGATGCCAGTAATCAACCCAGTTGTTTGTCCACTTCTATCCTTCAGTTGCTGAAAAGAATCATCAAAAAGGTGGACAGGGCTAAACTTGCACATCATTTGTTGTGCTACTGACATCTGAACCCCCATGTGTGTGGGTGGAAGAAGGAAAGAGGTGATTGCTAATGAATGGCTCCCACCAGTTGGTGGTGGGACAGTTGCAAAGGGTACTTTTCTTGGTTTATGTCATTGCTTGTTTTTCCTGTGCAGAGCTACAGAGAAACTTGGAGCACTTTGCAGAATTGGTCTTTAGATGTTTCATCTTCTGAATGTGTGGGAGGTATGGTGGTTTCTTAATATTTTTGTTCCTCTGAATCGTTTAATCTCAAAAGCCTACGGATCAACTGACAAATGTTCAGCATCATGGACTGGAGCCTCTAAAATAGATATACATTTATTTATGCTGTGTGGGCCCGTACCTGTCAAACTAAATAGCTAGGGCCATGCCCTTGTCTTTGATTTGCAGATTCTTGTATTTTGTTTTCCCAAAGACCCACAGATCTAGAAACTGCTTGACAGGACACTATGTTTTGTCTTGGCCAAATTCCACTTAGGGAACTGATTTTCTGCTCATCAGAATTCCTCTATGGTGAGCAGCCTTTGTTAATAAAACCACATGATATTTCATGGAGAAATGAGTGTATCTGCTTTTTCAAAACTTACAATCTATGGATATTTCTGTTAAGAGGAGGAACAGAAAAGAAATCTTATATGCCAGCTTCTAGCTGTGCATTTGATGGCATCCTTGGAGAATATTTAGGCACTCAAATAATGGTTCACTGTGAGAATTAAGAACAGAATACAAGGAACCATTGAGTAACAGAGTTGTTGTTATTAAGGAATATACTTTGGTTTTGTCAAAATATCTTAAATTACCATTTATGAAGAAACATTTAAATTTTGGGGCTGTAACACCATTTCTTTTGCAGTTGTCACTTTTTCCATCCAGAACTGAGAAGCCAGTGAAAATAGTTTGGCCAAGAGTGTATTTGGGCTTTATAATCTCAGAAGCTCCAATAGGAGATTCTTTGACAGCCCAGAAATACTATGCTTGAATTCGCATGACTCAGAGAAGTGAATCTTGAAAGATGCTGAGGTATGAAAGCCTAGGATTGAAACTGCAGTTTGTGATTAGCTGAAAAACAATCAAAATAGCTTGTATTGCAAATTTTGGTCTGGTACAAACTATTTCATCTTGAAGACAGCTGCTCCTTTGAATTATGCCGATGCAACAGTGTATTTATTTTGCTTTCTTCTTAATGCAGGGTCTGGATCATTGTTTTAAGGGCCTGAACTTTTCAGTATCCGGTAGTCCAAACAGACATACTGACCATCTTGTGTGTGCCATCCACATCCTAGTGTAGTTAGAGGATGTGACAGAGCTCTAAACCTCTGTGTCACTCATGGTTTTAACCTGTCACTAAGAGGGTCGCATAAGACCTGGTAAAAGCCAGTGTAAGCTCAGTTAGGACTTCATTCACTACAAGTGAAATCCTTTCATATCGAAGAGTCCACACAAGGCTGAAGCTGCAGAAAATCATAAAGGTGAGATTTGTCTCTAATGAACACAAAGACGAAGTACTAATTTACTTGCTTTCATTCTGCCTGTCTAGCAGAATAGTCTCTGCTGTTGGACTATAGTTGAAATGGCATCACTATTCCCTGTCACCCACACAAGTCTAGCAATTCTCAATAATCATGCTGCCCAAGCAGTCGGTGAGTCACTGCTGATCTGTTTTCTGCAAAGTAGACTTCTGTTTGGTTCCCATGGTGATCAGAAGTGACAATTATTACAGACTGCTACTACAGTTTTTCAGTCGTGTGTACCCACTAAAAGAAGCTCTTACCTGGTTACAGTCCCTTGGTGTTTTGGAGTACATCATCATTGCTACGTATTGACAGCAATTTAAATACTTCAGGTGAATTGGTTTTGTGGAGAACATGCTGAAGGAGGGGGAATTTGTGGAGTATCTTTGTTTTGCAATGTATTTAGAACAAGACCAAGAAAATAACAGCTCTGTAAACTTTCCATAGAACAATGCTGTGCCAGTATTGCAGGAAATCTTTTGAGGCTGGGCTAAATGATTCAACCCTTGTTTTGAGAACAGATGTGCACAGAACTTAGATTTATTGCAGTAGGAGCCATTTAATTTTACATGATCTGACAATTTTTGCTGTAATTCTGGGCTTTTCAAACACAGGAGTATTTCCCAGACAGCAGAAAGCTGTACCCACCTTATGGGACCTTCTGTCTATTGGTCACTAGTCACTATTAAAATACTTATAGCTGAAGATTGGACCCTGCTTGTGAAACATCATTCTGTGATGTGCAGTGAAACTCTCATTAGAATAACTGTACTGAGAGAAGAATTAGATACGATGGGATGAAGCCTGGATGAAAGGGGACTTTGTGTGCCAGAAAGGAGGAAACACATAGGAGAATGAGGATTATGATACTGTGCAGTGAAGGCAGATGTGGAAAGAGGTTAGGAAGATAAAATGACGTAAAAAAGGAAATAGCTTAATTAAGTATCTGCTCCATTTCTGTATAATTTAATCTCTTAAAAATAGAGCAATAAGTAGACCACTGCCAAATTGTTTTAAGACTTAAGAGAAATGAGGATTGGCTTATCAGTTCATTCCAACCTTCACATATCTGAGACTGCAAACCTTTGGGTAAATAACTTGTCTCATTTTTATTTGCTTCATGCTCAGTGTAATGAGCCCTTATAGGTCCTTTTGGGTGTTACTAGGATATATAAATATTCTACTGTCTCTTTCAAAATTTCTGTTGATGTTCCCTTAGTTTCTCTCTCTATGCAGTCACAAAAAAACAAGATGTAAAAATAATTAACAGGGTTAGTACAGGAAAAGATTACAGAATGTGTTAAAAGGAAGCAAGAGCTTAATCTGAAAAAACGGTGTAGAGTTAGAACCTAAGATTTGGTTAAGTTATGCCATGTATTTTAGATTTCTCATCTAACTGAATCACAGTGCAAGTGATTAGTTTGGTCACAGCACCCTTTTTGGTACTCTGGGAATTACAAGTCTACTCACAGAGTTTTGTTTCTTGTCTTTGATTCCTATGTTATAGGAGATGGCAGTAAGGTGAAGTACTAAATTCCACACTTTGCCTTTGTTGCCCACTTTTTATGTTGGCTGAATCTCAGTGTTGTCTGCAGGATGGATTCAGCTCCATAAAAGTTGAAGTCGTTGGGTTCTTACAGTGATGTTGTGATTCAGAAAAACGTGTTAATTGGAGGCAAGTCATATTTGATAACTATTTTGTGGGGGATACCAGACTGTTGGAAAATATAAGACTTTGTTTCAGTTAGGGAGTTATTCAAACTTTGGAGAGAGTCCACACTGTGTCACTGCCAAACTTTACTTGGTAGTATGCAAACATAACACTACACACATAAATAAAATCAGGGTGATAATGAACACCTTTTAGCTTATATCTAATATCGTATTTATGGTTATATATTACTGGACACTGCAACTTTGAGCTGTGAATATTTACCTACAGCTAGGTTTGCATTCCCCAAATGATATTGCTGTAAGGAAGCTTTGGAAGGACTCCTGCTACCTGGTTTGTTTGTAGGAGCCTCACATGCTTTTGGGAAATCAACCAATGGATTTTTTCTAAAATTAAAAGACTTAATCAGATCTTAATGTATAAATAGTATCAACTTGATGAAACTCCAAGTATCTGGTCATTATATCTATGTACTTCATCTTTGAAGTCTCACATAAAACCAGTTGCCTACTTCTTTTTCCTCTTCCAGTTCGTGGATTACTGAAATAAATAAAGTCTTTTAGTTTTACAATGGAACTGCTTCATATCATCAGATAAAACCAAAACATTTTTGTCAGGAAATTAATTCGTAATAAGGAAACAGTGCCAGCCAGGGGAGATGGAGGTTCTATTAATTCCAAATTATTTTTAATAGGATAAATAATGTTTGGAGAGCTTACGCAGCACTGCTAAAGAGTCTTTGTTTAAAGACATCATTGCTTGTATAAGCATTGCTCCTCAAGAAATCCAAGATTTCCAGTGAAAAGAACCCTGAAAATCACTACTTGGAAAATAAGTTTTGATTTATGATAATATTTTCTCAAGAGCAGCATTATATTTTTCTCTTTGAATTTTAAGAGGAAGCCAGAGAGATAAACCATCTACCTCCCCTGCCTGCAAACAATTGCAGACAATTCTCATGTGGAGGTAAAACCAAAAAGAGAAATGGTATTGACTAGCTCTATCATGGGGATATGTATATTCGTAAACTTGAAATAAATCCAAATCTTTAACAAATTAATGTAGATGAGACTATATTTCATGCTTCTTCCTTTCAAGTACTTTCATTAAAACATGATATTATTTATTTCTCTTTTTTCCCCCCTGTTGACTGAAATAATCCCTGGCAAAAACATTTCTTCTGTATTTGTTATAAGAAAGTGCAAGAAGTGTTGTGAATTATAATGAATTACACAATTTCCCATTTTTATCCTGAGTTCACCTTCTGGTATAAAACACTGCCACAGACTAGGTTTTACCTGAAGGACTAGGCTCACCTTTACTCAGGTGAGGACTCCAAGTGAGTGCCACTGAAGAACATTTTATCTTGAATACTGTTTTTTTCAACTTCAGTTGAAACATGGACAATGTTGCCTGATTATTCTCTAGGAGGAGCCATTACTGCACTTGATGTGACTGTATCATGTTCAGATTCGGACTGACATGGTTTTAGGAATCTTCATTATCCATGAGGATATTGAAAGTTCATCTTGCCTCCTGTATGACACCTCCTTGTCATGGTTTATCCCCAGCCAGTGACTGAGCCCCACACAGCTGCTCACCCAATCCTCCTCAATGGAATGGGGGAGAGAATCAGAAGAATGAAAGTGAGAAAACTCGTGGGGTGAGGTAAAGCAAAAGCCACACACACAAGCAAAGCAAAATAAGGAATTCACTCACCACTTCCCATGGACAGGCAGGTGTTCAGCCATTCCCAGGAAAGCAGGGCTCCAGCATGGGTTACAGTGACTTGGGAAGACAAATGCCATCATCACTCTGAAAGTCTCCCCCTTTGTTGTCCTTCGTTCAGCTTTATATGCTGAGTTTTATACGGTGGTATAGAACATCCCTTGTGTCAGTGGGGGCCAGCTGTCCCAGCTGTGTCCCCTNTGGTGGTATAGAACATCCCTTGGGTCAGTGAATCATCCCAACTTCCTGTGAAACCTCAGTCCACTTATTGGGAGGTTGGGGCATAAAAAGGCCTTGACTCTGTGTAAGCACTGCTCAGCAATAATGAAAACATTCCTGAATTGCTAACACTGTTGCCGGTACAAATCCAAAACACAGTCCTATCCTAGCTACTATGAAGAAAATAAACTCTTATCCCAGCCAAAACCAGCACACTCTTTCAAATATGACTGTGGACAAGCCACTTTGTGTTACAAAGTTGGAAGGCACAAGCTGGTGAGAAAGTATCTCCATCACATTTCAGTTTGCATAGTGATGTGCAAAACGAGTAAACATTACTGGTAAATAAGTCAGATTGATGACTTTGACACGTTTCAGGGTCTCTTTAGAGTGGCTTGAAATGGTGACAAAAGGAGCAAGAAAACAAGGAATCGGGTCCTGTGATACCATATCATAATTACCTGTATTAGATATTATAAATGATAGCAGTACTCTGTATACTGTCATTGCAGTTGACACAAAGTAATTACACTCTTGTAGTAATTTTGCCTGCACACCTCTATAGATAGTAAGGGAAATTACTCCCAGTAGGCAGTGGCTAATCATTTGACTACTGATCATCAATCACATGGATTTTCCTGCCTAGGCCATTGGATCTGGCTGATCTGCACAGAATTTGTCTCTTCATGATCTGGAAACCCCCACTTCGCAGCCTGCCAGTTTTGCTGTGCAGGTCTGCAGTGCACCTCCATGGTGTCTGCCAGTGTAAATAGTCAAAAGTGGTTTGGAGAAACAGCTGTTTGACTGGTGGGGCAGAAGGACACCTCTGTGCCATACTCCCTTTGTTGATCTCACTGTCTTTTTGTTGTTCCCAGTGAGGTATGGCAGCCTCACACCCACCAAGGGAGCAACCATATGTTAGTGATCCTCCTCAGGCCAGTTGTACCACACCACACCCACCCAGCAGGCCAGTACAGACAACACCGCTGTGCTGGAGAGGCTGGTCTGGTCTTTGGCTGTCCAAAGTTTCAAGTAATTCTGGGGTTTGTTTTTCTGCTTTCCTTGCTCTCTTAGCAGCAAAACCCAAGTAACCGCACTGAGTTTCCTTTTATGTGCCTCGTGAACAAGTCTTATGTTCAGAGCTGTGCTGGTGACAATCAAATTAATCATCATCCCGTCAGCAGCTGCACTTTGTTGGGCTCTCCCAGCAGTCTTAGAGTCTCATCCCAGGCTGTAGGCTGAATAAATCCTTGTCCAAAGTAGGTCAGCAAACCATGTTTGGCCTCGAGAAACAACTTCGATTTAGGGACCGCAAATTTTTTGCTATTGCTCATAATAATTTTCTTCAAAAGTTTTTTGTGGGAAAAAGTCCTACAGACCCAGATGGCAATACTGGCTCCCTGAAGCCTGAACTCTCTGACATACTTTACAGAAAAGATACTCTGACAAGAGAGAATCTCAAAGCAGGGGATTTAGGATTTAAAAAAAAAAATTAAAAAAAGGTGTAAGTAATCCTTTGTAATGAACCTTGATATACTTCTGCTGCTCTCACTTCTGCTGCTCTCATTTCTGTAACATTCAATTGATTGCTCCTTAAAAGCTGTGAATGTCTGAAGTTTTGATTTCATCGTATCTATACATGTAATTTTAGCAGTCAAAAATTTACCGTTTTTCAAAACATTTCAGATTTTGCAAAAAGTTGCCCTAGTATTCCGATATCCAGGAAATTTCCCAAATTAATTAATCAATCAATCACTTCAAAGCTCATGGTTATTTATTTGTCACTTTCGTGTTTTGTTTTAATAGATAGACTCAAGTGCTGGTATTAAAATGAAAGGTTATCTCATTTTATAAAATATTTAGCAATGGCAGTGCTAACGGTACTACTTGTCACTTTGGCATTGCCTGTGACATAGTTTATGGACATAACTTAAAAATCAACTTATTTTAAATAACTTTGCTTCTAAAGGAGCTTTTAGGTTAAGTCTGGAAGATTGTGTAGAGTATATAAAAACATTTTCTCTGGGCTACTTCAGATTGTCCTCTAAGCCATAAAAATATGTCTCTGAGCTTTTTCTATAATGAAATTCATGCTGTTGTCCCGTGACTCATTAGACCTCTGGTCTAGCCTCTCTACAGATGTTATTATTATTCTGCAATGAATAAAAGGCAACCAGCCATTTCTGGGTGCTCTGTAAAGTCTTAAAAGCAAGATAGCTTAAAATAAATGTTTGTACACTGCTGTTCTTATGATCCCCGATGCACTTAGGGCTCTATTAAACTATAAATAAGATCAAAAGATTCACTCTCTCATGCTCAAAAAATTTGAAGAATGACAAAATGAAGCTTCTTGATATATTTGTATTTTGACATGTTTTGACAATGTGATCAATATTGTTTTCCCCATGGGATAGTTACAACAATAGACTAACCTAATATGAAAATATGTATTTTCTCTTGAAATTTTGCAAATACTTGTTTATTTATTTTATCATTCTTTTATCATTGCTTTGGGCCAATTTGTTGCCCAGAAATATGCTTTCCTTGCCTAAGCAAGTTTGACAACAAAAATGCAAATTTTTTCTGTGCTTCTCTTATTTTTGAACTACTGAAAGCTGGTTACTTTGTTATCCCAAGATGATCTTATTACTGAGGGCAGCATCTGCTGAAGATTGTCAGTTGTCATCTAAAATTTAGAATGAAAATGTCAAGTCTTCAGCTTGACGTATCTCAAATTATTTTGTTTTGCCAGTACTGTAATTTACTGGGAACTCTAATGTTTTCATCATGCTGCTGAGTGACTTAAAATAAACATAAAAAGAACAAGAAGGGTCATACCCTTACTGCTTCAGGAAAACTAGTGTAGGTACTCCTGTCTCTTCAGGTATGAGAGACATTTGAAAAGAAAGCGTAGCCCCTGCCTTTGGGTGGACAGTCACTCTTCGAGAGTGTGATGTGAAAATGTAAAGTTTTCATAACCACACAGATGACAAGCCTGTAGAAACAGTTAATTACGCATTCATTCTCTCTGTGTCTTTATTTTTGTTATTGTTGCTATTATTACTTAAAGGCAGCTTACCTGTGGAAGAAAATCCAAAGTACACAGCTGCTATTTTTCAGCAGGTTCTGTGTTGGTTACCTGGTTGGTTTTGATTTTTATTATTTATCTTATTTCAGAGCTAAAAATAGACATGAGGGGTTGGGAATCAGAAACTCCAACCTTCCTTATGCCACAGGCTTGTTAATCTCGGTTGAATCACTTAGGTGGAATCCTTCAAAAGCAGTTTTTAGACTTGAATGCTCAAGCAAAGGGCTTTTGTTCGAGTGATGTCTCGATATTCCTTCCCCGGGGGAGGCCGAGCAGAATTTGGAGCGGTGTGCGTGTTTCTGAGGCTCTTGGGAGCACCGTCGATGCTGAGTGACACGGTGAGGAGCCGGCACACGGCCAGCAGGCAGCCTAGCGAAGGGCTGGATCTTCCTCTCTGCCTTTCCATTCCTTCCTGCTGCTGCAAAGAAGTTTCTCTACCCGAGAAACACAGCCCCAGTGTGTTTTACATCAGCTGGAGAATAAAAATTTAGCACCTCTTATGTGCGCGATAAAGGAAGATGAAGGAGGGGCATTAGGCAGCGAGCAAAAAAGCCAGGGTGTGTTAATGATGTTGATGAATTGCTGCTTGTTGAAATGCTGCTCCTGTCACTTCTTCAGTCGAAATTACTCTTTTCTAGATGGAGAAGAAACAAGTAGCTTGACTTCATTACAAATGCCGAAAAACATTACTCATGTTAGCAAAACAGCTTTCTGTTCTGTTTGTGTTTGTTTTTGTTTTCTTTTTTTTTTTTTTTTCTCTTTAAAAGCCTCAGAACCTGTTACAGTTTCCAATAACAGCTTGGAAATGAGATTTTTATTTTTTTTCCAAGTAGGAAAAGCAAATAATCTCTGACGGCATTCATGTTAAAATGCAACAGTATGGATCCTTTTGTGAATTCTCAATCACATTTGCAGCTCAACAAAAATCACATTTGCTGAGGTCAGAGCAGCAGGCACAACAAACCCTGTGAGCTGGCCTGCAGTTCTCCACATGCAGGAGTGCTGAGTGGTAGCTGAGCACTTTTTTGGCTCGAGGGGACATCTGTGTCTGTGTTTCTTTTCATTTGACGTCATTAATTGCAACAGTGCCCACTTTCAGTGTTGAACAGCTGCCAATGCACCTGTACAGAAAGCCCTGGCAGCAGCTTGCATGTTTTTTGTATGGATTTTAGGAAAAATCCGAACATGGCAAGGACTTGGAGTGAGCTTTTCACACACTGAGATCTGAGTGAATAAACAGCTGTTTTGTGTCTCACTTGAGACTGTCACTTTTCCCCATATTAGATGTACTTCCCAGTGATACCTGTGTCTGAGCACATGAATCTCTTCTGACCCTGAGGGCAAGTGTTTAACTCATCACTGCTCTCAAACTGTTTGGAGAGATCCGACAGGTCTGCAGAGGTCCAAGCCTGAGAAAAAAGACTGTCACAAAAATCCAGATTTAATTTTGTTGTGCCCAGGAAAATGTGTGAATTTCATGACCAAGTTTGTTCAGAAGAAAAGGTTTCATTTGGACAAAAGGCTTGTTTACACTCAACTGTGACCAGGGAAATGATGCATAGTAGATGTAAGCAAGAAGTATTTCAGTCCCTTACGTCAAGCTTGCAACCACTTTGGTCCTCAATTTAGTATTAGAGGTTTTCCTTGCGTTATTCACACACTCCAGTGGATAAAGTTGCAAGGGAGCCACCAGCTCTTGCTTGTCTCAGGGGACCTCAAGACACATGACCAAGTGGTGAGGCTGGACTGTCTCCAGGTGCAGGGAATAGTCCCGTCTCCAGGACTCCAACTCCTCTACTGGTGCAGCTGCAGCCCTGAGCAGGAGAAACCCTTTCAAAGAGGTGGCAAAGATAGGAGAGATCCCAGCGTGTTCCCACACTGTGTTATGGGAAGTTGTCAGACTCCAGCAGGGGGGTAATGTCTTGCTGAACACTGGCTGAGCAGTAGGAGCCAAGACATTTTCATGAAGTTAACCATGGTGAACAGCCCTGTCAATACCATTACTACCTGGAAAGATTTCTTTTCCTGAGGTCCTTTAAAGAGGAGGATCTTGAGGTATTCCTCACAGACTGAAGACTTTATGTCAGCAGGTGTCACAGTGTGAAGATTGGAGAGAACAAAGACTGCTCTCT